>OY982564.1:18846464-19310189 GCA_963859945.1 Euplagia quadripunctaria | reverse complement strand
GAATACATCTTATCGGTTAATGTATTAGTGAGTATAGTTATTTGAGACCTGGAACGATAATACACATAACATTAAAAATAATTCAAGTGCATACTCTCTGCGTATCGTTGAAGGCGCGCATGAGGAGCCTGACGAGGTGGTGCACGGCGCCGTGCTCGCGCAGCGGCGCGTAGTTGGCGGGGCACAGCGCCAGGTTGCGCACCAGCCCCACCACCGCCTTCACCAGCGGCCAGCGCGACGGCGGCTGCAGCAACTTCACTATCACCTGACGATTGCTTTACATTTGAGTACCCTACTTATTTTAACATTCAATAATTACTTTATTTAGTTTACATGTACAATTAAAGATGTCATTACTCGCATTGTTTAGGTTTGCGAGGAGCTTTGTTAGCAAATATGTAGAGTTTGACCACATTGTAAATAGTAGACGAACTTTTAAGGTCAGAACCTAGGGTGAAACTTTCAATATTTGCTAAATGTTACTGAGGTATATCTAGTCTGTCAACAGTACTCATAATTATAGAGCTATAAATCTAAAAAAAATTGAACGATGTCCTCTTTCTTTCAATGATGACTACTTTATTAAAACGAGTATTAACGTATGGAGACTACTTTCTACAATGGCCCTTACCGGCAACCCGTAGTGCAGGCGCACGGCGTTCTGCGCCATCTCGCTCTCGACGTGTCGCGACGTGAGGTGTCGCAGCGCGCACACGGCGGGCTCGGTGATCTCCTCGCGGTCGCCCGCCGACACCACGGTGCGCACCAGCGCGTCCACGCCGCCCGCCTGGCACACTGTCACCTGCACAATTTACACGTCCTTTGTGAGACGATTTATTTTTTGTTACAAATACTTATCTTATAGACGTTTCACGCACGTTTATCACACTGCACTAAGGATACCGTGATGTTACATGTTCCCCATGAATCTGGCTTTCATAAACAAAATGATTTTTTTTTAATTATAGAGATTAGCGCGTTTAACCAAACAATCAAATAAAAAACTCTTCAACTTTATTACACTGTTTTCAGTCCCGCGGGATTGATTTTTGCTGGATTGTCTTCAATCCAGCGTAGGATGTTTTTTGTTTTAATTTAAAAATTAAACTTTGAAACGGTAATAACCAAATACTGAATAAAAATTACAAAGTGCAGGGGTTTTGGTATAAAAAATATTGTATATGTCTTTGGCTCCATTTCTAAAAAGCAGAGCCGCAATCTATTATAATTAATTGTACCTATTAATATGAGTTTTATTTCACCTATAAATGTCGATGGCAAATTGTAGAATTAGCCTATGCATTTTGTAAAACGGCAATAGTAAGTTCAAATATTTCTAACTGACCACCCAGGTGGACAGTAGGTGGTTTGATAGGAATAAAATTCCTAACCGACCAACTAGGTGGATGAATTGGGTGGTCCGTTGGTAACAAAGGCATTATCCTCCCCATTCTTACCTTATTACGTTGGTTGTTGCAAGTCAAATTGGATAAAATGCCGGCAGCACAAGTGACGATATTTACGTCAGTCGAAGCTAAAACTTGCACCAGACTTTGCAGTAAACCTTCCAGACCTTCAACCTGTTTACATATAAAATATATAATAACATTTAGTCCATCTGAGAAAGTGTACTATCGTCTCAATAGCGATTGTATGACCAAAATCTATAAATGGTTTAGATATGAAAAAAATACCACTGACAACAAGTACAACAAACTTATATGTATACATATATCACTGTTGAACAGATTCACTGAAGAGCTCAGTTCAGTTCATAGTAGTTCAAAAGACTTAAATTCTCAAATATTCCTTATATGTAGTTTTAAATTTGACGATACCCACACCCTTGGAAAAATCACTCTGTACCTATCAACCACACAACTGAGAATAAGTAAGGAGTGTGATGTGAGCGGGGTACGCGCGCCGAAGTTATGAGCAATCGCTCATAGCTTCGGCAAACATTTTTCTCAGTTCTGTGCTATCAAACGTATATTCT
This sequence comes from Euplagia quadripunctaria, assembly GCA_963859945.1. Taxonomy (NCBI): domain Eukaryota; kingdom Metazoa; phylum Arthropoda; class Insecta; order Lepidoptera; family Erebidae; genus Euplagia; species Euplagia quadripunctaria. Next base: position 19,308,193 of record OY982564.1, on the reverse strand, counting down.
GAATGCTACCAAGGACAGTAAGTACATTATTAAAGCTAATGTTATTACATGCTTCATTTAATGTTACTATGTGACACCACTATGCATTTGCAGATACAATAGAAACTTTAAAGATACTTGTTACTTTTAATAGTGATCTATCTCTTAGTACTAGTCTAAATGATATCTACAGATTAGAGCACTAGTTATAATTTTAAATACGAGTGTGGATTGAAAAGTTTCTAGCCCTACTGTGAAAACAAAGGAAGACTTTTTCGAAAGTATTTTTACTTTTCCAATATATTCACTGGTAAGCTCAGAACACTTGTTCCACGTCTCTGGTTAAGGCTTGTTTTCAGTTAAAAAAATACACTTCAAGCTCCTTAAAAATAGTCAGTTTTAGCCATTTCTTTTTTTTTTATTTAAAAAGACAACTCCCGCATTAGGAATTACTCCTGTGTCGGGGGGGGACTTTACAAACATACAAACAAACAACGGACACAAAGAACACCCAGACTCAGGTGGGAATCGAACCCACGACCTATAGCATAGCAGTCAGGGTCACTAACCACTAGGCCAACAAGCCAGACAACGACATTTCTGACGCCATGGACGTGAATACGGAGTGTTCGGAAGTAATTCAAACCCGCAGTTATGAATATAAGTCCTTGCTCTACAGTTGTATCCCGTTGAGCATTGTCTTGATAAATCAATGCCCTTTTCCTTATCATTCCTGGACTTTTTCCTTGATTTCTTCTCGCAAATGTCGCATGTAGCAAAATCGCAATCTTTCATTGCTCTATTATTATACAGGGTGTAAGAAACACCATACCGAATACTGAAATAGTATATTCAGACCATCATGCTGAGTCGAAAATCATTGGAATTTTCTGCCGGAAAATTCATATTTTTTTTGTTGGTTGAAAGTGATATCAAAATGAGTCAACAGAACATTTTACCGAAAAAATAATAATAAATACCCCATACGACCAAAAACTGCAATGTAATCAATTAAACAACATTTATGCAATCAGCTGCTCCGACGGCGCCGTACGTTTAAGGTTTTCACCATACCACACAAAAAGAATACCGCGTACATTGCGCATCACCAAATGAAAGTGATAAGTATAAACAGAAAGAGGTTTTTGTAAGTTTTTCGCGTAGCTCAAACCTACACGCTGTAAACTATAATCATATTTTCATCTGTGGTGGACGTTTGTCGACTTAACCACCTCTCACCCACGTTTAATTTAAGCTGTTAACGTTAATAAACTTTTTTTATTATAGCATACGATGGAACGGTGGGATGTTGTAATGTTTTCTGTATAATTTTGTGAATTTCTTTTGACTTTAACCCCTTTTCTTGGAGACTTAATAACCACACTGCATGAATTTTGTCAATTTATAAGAAATATATGAACAAAAAAAATCAAAAAAAAATTTACTTGAGTTACATCTATTAAAGTTTGCATGTAGAATGTTTGATGGACTGAAGCAAAACTCAAGGTTACTTTAAAAATTCTAGGATGTTCACTTCAATGTCAGGCTACAAACTTTTTTATCCACCTTCATAGTATGTATACATATCTATGATTAAATATATTATCATAATGTTCTGTCTTAAACATCTACTTTTAACCACAATCAAATCTTTAACATCTCATTCATAATTAATGCCCAGCACGGCAGGGTGTGCTATAAAAGTAAATGAATTTGACCTCTACTATGTGATTTATTACATGTAATTCTTAATATTGCTATTAACCGTTACCTCCACCATCTAACTTTCTCGTTAAAACTGTGGCCTTGTAAATACCCAAGCAAATCAAATAGTATAAAACACTTGATTCCTCACATCTACCTTAGTAGCAGCGTCGGAAAGATTCCTCAAGGTCCAGAGGCAGTTCTGGACAAGGCGGCCGCTAGGATTACCAAGGTGCATCGCCAGAGCCTGCATACCACCAGCCTCCACGATCGCCGGCTTGTTACTTGAGCATACGGACAGTACCTAAAAGGATTAAATACTTTTTATATAGATTATGAACTTGTTTATGTTTCTTTGTTTATATGAAGATTATGATTTATTGAGCAGATAGCTAGCTAACCAAAATGAAGTGTTATTTATGACCAACAGTTAAATTAAGTAACTATGCTACTATTTTTCAAGTATTGTAATCAACACACTTTTGTTACAGAAAGAGTTTTCATTAATTAACACTTTGAATTAGAAAATCACTACTCACCTTTAAGACTCTTGATGTAGTCCACAGTAACTTTTCGTAGTCATAGGAGCGCATGATTCGCACGAGTTCGATCGGCCCCTGGGAGGCTAGAATAATCAGCTTCGACTCCTGATTTCCATAGGCCAGAATCTGAAGGCAATCCGTCACAATCGCGAGGAACTTCACATTGTTTCTTTGAAGCAATGCCACCATTTTTTGGAGACCACCAGCAAGACGGACGGCCATCTTGGAGCCATCCTGATGCAATAGCAGATTATGAAGAGTTGTAATAGCATAGAAGAGTACAGACTCAACTGGTGAACTCAGCAGCTTGACAAGAGCGGGTATACCACCACTCTTGAAAATGGCTAGCAGACCTTGACGGTGGTGCGATAAATTGTGTAAGGTTCCAACAGCACCCTTCGTAGTCTCTAGATCGTTGCTGTTAGAAATAGCGCGTACTAAAGCAGCAACCATCTGTGGTGAGTTCATGATGGCATGGCGAGAAGCTTCCTTTTTGGAGAGCTGGTGGACCATCATGGCAGCTTGAGATACCACCACCTGGTCTTCATCATTCAAGAGCTTAATCAACTCTGGTATAGCCCTGCAATAAAGTACCACAATGTTGTTTTTAAGTATATTTTTAACAAAGATGTGAGTAAACAAGGAAATGAAAGGTCATTATGAATGGCATTTTTTTTGGCTGGTTTTGAGTAGTATTTGATCAAATCTATCAGCAGTATTAAAGACATGCGCACTTCATTTTAACATTTACGGGTGCACCACTATTACCATGAAATATGCAATTGTTACTGAGCAACATAGTAATAATGTTAGAGTATGTAGATAAACCATTTGTTTCCAACATTAACCTTAAAAAATTAAAACCTGGAAAGTGCGAGTCTGACTCGTACACCAAAGGTTCTGTACTTGTGTATAGCTAGTTCATCCATCTCGGCAAAATATAAGTTTGAAATTGCAAAAAAAGTTTTTATGATTTTTTTTTTTTTAATATTATAGGGGGCAAACGAGCAGGCGGGTCACCTGATGGTAAGTGACTACTGTCGCCCATGGACACCTGCAACTCAAGAGTCACAAGTGCGTTGCCGGCCTTTGAGATAGGAGTACACTCTTTTCTTGAAGGTTTGAAGGTCGTATCGGTCTGGAAATACCGCAGGCGACAATTTGATCTAAGAACAAATTAACGACTCTCTGATTTTTTCCTTTACTTGTGCTGTGAGACCGTGCTTCATACAAATTTTCATGACTTTAGGTCAATGGGAAGTAAGTACCTAATAAGTTTTGATTTACCTGCAAAGTGTCAAAATATAAGGCTTAAATTTACATATTTTTAATGGGTTAACTTAAAAGCTTGATTTTATTACAGCTTTATGGGACCATAGGCATAAGTACTTCTTGATAATTTCAACTTAATGCCTCCACGAGTTCCTGAGAAAAAGGGTATTAAGACACACAGACAACCAAGTGATCCTAAAAGGATTCATTTTGAAGAATACAACTCTAAAAACAAAAATTTAAGACATATTTCTACCTGGTAGCCAAATCAGCATCATCTTGGTAGTTGATCAGATTGACTACTGCATGCTTCAGCATTTGCGATGGTTCAGCGAGGCGTTGGACAGCTGTAGGTTGGGCAGGGTCCAGTTGAGTTGAAGGAATCTCAATGCCCTCCTCTAAGGTCTCAGGGAACATAGCCGCCCGGACACGCTGAGAACGCGTCTGAGAGAGCTGCTGGTTCATGTCTAGAAAAAAAAGTAAAGAAAATCCAAAAACCTTGATTCAGTACTTTATTAATCAGTGATATAGTGACTAATTTCATTAAAATTTTAAATATTATATTTTTTTATATTTAATTATTTAAATAATATAATGCAGATATTATTCTCACTGAGCTAACATGGCAGAGTGTGTTGCTTCAATATTGTTGTACATTATTCTAAAACCTGTACAAGTTTCTCAATTACATTGTAAACATAAAATATTTCCCCTTATAATGTTAACATTATTTTTTATATTTACTCATAGATATATAAGGTATTCCAATCAAGATTAACTAGAGTTGTATGTACCGATAATATTTCACTAAAATGATACTTGATCAATTCTATACAGTTCATTGAGTTTCAGCAAGGACAACTTTAAGTACTTACCATCAACTTGCTCCTGTGTAAAACCCTGAGCAAACCCCTGGTCCAAATCAAACATTAGCTGGTCACCTTCCATCTCGTCATCTTCCTTGCCAGTAAGGGATGGAACCTAAACAAAAAATAATAATTTTTATGTTTCTATAAATGCTAGAATTAAATTTGACCTATCAAGGAGTAGGTTAGCTAGTGGGAGTTATAACTACTTTGAGCAGGCTTGTTTAATTGTGTACCTGTTAGTAATATGTTTAAAGTCTTTACTAAATAGGAATATTGTGCATGGGTTGATGGCACAAAAAGAAGGAAAATTATTATAATTTAATGAAAGCATCTACCACTATCTAATGGCATGATAATATAAGTCCAATCATTGATTCAGGCCGATCGAGATCTGTCTGGGCAGATTTTGTGATTTGGGTTTGTGATTTGCAATTATACAATGATGTACCCATCGAGGTATTATGTACTAGAGAAGCCACTCAGAACAAAATACATGTTCCGTTTTTATTTGAATTAAAACTAAAAAGTGCTGCAGCACCAAAACAATAATTTGTAGTTAAATCCTACAGTATTAATAAGCAGCTCTCGATTGTTTATTGTAGTTTTCTCGCGAGCGTAAGGTCCTAAGCGCCGTGATTTTGATGGCGTTTACGCGTGTTGGCCAACGAACTGCTACAATGATTTGTTTTCACTGCGGTGCAGTTCGCGTTACAAACTTTTTCTTCACAGTGCCTACTCTATACGCTAGTAATAATAACTCAGTGGATGTACCCAATAAAAGCATGGTCAGATCAATGAGAGCAACATATCTGTCAAATTGCCCAACTAGTCTAATAATATGGCTGGGCGCAGCATAATTTATTTTGGACTAGCAACCCACCCTGGCTTTGCACGGGTAGCAAGAGACATCTTCAACAATCATCAACATATTTCAATCAATATACACAAAATCTTAACAAAGTATACACCTAAACCTTCCTAATGAAGCACTTTGTCTATTAGTGAAAACTGCATGAAAATTCATTCAGGAGTTTTTCAGTTTATCACGAAGAGACAGACAGACGCGGCAGGGGACTTTTGTTTTATAATTTGTAAAATCACTACAAATTGAAGTGAAGTTGGTGGTGCTGTTTGAGTTCAGGCAGCTGTGTATTTATGTGCAAGAAGAATGGCAGCGTCACATTGTAATGCTTTGTGCAAATTATAACAATATATGATGACTACTTTTTTATTTTTTTATGTTATATAGCTAGCGATATATTTAAAAAAAAAAATTATTATTTTACTATTACACTGGAGTTGTATATATGATATAATGCAAATTTTAGAAACAGAACTTTTAGAGAACTTTTAAAATTCCAAAATAAATCTGTTCTTAAAGGAACACTTTTGTATAAACATAAAAAATTCTGTTAAATTTTTTAAATTGGTCACCCTACAAACTTTTTATCCAAGCATGAGTGGGCTCTTTTTAGTTCTAGTAAAGTAATAACCCTTAAGAATCAATTTGCCTAAACATGGCCAGACAAGTTGTCAATCATTAAACATTGGACTTTCAACAGAACTTTACAAGAAATGCCGGCAAATCATGATCTGCCCAGGCAGATCTCAATCGGCCAATTAAAAAAGATTGGCCCACGACATATATGGGACTTCTAGAAATTAACAAAATAATTACCTGAGTGGCAGCCCCAGAGTTGATACCAGAATCAACCAGGTAAGAGTTTTGCTGCCACATAAGAGTCTGCTGCTCCTTGCTTGGTGCCATTGGCACATCTGATCCAGCATAGTTGCTATGAGACACTGAAATTCAAATAAAGAAAATTAGTTAAGTAAGCAGTATCTACAAAACATTAAAACTGAACCATTCTGAATGATATACAGCATAAATAGGTAGGTAAATGGATGTGTAAGATATTTTATTTTTGAAATTTCACATTTTACTGTAAGTATTTATTCAAGAAATGTAAAAGTTCAGAAGTTAAATCTCAACAAAGTTAATTATTATGTTTATGATATCAGCTGAGTATTATTATACAACAGAACAGGCTCTAGGAAGGGCCTTGTTTTTACCTCTGTACAAATGAGAGACAGGGATTTCTTAGTACCTATATGATTAATGTATTTCACTCTTAACTTTTTTCTAATGTTTATAGCAACATCTAGCCCAAACCCTATTTAGGTATCATTAGCAAGTCATTTCTAAAATATAGGTAATTTACATTTATGAACATTATACTAGAGATAGAGAAAGAGGATAAAGTAAATAAGAGGTTCAATGTTTTAAATAAAACTAATACTATACACTAGCACTTGCACTTGTTAGCACTTGTGAAAGATTAAGTACCATTACTATGAGTCACAGGACAATCGTATATTTATGTATGATAGTTATAAGTTAAAGAACAATCATAGATTTAATGGTTCATTATCTTGTTACTATAAAAGCCACGTTAGGAACTTACTTGTGCGAGATGATGGTATCATGGTTCACACACAGGATGCAACAATGCACCCTACGCCTGTTGAAAAAAAAAAACATTAAGATTTTACCGATCGCTACGCAGCCATAACTATTGATTTAAAGGATTAGATAAACAAATAGATTTAACTCTCAAGATCACAAAAACATTTCCATGTGTGTCGTGTTTCACACTTTTAACTCATCTCAGAAATGTTTATAACAAAACAAACAAGATCTCTGTGAACTAAATACCAATACCACACCCGACCCCATAAAAATGTTTGGTATTCAATTTACCATTACTCTTTAATAATTTTGTAAGTTTAACATTCCATTCCAAAGTATATAATACTTGCCTTTACCGGTGTAAGCTTCAATGGATTTATAAATGGAAAATTTCACAAATATCTTATAAAAACGCACAATGAACCCACCACTATTACAAAATTGACATGACAATATGGCGACCATTCATTCGTTAAGTTCCGTTCAGTACCGTGGATATTCGTAAAGGATATGGTCTATATTGTTATCTCGTTTTTTGTTGTTAGAGATTAATATGTGTATCTCATTCTAACGATCAAGCAAGAGTGATGCCAACTTCAAAAGAAATGCGTTTCTTACCTCACAGAATTACTTATAAATATTTGAAAATAAGGATCTGGTAGTAACAATCCTACTAATATTATAAATGTGAAAGTTTGTGAAGATGTATGGACGTTTCTTACTCTTTCACGCAAAAACTACTGAACCGATTGCGATGAAACTTGATATGTAGAAAGCTGTATGTAGTATATGTATGTAGAGACCTGGATTAACCCATAGGCTACTTTTTATCCCGATATTCCCAAGAGTAAATAAACTCAATTCGGACTATAAAAATACCGAAACAAAAATTAAGAAAAAAATATATGAAATACAAAATATTTGAAAGAGAGAGACGAACGCCCTACCCGAGTGGTGCGGTTGTAAATATATCATGTGAATCATGTCGAATAGTTCCCCGGTTTTAAAACATGATTGCAAATATAAATATAATGCCTATAACTATGATCAATTTAAACATAGTATTAGTAGTATTGTGAGTGTGATAAAGAACCCATCACAGTTTTTTGAAATTTCCCTACTTACCAAGTATGGACACAACTGCATGTTTATTTACTACGTGCAAGGGAACACCAATAAATGTTTTATCAGGTAATGGTTCTGCTGTTAATTGTATATATGGAGGGTAGAAGAAAGCAGGACCATCTTGTATGGGACGTAAACCCAAAAAGTGTCCAGCAGAAAGCAGTAAACTATAGTTCAAGAACCGACCGGAATGGCGCTAGTGTTGAAAAATGGGTATGTTAAGATTAAGAACCATAAACCAGCGATGCCCAGCGATGCCAGACGTACGATAATTATCGTACATGTACGATTATTTCAACCCCGGTACGATGTACGATACAATATGTATTATCGTACGCCAGAGTACGATAATTTCCAACCCTCCTCCGAAGTGGGGAAAAAACTAGTTTCCAGTGCCTTAAAAATCGCCTAAAAATACAAAATAATCTGAAAAAAATGATATCTCGAATGACTTCAGCAATCCTTTATTCAAAAAAGGCTGGCGCTGCTGCAGAAGTAGAAGTAAATAGTGATTCCGATAATCCCACTCTTTTATAAAAAGTATAGTAAATAAGATTTTTTTTATTTCTGTCTAATTTCACAACTTGCTAAAATTCCTATACTATTTCTAGTTTTGCGAAATAGCGCGTTTCGCGCGGTTCTGGTAGTTGTACGATAATTTTTCATCTGGTACGATAATTTTCGAATATTGATACGATAATTGGTTAGCACTCGTCTGGCAACCCTGGCGATGCCAGACGTACGATAATTATCGTACATGTACGATTATTTCAACACTGGTACGATGTACGATTCAATATGTATTATCGTACGCCAGAGTACGATAATTTCCAACCCTCCGCCGAAGTGGGGAAAAAACTAGTCTCCAGTGCCTTAAAAATCGCTTAAAAATACAAAATAATCTGAAAAAATGATATCTCGAATGACTTCAGCAATCCTTTATTCAAAAAAGGCTGGCGCTGCTGCAGAGGTAGAAGTAAATAGTGATTCCGATAATCCCACTCTTTTATAAAAAGTATAGTAAATAAGTTTTTTTTATTCCTGTCTAATTTCACAACTTGCTAAAATTCCTATACTATTTCTAGTTTTGCGAAATAGCGCGTTTCGCGCGGTTCTGGTAGTTGTACGATAATTTTTCATCTGGTACGATAATTTTCGAATATTGATACGATAATTGATTAGCACTCGTCTGGCAACCCTACCATAAACTCTTACGTTAGTAGGTATATTCAGTTTATGTCAAGAACATACTTGTTACAGACGGAGTGAATCTAACGTACTTGAAATATTTAATTATTTAGCTCACTGGTACTTAGCTAGTTGATGAGGCGATGAATAATAAAAAAAAAACAAATTTTATCGAATATCTGCTAATTTATTTAATGTTTATTTTGAAAAGTGCGCGATTACAAAGCGGAACTTTCTCCTTCCTACTTACTGCACCCTCTATATATTAAGTTTATGCTCTAGCTAAGCTCTTTGAAATCGTAGTTTTTTTAAACGAGTCCTCTTTTTACACAAACACAATTATACAAACATACTTTTGCGTGTAGATTTCTGTCGGTCCGTAAACTACCTAATTTTTTTCCGATAGTTTTCATCCATTGCTTGCACCTAAAAAAAATGTTAAAGAAGAAAATATTAACGACTTGTGGATATCGATAGCCATATTTACAGCTTACCGACAAAACTCTTAGCTTATAAATCATCATAACAATCCTTTATTTTTCAAAGAAATTATTATGTAGGTACACGTAATAAAATATCATCAGATAGTATTATTTAGCGACTGTTAACAAATTGTACTAACCTTTATTATTAGGGAAATTTTACCAGAAATAAACTTTTTCCACTTTTACTTCTCCCGAATGTAATACAACACACTACAAGAGTGTTGTAATACATTTTAATATTTTGAGACACAAAGAACAATGAGAATAGCTATTAAATTGCCCAGAAAACTACAAATAATAAGAAAAAATAAAAGTGGCAATATAAATTATTAAATACATTTATGGTATAAATTGCCTTTAAGTGATGTGTTCTTTCCATAAATTTAGTAAAAGTATATTAAGTTTATGGTTTATTCATAACTGATCGAGTTAATTACGCACCTACACATTTAGGTTTAACTGAAAAAAAAACAATGAACAAAAGATAAATGCAGATAACTATTATAATATATTATACCAGTTATTCAACATATATACCTATTAATGAGACTGCAAATTATAGTAATACAGATGTTTGTGCCTGTCAGGCTACCAACAGTTCTAATGCAATAATTGTAGAAAGTGAAAGTAGTCTTAAATCTATTATGCCTATATTCCCCGATACCAAAGAGTCATATTTCCACGACCTTGTAGTATTGAGAAGTGTTCTACAAGTAGTATCTTTAGGTAAAAGATTTGACTCATATTTATTGAATTTTTCAGTGAGCAATTGAGTGCATATTCAAACTAAAAGAGAATACTTTCCAATTTGTTCCTAAGATATATTATAATCGCTCTCAAACTTTCCATTTGGTTCGTAGTTAGTTTTAGAGTCGGAGTTTTTACTACTCGCGAATTCATGAGTGTCCACAGGTGTTCTTCGGAAGGGAGAATACCTAGCAGCGGTGTTGGTGGTATGAGCACTGGAAGAATAGCCAATATTAATTCAGAGGTCATAGTTGTTGACAAAATTGAGCGGGATCCGTCTACCTCTACTAGAGCAATAGCACGACGCACTGGAATCCCGAAGGCGACCGTGCAACGTGTACTAAAAAAAATCCATCCCTATCACATAATACGCGTGCAAGCTCTTAAACCGAGAGATTACAACGCAAGATTGTTTTTTTGCCGTCAACTGCTTGCAAAAATAGAAGAAGATCCAAGATTCTTTGAGAATACTCTGTGGAGCGACGAGTCTACTCTAAAAAAAGGCGGATACTGCAACATGCACAATCTACACAGCTGGCAACTGTCGAATCTGCATCTAATGCGAGAGAGAAGTTTCAATGCCAGTTCAAAATAAATTATTGGACTGGTATATTGAACGGGAAGATAATTGGTCCATTTGAACTGCCGGGAAACATACCTGGCCAAAGTTATTTGGAAAAATTCCAAATAACTGGTCAGGTAAGTAAGCAAAGATCTGCCAAATTTAATGGAAGAGGTGCTCGAGGAGGTGAGGGAATCCCATTGGTTCGAAAATGATGAATGTCCTGCGCATTATTCTGCAAAACGTCCGTGCGTATTTAGATGCCAAGTATTCAAATAATTCATTCCCCGGACTTAAGTCCTCTATATTTTTTTATTGGAGTTGTCTAAAAGAAGAGGTGCACTCCAAACCATACGCAGCCGTGTCCAGGAAGCTGCCTCAAAAATAACTCACGCTATGCACGATTTCGTAGAAGATCATTCATTAGAAGATGTCGTGCATCAGAGTAGGTGGCAAGCAATTTGAACACTTATTAAAAGTTACTAAATTGAATAAAGGTTGATTTATGTGTAACTTAACACTTTTATTAATTTTACAATTTAAGACTAAGAAAGAAATATCTTATTTCTTTTTAAATTTCATTCTTTAGTCAAATTTATTCATTCTGCATCTTAATGGCAATAACTTTGTATTTACATTAGATAAAATGATGTGTTATACAATTTTGTAAACTGTATTAACTGCGAATATTTTTTTTATAGTTGGACACTCAGGTTTTCATACTTTCTTTTTCACGAAAGACTCTTAAACTTTATCAAAATTGAAGTTTATATATTTTTTTCCCATTAAGTACAATATGTACTCATACCATTTACTTTATTTAATTTGTATAGTCAGGCATTTAGGGACATTTATGGACGGTACAGTAATGTCAAAAATTCGTTTATGTTTCTTAGAACTTCATATTTTGCTAAGAGCAATAATTAATATTTTGGGTACCGCTGGTTGCTTTTTTTTGTACGCCTGATAGATACTCCGGGATTATGTATTCTTTCTGGGATACTCAGTATATAAAAGTAAACAAAAAAGTATAGATACACGGGAAAAATAAAAAAAAAATGTCAAAAGGTCCTAATCTATATATTAATACGTGAAGAGAATTCAGGAACGTGAAATTTGGCATGCAGCAAGGTAAAATAAAAAAAAATGCATTACAAATTAAATAAACCTGAAAACGCTTTCAAACTACACGCGTCCAATGTATCGATATGTATGTTTTATATAATTCGACCACCAGGCGATCTCTACTTTTTTGGTTAGTTTTAAATGAGAATTTGAGTTTCTTGTTTGTTACAATTCCACGCAGTAACTACTAAACCGATTATTATCAACGTTGCCAGGGGTACAGAAAAGGATATAGTGGGTACTTTCCATCCAGAAAAAAGTACTGTTCCTACATTACATACAAACGCTAATGTAGAATAAACTCCGACGAGGGCCTTTATGTAGTGCCTGACACCGACGCAGCAGGACGCTTTTGATAAATTTCCCCGGCAGGCCCGAAACTAGTAAAACTGTAGGTATATATTTAATAAATAATATAATTAATAGTTACTACTTTTACTTAATCTTGTAGTATAGTTTTACAAATATAATTTCGAGTCCATATAATAGACTTACCGACTGTTAGGCTTGGTTAATCTTACCCCAAATGCTTTAATAACACTGGCAGCGCCCCGCGGTTTCACCCGCGTAAGTCCCGATCCCGTATGAATATCGGGATAAAAGTACCGTATATGTTAATCCAGGTCTCCAACTATCTACATACCAAGTTTCATCGCAATCGGTTCAGTAGTTTTAGCGTGAAAGAGTAACAAACATCCATCCATCCATCTATCCATCCGTCCAAACTTTCACATTTATTAGTGGGATAACAGACAACCTGTACAGACAATTTCTCAATACCGCAGAGCAATAAAGCATCATTTTTGTTTCGATAATTTTTTTCTTGTACGAGTACCGACACCACAATACATTAATATATAGACCTAGTGTTTTACCGCTTTTCCAAAAGACAGTAGGTACTTGTCTTGACTCTACTAAGGAAAAACGTATTTACCAAACACGAGCGTCCGAATCTGTACGAAAGATATAAAGTAATAATGTAAGTACCATTATTTTAGCCGTTTGGACTTGCTTCTAAAATTTAAAAAAAAATGTTAAATTAAACAAGGTGATCCACTCTCTCCCAAAATATTCACCAGAACACTTGAGGTTTTCAGAACACTGGAAGCTTCGTGGGAGACGAAGGGCGTCAGCAATAAAAAAACTGACAAATATTTGATTTGATGACGAAATTACCTATACATTTTGTCCCCACAGCTCTGGAACTACAGACAATGTTACAAGACCTGAGCCCGGCTAGCCTCTAGGTGGGAATTTCGATACATCTTCTGACAACCGAAGCCATAACCATGGGCACTAAACGTAAGGTCAAGTAAGGTAAGGTAAGGTGGATAAGAAGGAGACACATTATGTCAATGAGTATGACTTAAGGTAGTTCATAAATGTTAATCATAAATGCTTAAGAAGCTGCCTGGTCCATGAAGACGCTAATGAAGGGTGGTCCCACAATTTTCCTGAAGTGAAAACTCAATAATATACGTGTATCCTACCCAACCTAACCTACCTTACGGTGCTCAGACCTGGTCGCTTACCGAGTCACAAAAACCCCGCATAGCAGTTTGCCAAAAAGCGATAGAGCGCAGCATAGTAAACTGTAGTAGCAGGGTCTAAAAAGACTTGATAGAACATCACGCTGCACTCTGGAGCGGGAATAATTGATGTAGCGAAGAAAGCTCACATTGGATTGGGTGGGTCACGTTAGCCGGATGCATAACGACCGTGAACCCGTCGAGACCGGCCCAGAAAGAGGTGGCGTGATGACTTGATACTTACCGTGAGGGCTGATTCCTTGACACCTTTGCTCAGTGGTAGAATTAGCTTAGATCCATATCTTACATTCTATTTAGAATTACAAATTAAATTAATAAAATAAATTAAATGAAATAAAACATGTATGTGCTGTAAAAAACGTATGTAACACCTTTGTATACCATGTTTAACGCAAATTAATATATTATTATTATTCTCTTTATTAACATACATTAACATATAAATTACATTTTTAAATACATTTGTATATAAAAAAAAAATATTTCAAAATGTAAAAAATAGTGTCCCACCGGTATCAGGTACAGGGACCAAGCTGCCCAACGTGAGCCTCTGAAGGTGTTGGCTCGTGTCGTGTCGAGGCTCTTTGCAATCAACCCATGGACTGATATGATTATCTGTACAATGATTGCCGAATCCACATCCCGCATGTCGACTACCTCCTGGTGCAAATCCAAATATTTGATTTGTTTTTCTTTTTCAGCCCTTAAGAGATTGTCGTCATGAGGAATGGTGATATCAACAATCATTGCTCGGTGCTCTAATCGGTCTATTACCACTATATCAGGCTTATTGGCAACAACAGTCCTGTCAATTGCACTTGCACGACCATTTTCGAGAACTGGGTAACTCTATAGTCACAAGGTTATATTTAAGAGCAAGTTGCTGATGGATTATCCTGGCCACTTGGTTATACCTATGCAAGTACTCGCCGTTGGTAAGACGAGAAGAACCGGAAATTATGTGCCTGAGGCTTTCTCCGGGACGATGACATGCCCGACAAATGTCAGTTGTGCCGTCCTTCAGGATATACCTATCTTCCTATCTACGATAGTTGTTTGTCATAATCTTAGGTCATAATAACTTCATCTATAATTGAACAGAAAAAACCTTCAGGATCTCCAAAGAGGTCACCGAACCGTAGACAGGACAAAACTATTTCAGGTCCATTTAATTAAAAGTAAGTCCGTTATCAACTACCATAACATCCCGGTGCACCTTCACGTTAACAGAGAAGAAGTAATCTCTAAGATTGCATACCTCGCGATTATGGAGGGTCCTGGCATTTAAAAAACCACGACCTCCACATTTCCGCGGGATATACAATCTCATTACAGATGAACGTGGATGGTGCATTCGGTACCCGGTTAGTAGTGTATGAACTCTTCTATCTAGGGCATCCAGTTCCGTCTGAGTCCATCTAAGTATGCCAAAAGAGTATCATTATAGGCCCACCTGACAAAAAACTTTTTAATCCCTTTGTCAGGCGGCCAAAGAAGCGTTTCTGTAACGATTGCTTCATAGACAATTCACTTATATCTAACGCCTGTGACATGGCTAGATCATAAACTTACGTTATTATATTAAGTTTATGGGCTAGATACTTGTAAGTTTCGTTCGCGGAACGACATCTAAGGTGTGTAGAATCTGAGATTTGCATCCCTTCAGATTCCACAATCCTGCTTCTTTTTACATGCATAACTGCACATTTATCTATGCCAAATTCCATCTTAATACATTTACTAAAGGTTTCAGGTACCGCTAGTAATCTTATCAATTGGAAATTGCGGCAGGCAAATAGTTTCAAATCATCCATGAAAAGGAGGTGCAGGATAACCTGACCTCCTCTCAGCAAAAAACGATAGCCTAGTTCTGAACCCTCCAACATAGTGCTGAGAGGATTCAAAGCTAAGCAGAACCACAAGGGACTCACACTATCACCCTGAAATATACCCCGCCTGATCTGTTATTATTATTACCAGCGTGTAGCATAAACGTTCACAAATGGTATACAATATCATGATGTTTACAGGTACAACGTTGCGTTTTTGCATTGATCGCTACCGTTGAATAAAGTTTGATCTCAAAAATGAGTCCCGTAGCCGACTGGAAACGAATCGATAACGAGTCTCAGCGCCCGCTGATCCTTGAGCCTTATTAGCGTAGCGTATATTTGTAACATAATTTTCCCCATATATAATATTCATACCTTCTCTTCTCATATTAAGATAAGAATTATAATTAAAACACAACACATTCATAGCTGAATTTACGCTAATTAACAATCAAGCATAAAATTATGAAATCTGACGTGAAATTACCATTGGTCACGAAAGATAAAACACAAAGATTATTTGATTAAGAATAAGTTTGAGATTTATCCTTTTCATTAAGTACCTTGCTAAAAGCTGAAACGGTGATTATGTCTTTTATAAAGTGTAAGTTGATAATATTGCTATCCATTTTTTATTTTATTTTAAAGGTTCAAATATAAACGTGCCTAAGCTAATACCTATAATATACCGGATATACCCATTGAAAAATAAATTTCAAGTGATTTCGTTTTCTGAAAATCTCTAGGTAATAATATTATACTGGAACAATAATGGAATTGTTTTGAGATTGTAAAGTTAATATCATCGAAGAATGTTAAAAGAAACAGAAAGAGTGTAGACACTTTCATGTGATGTCAACATTTTTGTTTTTTTTTCAAACTGTCGCAGCTAAACACCTACACATCTTCATACATGACTAAATCAATTGTGCGTTCGTACCTAATTGTAACTATTCCAACAGTTGTACCTTTTTTTTTGTGAACCCCCTCGGGCCGTCACCCAATCATGGTTTTTGGTGGGGCAGTGTGTCGGAATCGAACCGACTAAAACCACACGGTGTGCCGTACTGAGACTAAAATAGGAGGGATCCGGGAACAGCTTTTATTAAGACATCCGGACCTAGCCCATACCCTACCTCAGTCTGTTAGCCTTTCACGCCTTAAGTACTCAAGCGATCATCATTAAATTTTGCATTCACGTTGTCAAGGGTATAGAGACTTTTGTCCAGAAAAGTACTCTGCCCGAGGGAACCCTGAATTAATTGTCATAATTTACATTTACGTGAGTGAAGCCGCGGCCAAAGCTGGACGTAATATAGATGTTAACTACTAGTTATGTAGACTACACGGATGGCGCAATGTAAATGTTGCGCCATCCGTCCAGTTCGTGGTCACCTCGCCACTACGCCGCGCCGAGTGTTGTGGGTTCAAATCCTAAAGGGCATAAAAATTTGTGTAATCCACAAATAATTGTCCCGAGTCTGGGTGTTCTTTGTGTCCATTGTTAAGTGTATTTGAATCCCCCGCAACACAGGAATATTCCAAACGTGGGAGATGTCTTAAAAAAAAAAGTTTATGTATCTCAAAAGTGTACAAGCTTATGGCTGAAAATAAGACGCTTTTCTAAATGAGTAACAATGATTAAGTTGCACATTATAGTAAGATTGGATATCTATCTATCTAATCTATCTATCTAATACCTTTAAATGAGCAATTCTTGTAAATATGTACCTATATATATAATCTGAATCTAGGAAAAGGCTCCAACGATTTTGATGAAATTTTGTATACATATACAGTTTTGCATTTGAAGTTCAACTGCATAGTTGTATTTCCTGTAAAAATGCAAATTTACAAAAAAATATCGATTTTACAAAAAGCTACCTATCGAGCAAAGCTCGGTCTCCCTGGTATTTTCTATTATTATACGTGTTCTCTCTACAACAACTGCTTTTCGTAAGAAGAGGTGCTTTGCAACTTTTTAATAATGTTCTGGTTAGGCGAGATTCAAATAATTTTCCTCCTACTTTTTGATCCACTACCGTCCTAGTAAAACTTGCACTGAAGCAAAAACATGGCTTAAGAAAAGTTGTTTGTTGTGTTGAAAAGTTTGAAATCCAATTAAAAAACTTCCCTTGGAACAGAAGGATAACTAGTATAACTACTCCTAATAATTAAATTACCTAGGATTTTTTTTTCCAGTGATTTGCGGATTTCTACTTTTACATACTGTACAGTCATATCCGTGTGTCTCAGATTATGTAGACCTAGACATTGATTGGATCAAGAAATTAACTATGCCTACAAAGTATGAGAGGTATGAGCTTCTTCTACCTTTTCTCGGCCCGTACAAGCGTTCGGCACTACACAGGCCTTTGAAAGGCAAAAAAGTAGTGTCCAGTAAAAAGTCTGAAAAAAGAAGAACACCACAAAAGCAACGCTACCGCTTGAAAAAGAAGAAGACAACATCTCGACCAGGATCAATAAAAAGATTTATAGAAAATAAAATAAAACATGGTCGTTTTCATGCATAAGGATCTAATTTTATTTTCTTAAATAATGAAAATAAATACGTCATATTATTTGCGGTGCAAGGTTATATATTATATAAGCATGGATTCTTTGTAAACAGAATTTTTTTTCAAAGCAAAAATCCACATCTGATTGATCAGATTACAGATAAAAAAAGTAGGTATATATTAGTAGGTAGTCATAATAATTACCCGTTAAAATGAACTCAAATTATTACGGTGGCAATTAAGTTACGGGAACTTGTCAATAAAATATAAGTTAAGTTACGACTTTTATTATCGAACGACACAATAGGTAACCCTCAACAACGATTCCAACGATGTTCCCACATTGGAAGCCTTGCCCAGCTCACCCTTGACAGTCCTTCGAAGATTACCAGTTTAGTAACGCGGTTAGAGTTGACTACATGTACGCAGACATGATGAGTGCCCTTGAGGTGCGCGACTTCAGGAACAGGGACTGAGGAATAAGAATAAGTCGCAATATTCTTTGTATTTGATTTTACAATTTACTTAAATAGAAAATAAATAAAATAGATAAATTTTCAAACTTTTAATATACCTGCCTATAATTTTTCTTTTAACTTTGTTCTAAGAACATAAAGCAACATCGACCAATCGCAGTGTAAAGTTTGCTTTCGCCAGCTTTAATCATTGTTTTAAGCCTTTTTTCTGACTAGTACCACAGAGAAGCAAACTCTCTATTAAAACTAGTACTGAAATAATTTATGTATCATAATTATGAAAATCAGAAAGCTAGCCTATCTTTTGGAAGCTTAAAATAAATATTGAAATCTGCTTTGAAAGGTCGTGCACAATTATGAAGCCTTCGTATATTGTTAGTTCTTACAGCCGATTTAATTTATTAGAGTCTGTGTCAGATGTACCAGTGTTTATACAATTGTACAGAAAACGAATAAATGCACAGCTTCAACGTGATCTGGCTAATATAAGAACAGAGTTCATATCTTTTGCTCAGAAAAAAATCAGCATTGCAGATATGGGATTTTTACAAGATAACACTAAAAGATTCATTCAAGAAACTCCTAACGAGGATAATTTGGTGACGGAATATTACCAGAATGATTGTGGTCATATTTATTCTATGGTGTATAGTGCTGATGGAGGAACTATTATTTTGGGATTCTCAAGTGGTCTGATACAGGTATATTCTTTGTTTCTTTTTATACAACTGTAAAGTCACCGTTAATGTCTATACCAAAAGTACAACTTCGAATAATTACGAATATTTGTTAACCAATCACACTGCTAGCTAAAGAGTCTGCCCCACTATCATGCCATTCATAACGGTCTTGTGCCATAGTGGATATAAAAAAACTTATATCCAACAACATATTTATTATAATATATCATCAGATGAAGAACATGACGAAGTCTCAGAGTCGGAGGAAGAATCAGTCGGTGACGCTTGTTGTGAATTGGTCAATAGCTTCGTCTAAACTGCCATCAGTTTGTAAGTCTATCCTCTTCTAATACTGAATGGGCAATGCATTTTTGCCAGGTTTCAGCATCTACATTTGGCATGGCCTTCACTTACAATCTTTTGACTTCAGGCAAAGTTATTTTAAGTTGCATTGTTGCGCGCGACATTCACTTTTATATGTGGTTATCTTAAAATTTCAACATTTTTTGTTTTTGCGTATTCGTCAATATAATATTCTTGAAAAATATTTTTGATTAATTTTACTTTTTTCAGCAGTTGTGCTCTTAGTTCGCTTTCATCGACAGTAATATCCTTGGTGGCCAGCCGATTCTTAATACATATTTGCTTTTCTCCAGTTTCACGATCGACGATCTATCACAATATTTATCAGCTCTCAACAAACAGACTTTAGTGAAGACAAAGAATTGTTACAATTTGGTGGTGAATGATAACGCTCCATTCGTTGTCCATAACTATCTCTGCATTTTGGGGAAATTTATCCATAACTTTTTTGATCCATTTCTCTAACTTTTCCACGTTCGTGGACTCATGATAGTCACCTCTGCTTTTCTTGGATTCAAAGATCAACTCTGAACCCGGTACAAATCCATCTTTATTTCTTATGTTTACAATAATTAGTCTCTTTCCTTTTGATGTTGGGTTCTTTGCTCCTACACTCAAACCTTCCAGAAAAGCCATTTTATGTTTTCATCAACACACGTT
Source organism: Euplagia quadripunctaria (assembly GCA_963859945.1). NCBI lineage: Eukaryota > Metazoa > Arthropoda > Insecta > Lepidoptera > Erebidae > Euplagia > Euplagia quadripunctaria. The sequence goes on along the minus strand of OY982564.1, from coordinate 19,288,045 downwards.
TTGTTTACAGTATGACCTAAAAGAGGAAACATAAATTATTAGTCACCTCATTTCTTCCAAAGGGTTTCGCAAGAGACGACAGATGACTTATGACATTTAATAACTTCTAGTTTGAAGGATGAACTTAATCTTCGGAATTATGCATGAGCTGTATGATTTTCATAAAAATAAAATAAAACAAACCTTCGTTAATCCAGCTTTCGTCGAGGTAATAAATTGGCCGGTTCTGTTCTCTATATGATTTTATTTTACTCAAATATTTAAGTAAAGAGTAGAGTGTGGTACGTTTCAAATGAAGTAATGTTTCATCGTCTTTAACAGCTTTAAGCATGTTATTCAGTGTGACACCTAAAAAAAAAAGAGGCAGTTATGGGACTGCCGACAGAAGTGCAAACTTTAACGATACGACGAACTTAAAACGTCACATTAACAGGTTGGTGACATTAATAAAGAAAGAGCTGACAGAACTCAATGTTTAGATTAGCTCCCTCTAATGGATCTATTAGCGTATTGACTGACTGACTGATATATGACACTCGGACACATTTTCCATACATTTTCGATCAGGGTCATGTGTCCTGACGCGAGTTTAACATTTTTTACCCATCTCAAAAAGTGTCCAACGCCGCTAAAGAAGTTTTTATTTCAAAAATACACTTTTTTTGCTATAAGTAGCACATTTTGTAAAATCATCAATTTGTTCAGTCATTTTTATTGGATTTTTTATGTTTTGGAGTAGATGGTTTACCTCCTTTTTAGAGCAGCATCAGTGTACAGAATCTTCAAAGAGTTCTTTGGCGATTCTGTTCACTGATACTGCTCCGATTCCAAATATATTTGCTGTTTTCTATGTGAGGTCAGCCTTGTACACTCTCTCCCAGAGAGAGGGATTGGTGGCTGCCTCTCGGATATATTTATAAACATTAATCATCATTTTTTTCCTCCTCTTATGTTTCTTACTTGGAGCCTTCAATTCACTTGAGGAACCTCCCCTCAAAACAAATATTTAACAAAAAACAAACCAGTGTTACAGTAAAAAAACAACGATAACAACAACAATATTTTAAACAATTACTAACTGTATTGCTGAACGGAATGGTAATATGGCCGCCGCGAGTCCGCCGACCATTCATTTCTATTCATTCTCTGCGTACCTCGTACCACAAAACTCAGTGCGCGCGGCCATAAGCGACGCTCGTCATATAGATTGCGATAATTAAATGACAGTCGCTATTTTGAGACGTTATCACAATATTTATCAACTCTCAACAAACAGACTTTAGTGAAGACAAAGAATTGTCACAATTTATTTTTAGTATAAAACATTTATGACTATCATATGGATATTTGTTGGTGAACATGGATTAATAGGCAGAACAGTCGCTACTATTGTCCCTCTGTCTGTGTTTATTGTGATCAAGTAGGCCTCGAAATGTCAGCCAGCAAATTTGTTTTTGCGGAAGTGGCAAAACGTCTTAACTATTATTACAGCAACGAACAACAGCCGAAAATATGGTACCCTATGTTCTACCATACCGCCCTGAAACAAGAAAGCACATTCGATTGGGTGAACACGAACCATGAGAGGTTTTTAAATAATACTCCCAACGAGATCATGTATCACAGATGGTTTTTCTCAGAATCAGGAGCTATTACTGCTATACAATACTCGCCACACGGTAACCATGTTATCGTTGGGCATTCCTCCGGGCTGATTGAGGTACACCTATTCGTAATTGTTTCCGTTCTACAAACACTGTTCAGTGGCGTCAGATCCTAAGTTAATAGAAGGTAGGAAAGCAAACTTCAACGAAATTGTAATGTAACCTAAAATAACATGTTTTAAACAAATGTTTAATGGTTGCCTTTCAATTCCAATGTAAACAATAAATTAATAATATATTCCACTAGATTCTGCCCATGTCTTCGCTTGTGTAAAAGTTATTTGTCTATGACTCGCTTATTGGTCTAACTCCGGTGGTTAGTGATCCTGACTGCTGAATCAGAGGTCGTGGGTTCGATTCTCACCCAGAACAAATAATTATGTGATGAACCCGATAATTTCTATGTAATTTATCTAAAATATATATGTATGTTTATTAGCAGTCTGGTTGCCATAGTACAGGCTCTGCCTAGTTCAGACGACCATGTGTGAGGTATCTCAAGTTATTATTATAATATATATTGGTTTATGGACGAAAGTTACCCTTTGTCCTGTTTGGTTTAAGGACTATATGAGATTGATACGAGACGATAAGAGATTGGGATAAATGATAAAATTTAATTGGCATTCTAAATGAGCAATACAGTATCAGTACAGTAGTCTAATTTGATTCACTTTGAACTTAAACCTGTTGGCCTAGTGGTTAGTGATCCTGACTGTTACGCCATAGGACGTGGGTTCGATTCCCACCCGAGTCTGGGTGTTCTTTGTGTCCGTTGTTTGTATGTTTGTAAAGTCCCACGTGACACAGGAGCCATTCCTAAAGCGGGAGTTGTCTTTTTTAAAAGAAAAAAATATATAAAATTATCATGAAATATTTAAATTAGGTTCATCTTATAAATTATAGGTCTCTTTAAATAAATTGTTCCAGACAATTATTGCATCTATCATTTTCTAAAGATAACTTTATTATTGCATTCACTGAGATAAGTAGAGTCATGAAAGTTACGTGAACTAAAGGCCGATATATATTGTGTTCAAAACTTACGAAAACCTCTATAGATAATTAAAAAAATAATCGCCTATTCGCTGTGTGCTATGGTGGTAGAAGATATTAAAAAGAAACGAAGCGCGGCGGGAAGGTGAACTGTCACTGTATTTTTATTGTCTTATCATTTCTTCAAAGTATTTTCCTTTCTCGTACTTCTTTTGTAAAATGTCGACAATTTAGTCAACCCCATTGCCAAAACTATTTGTTTGTTTACTTACGTTGTCCCGAGGCCACGAGATTCGTATTATGGTTGTTACATATTTAGTATATTGTGAACCGTAAATCTATTGTTCCAGATGCGAAATGGTGTTACAGGTGCTGTTCTGTGTACACTCCGAAACATTCAGTTTCCTCCGAAACCAGTGTATGCGTTGCATTACAGTCCTTTTGAGGAGAATGTTTGCTACGCAGCCTGCATGGATGGAGCTGTGTATCGCATCGAGATACCTCACGTATGTGGACTATTGGCTAGAATACTATAATGTTCGTTGTTCAATGAGAGTATTATTTCGTAGGGTTAAATTTAGTTAGTGTTATATATCACACTAAATTGTTTTTAATTCGTAAAATTTACAACAAGCCATGGCATGCGGCGTTGTAAAGAGGCACTGTTTTTAACCGACATCAAGAGGTCCCATTATTACCAGGTCAGGATCTGATGACGGGATCCTTGAGAAATTGAGGGAAGTTCAAATATTATAAGCTCACCTATAGCGATTAGGATTTCTTATAATAACTCATATATATATTCTCGGAAAGCACCATTTGGCGACGTGGAACTGATGATGAAGACCGCACATTTGATAGCCACTAACTACTCAATAATAAGTATTTTATGGTTTGACTTGCGATTTGATTACTTTATTATGGTTGTTAAGCAATTTATGCGCGTCACAATGAATATGGTGATGAAGAGCTGATGGCGTAGTACCAAGAGAACTCCTCAACAATTACCAACAATACCGTCCCCGTATTGGGGAAAGCAATATTTTGTAGATGAGCACTTGACATTCTGCTATAAACTACAAACAACTACAAACCAACCCACTATTCATTATCTTTTAAGAAAGTCTAACCGACTTCAGTGTCAATAAATTCAAACAAGGTGTGTTATCCATACCTTAATTTCCCACTCTTAGAGTTGGTACATTTTCTTCAAATTTAAATGTGAGGAACCTTGAGACCCAAATCCATTAAAAAGAATTATTGAAATCGGTTCACAAATGCCGAAGATATTGTGTAAACACCGTTTACCCTATAATTATATCATACTTTTAATTCACATATTTATAGGATAAAGTTATACTACATAAGTATTAAACATTCATAACACATTTCCGAACCTCCTGTCCTACACCCTCTCGCTTCCGCTTCCTCTCGCAAAAAAGATTTCGACGCGCACGCATTGGAGCTCCCGCTAAAAACGCTCCTAAATTATAATTAAACCGCTATATATATATATATAAAATCACACGCGAGTGTTCCTTGTCATCAAGAAAAACGTCTTGGCGGTGATAAAACTCAAGAACCGGCGAAAAAGGGGATTTGAGAAGATTTTCAACCACGTGTGCCAGCTCCGCATACCGGCCTGATCCCCCCTTTGAGCGAAGGGTAAGTCACCTCCAAGCTCTGGTCCTTCGATCCGCATCTTTATATTCCCACAGAATTACACTCAACGTATATGTATTTATCTTACAACGTACAAATTGTAAGACACGCCCGCCATATTTGTTTCTACACATCGCCATATTTTCGCAACCACGCACCGCATACCGCATTATCGCAACTACGCACCTTATTTATGTATTTTATCACTAGTAGCAACATTCTCGCATATAAAATAATTGTAATATTATTAAGTATCCTCAAAATAGTTGATAGTTTAACCGCGATTATCACACACACGCATCAGTCACACATCACTCGCATCCAATATGGCCGCTCAATTACAACGTAAAATTACTTTATTGCAAGCCAAAAAATAAGCCTTATTTCAAAGATTACAAGAACTTTACGATCTTAGCTTAGAGGTTTCCAATCCTATTTCGCAAACTAAATTGTTATCGCGTGTCATTAGAAAATACTACAACCGAATTTTTAGAAACGGTAGATAGTTTAAATTTATTATGTATGAAACAAGACAAGGAGGTCAAACCTACCTACTCGGATATAAACTCATTTGATGATTTGTATTGTAATATTAGAGTAGTTGAAAAATCTCTTCTACGCCCCGAAAAGCAGGAACAGAAACCAAACATTACTCCAAAATTACCACCACTCGAATTAGCTTGCTTTAATGGAGACCCTAACAATTGGGCAGTGTTTTATCAAAACTTCAAAAGTCTCATTCATGATAACCTCCAACTCACCGCAGCCGAAAAGGTTCAATATCTCGTGAAAAAACTCTCAGGCAAGGCTTTATCGGTTTGTTCTAGCATTCCATCTACTGGTGAGAATTACAACATTATTTGGAATTCGCTAATTGAAAAATATCAAGATATTAGGGTTCAAGTCTCAATGTATTTAAAACAGATGTTAAATGTTAAATTATCTTCATTTGAGGCTTTTATTGAACAGTTTTGCTCTGGCGAAGCTGCATTGCGACGCTTACACATTGATGATCTCGCTGGTTTTATTATAACGCATATCGCACTCTCTAAACTCGACAGGGACACTCTTACGCTATTTGAACAGTCTTATAGACATGTCAAGATACCTACTTTCGAAAATCTCAAACAGTTTATAAAAGAACAGGATAAGATTTACACCTTGCGCACCCATTCATACTCATATAATAAACAGCCTAACTCCGCTCACTCTTATAAAACTCATACCGCTAACGCAAGTAAACATTCGAAAAACACTCAGTCGTTCGTAATAAATACCGCGCAACATAATTCAAATAAGCATTCACACTCGCACCTCACACCTCACTCAAATCAAATAGATTTCTCATATACCGCACGAAATAATAGTTATTCAATTTGTCAATTTTACCCCGCTCACGCACTCTTCAAATGCACAGAATTTTTAAATGAAAACCCAGAGACTCGTAACCAAATTGTTATGAAAAATAATTTTTCTCCGAACTGTTTAAGATTTCATTCTATTAAATTTTGTAAATCTCGAAATCGTTGTGCCTCTTGTAATCGTAAACATCATACTTTGCTCTATATGACCGGCGCCGGCGTTCGCCCGCACGGTAATGAAAATAATTGTCAAGGGAGGAGTCCGCTAGCATACAATAGCTCGCCGTCTCGCTCAAACCAAGACGCGGACGTATGCGATTTAAAGCCGTCGCGCTCTTTTACACAAGGCTCAGTTTCGAATGTTGAAAGTGCTAATGTTTCGTTATCTGTTACGAATTCGTATTCGAAAAATGGAGATATTAATTGCACCGCTGCACTCCTACAGACCGCGTATGTTTATGCATATAATTGTAACGGACAACAAAATAAGTTACGTGTCTTTTTAGATACTGGTTCAATGTCTAATTTTATTACGAAGGCATGCTGTGAACGCTTAAATTTACCTATTTCGCCCAATCCGTGTGTTGTAAAGGGAATAGGTCACTCAGAAAGTAGGTCGTATGGTTTCGTAACATTTAAAATCCAATCTCGCTTTGACGCGCGCTATACCTACCATATTAAAGCATTAGTTATAGACAACATTACTGATTATTTACCGAACTGCCGCATTGATATAACGCAACTACCTAACTTGCGCGACATAACCTTTAGCGGATGATAGTTTTTTCATTCCTTCAGAAATAAATTGTTTGCTTGGTAATGAGTTATTCCCGCATTTAATTAGTAACAATAAAATTAGTTTTCCGCCGTCTTCGGTTGTTGCCATGGAAACAACGCCTGGTTATATAATGATGGGTAGGGCTCAGTGTGATACCACCGATTTAAACACGCATAAAAATAATAATAAAGTTTTTTTCTGTCATTCTCAAACTCAAAAATTAGACGAATTAACGCAACTTCTGAGAACTTGAAAAGGTACCTAACAAAGTTCACATAAGTCCAGGATGATGAAATCTGTGAACGTAGTTTTCAGGCAACGCATTCCCGCGACGAAATGGGCAGATATACCGTATCACTCCCTTTTAAACATGACCCCTCATTACTCGGAAACTCATACAATATCGCTAAAAAACGCCTCTTAAACTTAGAAAAGAAATTAGATAACACGTTTGAATTACGCTCCGATTATAACGCAACTGTACAAGATTTTATTGAAAAAGTTTATTTATCCAAAGTAAATTCCGATTCTCAAACGCGCAATTGTTATCATGTTCCACATGGGGCCGTTTATAAAAAAAAAAGATTTCACTCGCTCGCCTCGAACTTTGTGCCGCGCCACTTTAATTAGCTAATTTAATAATTAATATTAATAATAAAAAAACAACATTCGCATTCTCTGATTCCAGTCGCGCAGACTTGGATTCACTCTCCTGCTTTTAAATTCGACACCTTTGTCGCAAATTTTTAGATTTATCGCGCCCTGTAAAGCCTTATAGTTTACCATGCAAAAAGCTTTGGTTTCACGCTTCGGACTGGGTCGCACAGCCTATCAAAACATGGCCTGTCGCTCCCTTTCAGCCTTGTTCAATTCAAAATGAAAATTTTGAATGTAAAACAATAACGCTTGCAACGCTTATAAACTCGAGTCCATGTGAAAAATATCCGCTTCAACGCTTAATTGACCGCATCACTAGTTTTAAGAAATTATTACTCGCCACTGTTTATGTCCTATGATTTTCAAAAGTTTTACGCACCAAAGTTTTAAAAACTCCCGCAAATTATGATTACGCTGAATGCTATCTCGTACGCTGTATTCAAAATAAACATTTCGCTAATGATATAACCGCATTAAAAATAATAAACGCATGAGTAAATCGCGTTTGAAACTCAACACAATCCTCGTTCCGAGTGAATGGAATGATTGATTTTATTTGGTGCCACCATGTCGGATGCAGAAGACCCCAAGGGGAGTTAATTAATTATAGCAGTGTAGGTCGGCATGGTGGCTACCCTTAACGCTTAAGTTTATTACATATATATATATATATATATATGTAAAGACGAGCCGCTTACAGTATCCGCAATTAGAAAGTTAAGGTACTTGATAACCGCTTAACTCGCTTTCAACTCGTAACAAAACTCACTCAAAGTTTTTGGCGTCGCTGGAGCCAAGAATATTTAACTTCTCTACAGCAGAGAGAGAAATGGCTTACCCTATTTAACCCCATCGAATTAGGCACGGTAGTGGTAATTGAAGATAATAACGCTCATCCTCTTTGCTGGCCGCATCACTAGTTTTAAGAAATTATTACTCGCCACTGTTTATGTCCTATGATTTTCAAAAGTTTTACGCACCAAAGTTTTAAAAACTCCCGCAAATTATGATTACGCTGAATGCTATCTCGTACGCTGTATTCAAAATAAACATTTCGCTAATGATATAACCGCATTAAAAATAATAAACGCATGAGTAAATCGCGTTTGAAACTCAACACAATCCTCGTTCCGAGTGAATGGAATGATTGATTTTATTTGGTGCCACCATGTCGGATGCAGAAGACCCCAAGGGGAGTTAATTAATTATAGCAGTGTAGGTCGGCATGGTGGCTACCCTTAACGCTTAAGTTTATTACATATATATATATATATATATATATGTAAAGACGAGCCGCTTACAGTATCCGCAATTAGAAAGTTAAGGTACTTGATAACCGCTTAACTCGCTTTCAACTCGTAACAAAACTCACTCAAAGTTTTTGGCGTCGCTGGAGCCAAGAATATTTAACTTCTCTACAGCAGAGAGAGAAATGGCTTACCCTATTTAACCCCATCGAATTAGGCACGGTAGTGGTAATTGAAGATAATAACGCTCATCCTCTTTGCTGGCCGTTGGGTGCGGTAGAAGAGGTTTATCCGGGAAAGGATGGAATAATCCACACCATTAAAGTTCGCACTGCTGCTGGTAGCTTCATTCGCCCAGCAGTTAGAGTTTGCCCTCTTCCGCGTCAGTAAATAATGATAAAATATGGCATCTACATAATTTTCTTAACTCTTATTCTTAAATAATTAGTTTTTTTTACGCTTTGTTTAGAGGAAAAACCTCTAGGCCGGGGGCGTTGTAAACGCCGTTTACCCTATTATTATATCATACTTTTAATTCACATATTTATAGGATAAAGTTATACCACATAAGTATTAAACATTCATAACACATTTCCGAACGCACAATACCCCCTCCCCCCTTCCTATCCTACTCCCCCTCGCTTCCGCTTCCTCTCGCAAAAAAGATCTCGACGCGTACGCATTGGAGCTCCCGCTAAAAACGCTCCTAAATTATAATTAAACCTCTATATATATATATATATATAATCACACGCGAGTGTTCCCTGTCATCAAGAAAAACGTCTTGGCGGTGATAAAACTCAAGAACCGGCGAAAAAGGGGATTTGAGAAGATTTTCAACCACGTGTGCCAGCTCAACATACCGGCCTGATCCCCCGTTTGAGCGAAGGGTAAGTCACCTCCATATTGTGTAACAGAGGGGAGACCGGGGATGGTTGACCAAATTTCATTTTAAACGCTTGTTTTATTTTTGTTCCGATGTATATTATTAATTTATAATTAAAACTAATACATCTGATAGATACTAGTGTATTTAAGTTAAGCTTTTGAAAAAATTTACAAACAGCTCGCAATTAATTGCGATATGGTATACAAGCTTGATCTCGTAGAAATAGAAATACGAGTCAACCTACCACATGTCCGGGGTTGGTTGACTTTTCACTTTGACCAATAGAGTAATTAGTGCAAAATTAAGGAAATAAGAAGTAATTACAGTTATCTTTTCTTTATTAAAACAATATTATCGATTCTACTAAAATTGAAATACAAAAATTAAAAAAAAGTGATGCCCTTGATGATGTTGCCATGCTCTATCGATGACATCTTTGGGTGCACTTCCTCAATCAGCCTTTCTTTTGTATGTCCATTTGGTTCGGAAACAACAACTCTTAACATTTTTTTTTTAATTTGGTCAAAAGATTAACTTAATTGTATGTTAAGTAAATTCAGACTAGCATAGGCTAGGTTAACGAAAGGGTCAACCAGCCCCAACATTTATTTTTAATTGATAGAAAATAAATAACAACGAATATATAGGCCTTATAATATTACTAGTAAAATAATTACTTATGTATAACTAGCTGCGCCCCGCGGTTTCACCCGAGTAAGTCTCTCGTTAAGTTTTCTTTTTTCTGCAAACTTCACATAAACCATCTACTAAATAGTCCGAACAAACGCCTAAACATTTGGTTTGGATAGGTGAGCCCGTTCTTTAGTTATAAAATTACAACGAAAAGTGGCATTGATGGATATCCTTAGTTCTTTGATATTATATTCCTGCTTCCAAATGACCTGCATTCGCAATGCTGCGTTTCTTACAACTGGCAATGATTATTTGTTGCTAGTTGTATGACGTACCTAACACTTTCACGTAGGTCAAGTTTTTGATAATTAGTCTACCGCCTATAGCTAACCATCCCCGGTCTAGACACAAAAAAAATCGGTTGAATTGAAAATCACCTTCCTTTTTTGAAGTCCTTTATATATATAATAGATGTTTATTTTTGTTGCGCATCTGTGTTTGGGTCACAGGTAGAAATAGGATATTTGATTTGGAGCAAATTGGTTGTGCACACGGACGGACACACGCACGAGTGATCCTATAACGGAACCCTAACAAAGAACAACCCTCTACTAACTGAGTATAACTTTGTCAATATATATTAGCAGGTATAAAATATCAATCCAAATATCTAGGGACACGGCAGTGCCCCCGCCAAGTCGAGCAAAAAAATAAAGGTACACGTTTTCTCGAAGCCTGGATAGACGTTTTCGACCCCTGTATAACTTTGTTGTAGAAAAGCCTAACCATTTTTGACTGAAACATTTTTAGAAACAAGCTTTTATTTAAATGCTCTAAAACGTAGAAAATAAGCTTCAAATTAAATCAAACCCATCAATTTATTACATTACACAATTTATATGATATAAAAGCTTGTCGCGAGATTAACTTATGTAGATGTATTTACCTATTTTATATAAACTTTTTTTCTTAGTTTAACATTATTGTTTATCTACACAAGTAAATCTCTGTGTCTACACAACTAAAAGTGTTTAAAACCACGTAATGTAGCTACAAATTTTAAAAACATTTAGTGTATAGCCTATAAACCTAGGAAAAAATTCAAATATATGCAACAAATAGACTAAACATTAAATATTTTAAAATTTGAAGCTTGTGTTGCTTAAAATTTAAAAAAAAAATAGTGTTTAGCCTATAAAGCAAGGAAAAAATTAAACATACACAATAAATAGGCTATATAATATATTTAAACATATAAAATAGGCTAATGCATAAGTTTAGTTCGCTAGCGCTATGTTCAATTACGACTATTTAAAATAGTAGATTATTCTTATGTGATTATGTTGCCAAGCGATAATATTAAATAATAACAACTTGAGACACCTCATATGATGGCAGTCATTATTAATTTAAGAAATAAAATGTCTAATACCGTAAAACGTATTACGGTCAGTATAAAATGTTGTTAGTTACCAATTAGGTAACCATTATTAGATCTCACCACTTTTTTACTACAGAAAAACTGCGTTGCGAGACTTGCCATGCATTATATAATCCCATCAAAAAATTGTTTTTGATGGGATTATATAGTGCACTTTCAAATTCACATAATTCCTCAACGTAATCAATACATCAAATGGAATTATTTATTGCGACACAATAGCTGGTTCATTTCTGTTGGTTGGGATATAGCAAATAACAATAGGGAATAACCAAGATTAAAATGTTATCCACGATCCCCGCAGGTATTAACGGCCTAGCGGTTTGTGTGTAGATAGCCTTTCATCACTTGTTCCTATCTATCTGTGAGAGACGGTAATACGAGAAATTGTTGCAATGTTATTGTTTTAATATTTTATTAATTGTCGGCTGGTACAAAGAAATAGTTTCCAAAAACTTTTGAAATTTCAGTATTACTAGAGTCCGTTTGATTGTTAATTTGTCTGTGTGTACCTAGTTATATGTGCTATTGATTTAAGCTTCTTTAGAGTGTGCACTGAGGTAACGAGTAAATAGACTTTCCCAGGAATTGGTTTGTAAGACTTGGATTTAAAAACTATATATAGATGTTCTTAATCCTTATTTTAAATCCTTATTTTTAGATAGGATAATTTTTTAATGAGTTGCCTTTTTTAAACTTAAATGTACCTCATGGTAGGGTTTGACTATGAAACGCAAACAAATGTAAACATAAATGATAACTACATATTTTGTAAGAAAACCATTGAGCAATTAACAACAAATTACACTATTTTAAATACATGCTGTATTATTACGTACGCAATATTTAAATAATACCGTATAACATTTCTACATCGCCCTAAGAATGAAATGAAATGAAATGGCATTACCTATGTACAAATGTGCTCGAAGTTTTAAATGAATATAGATACTATTCCTAACTAATATTATAATAAATGCGAAAGTGAGTTTGTCTGTTTGCTTATTAAGGCTGAAAGCGGCGTGGAAGCTCAAGCCTTAACTACTTAACCGAATTCATGAAATTTTGTAAATATGCTGTCAGGGCTACAGAAAAGAACCATTTAACCAGAAAAAAGTACTTTTCCCGAAGGGATGAAATGACAAAATCTACCTTCAGGCGAGTGAACCCACGACCAAAAGATAAATCCTGTCCAACAAACTTAATCTTATCTTATCTTAAGCGGGAAATATTCGTACTTCGTAATCGTTCTTTTCTAATTACTTAAAGATGTTGCCGTAACAAATTTATGGTCTAATCGAAACCACTCGACTGGTCCAGTACCTCAAATCTTACAAGGTGGCGACCATATTATTTCAAATCATCTTAATTATGAGACGTGATCTGCTGAACATATGCCTCTCCTAAAAACTTCGCCTTGGTAACTACGCAATTGGGTCCCTCCCTGGCTTATACATAGTTAACTAATTATACAGTGTTAGAAACAGTATGTTTTAATAGAATTACTTTAGAAACTTAATTCATTCAAAACAAGAACAAAAAATCTGAATACATCAAACAAAGGTTAAACCCAACGTTCATTTCACTGACATGAACACAATATGGCTGCCACTAAAAGCTTATTCACGGCCACTCGTTTAGATAATAACTGAAATAACAAAGCGGATTGTGTGGTGCACTTTGAAAACTTTTTAATATTTACAATTTGCTAACGTCTGTAACAGTAGATACTTGTTTAATATTAATAACCGCAACAGATATTAGAGTGAAAAGTTTAATTTATTTAAAAATAAATAAAAAAAAGAATAAAGATCTTAGAAAATATAACGAAGTTGTGGAAATTTGGAAATCTCACCCACTTAACCTGGTTTGGGACCAGGGAACCCCGAACCTTTAGATCATACAAACAAGTGTTGTTGTTTCTATGATCTGAGGGGATAGTCAGCGCGATCACGAAATAGGTATTACATACCCCTGAATTACCTGAAGTGCCTGTAACCACGGCCAGTGCAGCCTGGTCAAAACTTCAGGCAATTCAGAGGTATGTAATAGGTACCTTTTTCGTGATCGCGCTAATTCCAATTGACAATATTGTCCAAAATATAGAGAGCCTCTATATTTTATTATTTGGCCCCCGCCCAAAGAGGTACACGAGGCCGCTTGCTGAGCTAGGATGGGTCATAGGTCGTCCCGGCTGAATGCTCCACGTGCTGGCTTTGCTGCCGTAGAGGCGCCCAATTACGCGAAGTCCGCGTGTGCTTGAACGTCGCCTAAATGAGAGGTTTTACATGTTATAAAAATGTTAGGTTAGTTTATTTGCAGTCAAAATCACTATTAACCAATGATTTTTAGAACTACTTTTGACCAACCTGTTTAGTCAAAACCACTTTTGCCTATTTTTAGAGTTCCGTTCCTCAAGAGGAAAGAGAGGAACCCAAAGGATCTCTTTGTTGTCCTTCTGCTGCATTTTGATATATAATATTAGTATTATATCTGAACATCCATAGTTAAAAATACTGCAGGTAATAAATAAATCTTACTAACTCTTACGTTTTAAGCTCTCTTCATTGCTAAACACCTTTTAGATGACCGAGTATGTGTGTAGGTACCATAGGCGTGTATTATGTATAGTTTTATTTATATATTTTTATTATATTATAGTAGTAGTAATTGTATGTATATTTGTAACAGATAGATACACCGATGCCAGATCTACCAGCATCCTCTATTCGAGCTGATCCACTTCTAGAGACTCTGAACACACAGTTCTATGGCAGTCCCGGTATATCTGGATATTCCATGCCGTTTGTAACACGTTAGTTTTATTGATATTGTTAATTGTAAGTGATTGAAAAATGTAAAATACGTCAACTTACACGTCTTACTAAGATCTATGTCTATTTAAGACGGTGGCAATACATGCATAACCAATCTTAAATCTGAAGATATCGAATTAGGTTATTAATCCCCGACGCAAAAAGAGGAGTGTTATAAGTTTGACGTCGATGTCTGTGTGTGTGTGTCTGTCTGTGGCATCGTAGCTCTCAAACGGATAGACCGATATCGATACGGTTTTTTTCATTTGAAAGCCAGTTTCCTTGCGGTGGTTCTTAGCTATGTTTGGTTAATATCAGTCTAGTAGTGTAAGAGGATCAACTCTTTTCCAAAATGATGTAAGGCATTTTGTAATCGTTGAAGGGATTTTCGAGTTGGGGGTGTTTTAAATTTTACATTTTTGGGAATCTATGTCAGTTGAAAATCTTAGGATAATCAAATGTTTGCATAACTTTGAATAGTCAATGAAACTGATACCTAAAATCTAGGTAGTTTAAATATATTTAAATAACTTCAATAAATTAATTCAAATTAATTTTTAACAGAACGCATGGCCGCGCTATCTCTTGGGGTCCTAGCTGAACAAAAAAAGATGGCTGTTGGATATGAAGATGGATCGATTAAAGTTTATGACATGGAAACGCAAGAGGTAGGTTGATTTATTCGTTTTTTAATTAAAATATTTTTTGGTGATTGCAACCAAGCTGGAATACTTCCAAAGGTTAAAAAAATGTTTTTGCTTAGACACTAACAAACGCAAAACATCGCAAGTGTCTATAGGCTATGATATCGCTTAGCATCACAGATACAGTAATGGTAAAGAATAATGTAACATATTGCCGCATCTCATTGGTGCTTAAAGTATTACTTTTCATTCATGGGACAACAAGAGTTTTATTTTTTGTTGTGTTATTGTTAGTTATCGAATTACAATAAATAAAAAAGATGGACGTGATTTAAGTCTACTATATTTTGATTAAAAATTTCAAGACCGAAATATCACAATTGTAAAAAACGTTGGTTGCAAAAGGCAATAAGGTAAGAAAGTAATATGACGAGGAGAAATAAGGTTTAATTTGGTTTAATTTCACTTTTTGATAGATAAATACTGGGACTAAAACATCTGCCCTAGAAATTCAGCGTCTTGAGATTTGACTTTTTCGAAACGTAATCATCAACCACCCACATTGAGAAAGGAATTTGAGCTTTCATTACTCTGTAATATATCGTTAATGTAAAAAATATCAAGGGAGCGTTCAAATGCCCTGAATATGAATGAGCTGACCCAATACATTAACAGTCTAGAAAAGTGATTAAAACATTTTATTTTTGGGTTATACAGAGTTAATGTTCAATGAACGTTTTATTACTTCTCGACGCGTTTATATGCTGAAAGAGAAGTACGACCCTGTCAGTACTTTTTTTGTCATGAAATTGTGCAATCTTATTTAAACGGCGAGTAGTACCGATATTTTACTAAAACTAATGGTAGATATAGCCTAGGATTAATATATTTTCTAACAATAAAAACAAAGTAGTCAAATAAACATTTAAAATGCGTAATGTGAACGAGGGTCATTCCTTACTTCGTTATGTACTTACTTAAACTTCTACTAATCATAATAGAATTAGTAAATTTCGATTATTTATCTTATACTAGCTGTTGCCCGCGACTTTGTTCGCGTGGAAATTTTGGTGTAGTCTATTCCACGGGAACAGTATTTTTTTTCGAAATATAAAAGTAGCCTATGTGCTATTATAAACTAAAATCTATCTCTGTACGAAAGGAGATTGCCCATCTCCCATACATCGTTGGGCCCCAATCATGATGAACCGTTACAAGTCCTAAACTAGCGTCTTTAGCTAGGTAAAAATATGAACTTTAGACTGCCAAAGTTTCAGTTTGATTGACAATTGCATAATCAAGAAATATGACCTCGAATCTATGGTAGGTGATGTTGTTTGCAAACATTTTTTGCAGGCACCATTGAATCCAGATATCATCGGATGACTAATAATAGCACCTGAGCTAAACTCTTTCACTTTTATGAGCAGCGAACAGTAGTTTACATCACTAAGGAGGCAAATAAGCTGAAGCGTGGGTCTAACATCTACAAAAGTTGAACAACTTTTACTCCACTATTTGTTTATTCTGTAACGTTTGGGCCCAAAAGTGGGCTACCTCCTTTCATCCAAATCTGTTCAGCGTTTTTGCGTGAAAGAGTAACAAACATCCATACATCTCACAAACTTTCGCCTTTATAATATTAGTAACATTACATGAAGTCAAAAGAACGTTAATTTAGTATGATACATATTTTAGTAAAATATGTACAAAGGTACTCCGAAAAAATTAAAATTGATTTGAAAATACCACTAATTACGTGATTCTAAATACAAATTCTCAATATGACTATAACATTTAAAGCTGTTCTTGTATTGTAAGGATGTTGTGCACATTAATGTGTATCTGTGAAGTAGCCTTTACTCTAAACACGGTAAGGATCACTGTTCAAAATGAAATCGCTTTGTAAAACTTACCTAAATATAAAGCTTAATACCTTGATGTAGTAGTAGTGTAGTCCGCTCGAACATATCCTTAGATAGTTATGTTAAATAACAACGCTTCACTGGACTAGCTGTAAAGCTTTGAGGTCCGCAATACGAATGCCAGCCATAAATAATTGGTTTCTCTGTCGAAAATACTGTTATTGTTCGTATGCTGGACTGTGTTCAATAAATTTTGTTGAAACATTGTCTATGTTAATAAGTTTTCTAAGCTTATTCTATTTACTTATATTTATAACCGTAATTATATAAGTGCCCTTAAAAAAGCGACAATTCCGATTTTCAAAATAGCCAAATTGCTACTGTGCTGGAATGCTGTTAAAAAGGTGATAAATACGGCGATTGCGACGGTCAACTATAGTTTACAAAATTATTGTACTGCTTAATGAATGTGTTAAAAAACCTAGTAACGCCATTGCCAACGCCAATATTAGTTTTAATACAATATTACTTAAAGACCTATGAGGATAGTAAAAAAAAAAATACATAGATTATAAGGTAAGTATTGTTCTTGTTAAGAATAGTAATAGACAACAAAATAGTACAAGACTTATCTACTATCATGTTAACAGCTTTTTTATTTTGTTATAGCCGTAATTGCCTTGAGATTGGGAAAGATCGTCTATGGAAAAACTCCAACAATTTTATAAATGTGTAAAAATAAGTATCATGACACTTTAGTTTTTAATAAAGCAAATGATAAATTGACATCTATCACCCTAAAAGAGTACATTGTTTTTGAAAAAAAAGCTTTTATTTGTATATTCCTTCTCTTTATTTCTTTCTCTAAATACCATTATCACGCACAACCGCGTTTTCTAACTCGGACCATCAACAAACGATAATTAAAAAAAACCATTTAGTTTAATAATTACCATCTTTATTGCAAATGTTAGGCCCTTACTGTCTTTTAACCGATGTGTTTTGCATTTTTTTGAGAAGAATGTGTTAATAGGTCTCCTACGATCAAAGTTATAGTTTCAAAACTTCTTATCTCTCTTATATAGTACTGCCTGAAATGTTTTACAAATTACAATCCTTTTGCAAAGACAATAAATACTTAACAAAACTCTTTGGGGCGAGCCGCAAATGTCGACTATCACTTGATGCCATCAATTGGGTGAACAATACTAGGTTACGCTTTAAAAGCAGCTGTAACATAAAATTGCACCGCAGACTGTAAGGCTTATCTTACAAATTGCTAGAAACAGAAATTTGATGATAATTGAAGAGCTTTGTGTGACAAAAGGCCCATTTCAAAAGATAAATAATTTAATCTAAAGCCCAAGTATTGCGGGTATGCGTAAAATGTAACCTTCAATAAAAGGTTACGGCTTAATCTCGGTTTATTACCGCAATAAATTTGACATCGTTGCATTGGTTTTATTATATACTTTGATGTCTTTGATATTAAACCATTTTGGACCGGATATTAAATCAATGCGGAAAGTAAAAAAATGTACATTCCCATTTATTTTTAATCTTAATGATGAGTGCAAGACTTTCAGAGTTGAAGTCAGCTATTGACATTATCATCATCATTTTCCTACCTTTTTCGCAATTTTTTTTTCACACCACACAACTTCCAAAGAAAATCCAAGAACATTTAAAGGCCGCAATGTGGGTGCTTTATGGATGAATAGGATGGTGAAATAATAGCATGGTATTACGCGGTGGCAATGTCTACTTCTACAAACAGTAACATTTTTAAACAATTACACACTGAACCAATTTACCTACTTTATACTGTAAATATGAAATCAATGTTACCAGGTTAGTTATTAGGATATAAGCAAGTGTCTAATCCTACTGACCTGGGCATGGTAGCGTTATTCCCCACTCAACTTACCTATACCTAATCTGGTTTAATATATTTCTCTAGGCAGAAGTAAACTACAAAGTACTCAAGAGTCGGTTGGCGTTCATCCCGAAAAAACTCCAGCGCATGCATTTTGGGCAAGTAGTAGCATTAAGAGCACATCCACAAAAGCCGTTTATGTTTATCAGTGGAGCTTGGGACAAGACGTTCAGAGTGAGTAAAAGTAAAATTCTTCACTTTTTAACCGACGAAAAAAAAGGAGGTTCTCAATTCGACCGTATTGCTGTGACTCAGAGGATGAGCCGTACCAGGAAAGAAGGATCTAATCTCTAGGGAAGAAGGAATAAAAGATTACGCGGAGCAACTTAGGTTTTTACTGAAACCCTTAAAGTATTACAATGATATTAATAATGTAACTAATAACATAATCAAATAATTAATAAATCTTGAGATTCCGTGTGTCAGCACGGACAACTGTCTCCCAGGGCTTTTCAGGTGAGAGTCTCTTGTTTCATCGTTCCATTCTCTGAACTATTCCAAATACGACTTATTCTTCTCGCGTCAAAGAAGTTTAATCATCAATCCACGAAGGTTGCAAGATGACGCGTGGAGTCCAGGTACAACAGTATCTATATTTTTTTTTCAGTATAAACCTATAGCTAATAAGGTACTCTACCGTGATTAATTTTCTTAAGAAGATTTTTTACTTAAGTTAACACATTTCATATTGTCACTTATGTCCATAATTACGGGCTCCAGTAGAATTAATTATTAATCAGACGAATCCGATAAACATGGAAACTTAAGGCGTAAAATTATATGTAATGGCGTACATAACCAAATTATGAAGTGGCTATAAAGTTTTGTCTATCTCCAAATTTAACATTTTCCTACGTAGTTCGACACATAGTTGAAAAAGTTTGTTGTAACTGTGGAAAAACAAAAAATAACTTTGGAAAATTTGAGTGCACAACGCGGCCGCAGTACATTTAAACTCTGGTGCTCACAGCTACGAATATGTCCCTACTGAGGTTAAAATAGAATTTCGAAAAAAAAAGAGTCGAAAATATAGGGATTGTTGTAGTTTAGTAATTGTCCCGCCTACTAAACAAGCATGAGTTTTACGGTTCTTACTAAAAATACTGTTATCGTACTAAAAACTTCTTTTACTGTAATTGGCTATATCTGATTTTCATAATTTACCATAAGGAGTTCCTCAAGGATATCTCCATATCGGAAGTATTTTTTCTGTTGTGTTCGTGTGCTGATGCTGAAGGTGATATGCAAACTCTTCCATTTACTATAAATCCCAATGATCTTGATCGCCAAAGTTACAAAACCGGTTTTAAGCAAATTATACCGTAAAGGAGACATTACAGTTTAAGCGGCTCATCAAATAATATTCAACATAATACGAATGTTTGTTCGTCATTAAAAAGATTTAAAGATTTTTAATGACGAACAAACATCAGCTTAAAGCTTTAAGCCTCATTAAAAAGTATAATAGTATCAAAAATAAGACTGAATTGTAATTTTTTTCAACATACTTTTACATATTAGCTTAACTTGTATCTAGCTAACAACTCTTGACAGTCAACTTTAATTTACTTCTATTGTCGTGTCGAAATGAAACTTTGTAAATGCCAAATTATAGTATTATCATCCAAACTACTTTGGATGATAATACTATAATTTGGCACCTTGAAGCTGATCTGATGATGAAGCCAGGAGTTGGATAGTAGAACTCTTCAGTGGCTACTAGTAAACCACTCGAGTTTGTGATCACATGATTCGTTTTGACAAGTCCAATAGATTGGGCTTAACGATGGTAACAAATTATGGTCTGATGATGAAGTCAGGAGGTCCACCATCCACTATCCATAGTGGAACTCTTTTTTAATTAATGTTTTTTAATTTTACTAAACTGTAGTTATGCATGTTGCACAAAATATTTTATTTTAATTTAATTTCGGTGTTATCCAGATTGTGAACCAATGAAAAAATATTTTGTTGCTTTCTTTTATTTGTATGACCTCAGTACATATCTACAGGTTTTAGAAAATTTAAGCACTGCGGAAATATAGGTACGTAAACTCTTTTATCACAAAAGTTTTGTGCAAATTCACACAAAGGAAAATTATCCATACTTATGTTTAAGAAAACATATTTTCCATAGTTAAGTAAGTTTCTTATTAAGCGCAAACAGAAATTGTACTGTTATTGTGTGTTCTTGCACTTGATTTACCCCATTTTTTAAACCAAAATTCTCAGTAAAGTGACAAACAACAACACCTACTATTTTTTTTTAAACGACTTAAAAAAAGAGGAGGTTCTATTTTCCACTGTTTATATATATTTTTTATGTATGTTCACCGAATACGCAAAAACGCCTGGACCGATTTGGAAAATTCTTCTTTTGTTTGAAAGGGTATACTTCCCAGGTGGTCCCATGGTCATCAGGTTAAGATATGATGATGGGATCCTGGAGAAATCTAGGGAACTCTTTCAATTTTATAGGCAAAATTGAAGCGATTTGGGTATTTTGAGGTGCATTGAAATCGGTGATACTTTAAAAAAAAGTTAATTATTAAACAATTAAGTTGGAAAAAAAAGGGACCTGGTGAAAAGCCGGTGCTTTATGCACAACAATATCAGTGTCTGATAGCAACCCCATTTCTCATCAATAGAAACAACTGTAGGGTAAAGTCCTAAAAAAAGTTAGTTAATTGTCAATTTTGATCCTAGAAGTGTCTGTGTGTATTTTACAGTTTATACAATGATAAATTAACACTTTTTAGTGCGGTTATTTTGACACTGCTAATATTGAGTAGAAATTTATTTTTGACCAATAATTTCACCGAAAATACAATAATAACTCATAGCTGTTATTCGTAAATATGGAATAATCATAAATATGGTTCTATTAATGAAACCATCTGAACATATACAGTTACTATTGTCGTGTAAATCGTTTAGCTAATAGGTTTTAATACCTCCATTGCATCTTTATAATATACGCATACGCTGACAGTCAGTTCGTTGAGCTAGTAGCTTGCACCTTGTAAACAAGTCGTGAATAAAACATTTCGGACAACGACCGCGGGACAGACTTAAAAGCATCTCTGTCGAGATTAAAATATTTCTCTTAGCGGTTAACTGCTCAAATTATTTATTAAGCACTCCTTTCAAAAGGCTGTACAAGGCATTGTGTTCTCTGTTTGTTGCCCGTTAGGAAATATAATTCATTTTTAATTTATGAACATCGCTAGGGCTTTGATGTGCTGAAGAATGGAAAAATAAATAAGGTGTACGAGAGGTTTTTCAATTAGAATAGTTTGCTCGACAATGAAACCTGCATAGCATCAAGTTTTATTGGAAATTGTTGTTGTAAACCTCTTTCCATACCACGTAGGCTGCGTTTCTACCAGAGATGTGAGAGGATGCGTAGCGAGCGATGTGTTTGTTAAGAACCATTAGAATCGCTTAATTTACCTAGCCTTGTTCAGCGCAGCTCCTGTGGAAACGGCTTAGCGGAGCGAGGCATTTGTACATACAAAACAAGCGAGGGATGGGTGCGAGGGAGGTGTGCGAGGGATGTGTACTGGATGGTGTTTGTTAGGGTCGATGTGTATTGTACACATCCTCGCACCGCTCATTTGCGCACCGTTTCACAGCGTCGCTACGCATCCTCGCACGGTTCAGCAGCCTAGCACATCTCTGGTGGAAACGCTCACATCGTTTCACAGCTTCGTTACGCATCCTCGCACTGCTCAGCTACCTCGCACATCTCTGGTGGAAACGCAGCCTTACTCTGCGGGAAGATTTTTGTATATTTTGCCCTATGATATCAATAAAAATAATGTCGTATGAGAGATTCTGATACGGACATGGATTCACTAAAGTCAATCAGTGTTCTTCACCAATTGACTGGACCGAATAAAACTAATTTGTGCAATTTTGGGGAACAGAATACAACGTGTTACAACAAGGTATTGTGATATTTTAAAAGTGTAAGTATAGCTGAAAAATAGATTAGTTAACTTGAAAAGAGTAGATTTTGATATCAACTTTAATGCTACACTTTAATGGGAAACAAAATTATGAAGTAAAACAGAATTTCGTTATCTACCTCCTGGATTCATCATCATACTATCGTTTTTACGCCCAATCTGTTCGACTCGTCGAAACGAATCTTAGAAGCCAAGCTCAAGGGGTTTACTATTAGTCACTGAAGTTTTCTACTGTTCACCTCCTCGTTAGATCAGCCCCAAGATACCAAATTATATTTTTGTCATCCAGATGCTACATATACATATATAGGTACAAAATATCATTTCAACACGAAAATTAGAAGTAGGTTAAAATTGACTCAAAGATTGTTGTTGTAGTTTACATATTTAGGGATTGTCCATTAATCACGTTTGGCTCGAAAGAGGGGTTCTTGACAGTGAAGGTATTTCCACAGGTGGCAAGGTTACAAATGTTTATTAAAACCATACTTATCTATGCATACAAAATAGAAGGATCATTGTTTTAATAAGACTACAGCGACTATAACTTTCAAAATAAGTCATAACTTGAAGTTAATACCCACAAAAGTCGAGAAAGAAAATGGTTAAGAGGAAAATATGGAAGGGAACTTTAGGAGTACTTTAACGGGTGTTAAATGGAATATTCTGCCCATAGTTTTTCATCATTATATGAAACAAATTTGTCTGTTACGTGAAGAGTTTGTTTGTTTGGTTGAACGTGCTAATCTCAGGTTCTACTACTGGTTCTAATTGAAAAATTATTTTAGTGTTGGATAGCCCATTTATCGAGGAAGGCTATAGGCTATATAATATCGCGCCACGACCAATAGGAGCGGAGCAATGACTATAAACGCAGGTGTTTGCGCGGAACCCTAATTCTTTTTCCAATATAAGAGTAGCCTAAGTTACTCCTTATAACACCAATCAACCACCAAATATAGGTATTTAATGCCAAGGATGTAGATGGAATGTCTAGATTTTTTTGAAAATGTCTGCATAAATAATAGAAACAAAATCATTGAAATTGACATGAAAAATCATAATATGCTATTTACAAATATGCACTTACACATATTCAAAAAACCATTTTTCAAAATCCATTTTTTTAAGCTAAATCAACTATTTGTCGGCTACACATAACGCTCTAAAAGTTTGACCACACCTTTCTGTAGCATCCTGTATATTACCTACTTGATAAGGTACAGGGAAGAACAAACAAACGATGTTTAAGAAACTACCTGATCATATTGTGTAATTGGAATGCATGTTATATCACTTCGGGCTTAAAGTATGGTAAAACAAATTTCTAAAGAAATTAAAGGTAGAAATGGCGAAGTAGGTAACATTAAGAACCCTTCGTGCCATAGGTAGATAATATAATTATGTATTTCCACGGGAATTAACACGACCACGAAAATGTATTACATACCTCTGAATTGCCTGACGTTTCGACCAAGTTGCAATGGCCGTTGTCAGCCTGTGACCACGGCCAGTGCCTAAAACCTTTACGTGATCGCGTTAATTCCCGTGGAAATACATAATTATATTATGGAACGTGAAAGTTTAAAAGTTAGTATCGGTAGATATTATTGACTCAAGGTCTACTTTTCGTATAATATGCCGTAATACTTCCATGTTCTAGGTATGTAGAAAGAGACGATTGATATCGACATAGGGTAACATTAGAATTCGATTTCGGAATGTTTGTTTTTAAATTCGGGACATAGGCAGTCCACTCGCGACCACGAGTTACACATAATTCGGAATATTTATTGAATTTGAATTTGAATCTTATATAAACACCAGTATAAACCAAGTGGTCGCTCCATTTTTACCGCTAGCCTTGAAAGTAAATAAGAAATAAAAAAATATATGAAATTGTATTACATTTTCCTTCCTCTTCCGCGTTTTGCCATTGTCCCCATTTTTTCCTTTATCACAATTCCTACGTTTGTTTAATATAAAAGAAATCCTACCCAACCTCTTTATGTGTACCTTACGAAACTTTCAGGTTTGGGACGTGAGATGTAAAGTTGGGTGTATTATGACTTTTGAAGGCGTTGACATTTGCCACGACAGTATCGACGTGATCGTAAGTTCTTTCATAACTTCTACGTTTGATATAGAAGAAATAGACTTATTATGTTTAACGTTATGTTATCTTGTGTATGGTGTCTTATGTTTCATCCTCCGCGCCTTTTCCCAGAAAAGTTGGGGTTGGCTTTCAGTCTGACTACGATACGGCCGAACTTCGATATTTTACGTGAAGCGACTGCCATCAGACCTCCACAACCCAAGTACTAGGCAATATCGAAGTTCTGTAGTTAGACCAAGTTGTCGGACTTTTTAGGGCTCCAACTAGCCGTAACGAATGCCACAGATGTTTGTATTGCACCCGGGACCGACGGTTTAACGTGCTCTCCGAGGTACGGAGGGGTCTCAATGTGTTAAGAATGGTCACCCATCCTAGACTGACCTGGCTAGTATTTCTTAACTTTGTAATGTGCTAACGTACTTGGTTACCTCTTAGCCACGAGCCCCTCCGTATATGTATGTTTTGTGTAGTTAGTATGGTATGTTATGTTTAACGTTATAATATTAATATCTTTATCGTTTTTTTAAGAAACGGCATTGTTCTATATATATTGTGGTAGACATTAATAACTAGAGATAATTTGAAAACCCAACACACAATCACTAGTTAGGAAGGAAGTAAAAAGCTTTAAATATCTTGTATGAGCCTTTTTTTTTCAAGATTACTAGTAACGTGGATCACACCTTACTAGTATTCTTGTTAACCCCTCCAGCTAAGCTTAACGCTTGTGTTAGGAGTGGGTTCACGTCGGTAGTGCACTGGGTGGGGTTCGAACCCGCAACTACTTGATCGCAGGTCTGACGCCTTAGCCATTCATTACCGCCGCTTCAATTTATATTTATATACCGTGTCATGGCAGATTCACTAATGTAATTGAATTGTGTATTTACTTGTAGCTTTGCTTACAGTGATTAAGTACTACATTACAATTACTCTTGAGTGTAGCAAACGCTATTACTGCTAATGTCACAGCCGTCAAGTCCAATTATAGATTAGTTAAGCATTCTTTAATAATGTACTCGAAAGCTTTTGTATTCTTGAAGTCTACTTCACGCTCTGCTACTATAGGTTGAAGCATGACATCATGTAGCCTAAAAACTCTTTTTGTAAAAAGCCTATTACAGATCATTTTTGAAATCAGACTGTTTTATTGGAGGATAAATATACTCAAATAAAGTATAGATAAGCGTTTTCGATTCGATAATCATAAATCAATTTAGTCTATAGATTTCGAAGTACATTCTTGGTATTGATCGGTTTTATTCCTGTATTTTACGGGTCACTTCTAAGTACGTATCAGAGGGGTAAGGCTACAGTCCACTACACTGGCTTAGTGCGGCTTGCCAGGCGTAAAAAACGTTCAAGAATGTTATGGGGAACTTCCGGTTACGTAGGTTTTCTTACGTTTTTTTTTTTGAACGAACGTACAAAAGTCAGATGTGCGCAACTGGGGATCGAACTGAAACCGCCGGCGTGGAAGGCAATAGTTAGGCCGCCTGACTTTTACTGTTCTTTTCTTTGCAATGTAATTGTCTTTTCAGCTCGAAGGTCAGGCCTCTAATGCCACATAATCTTTAGTTATAATAGTAGGTAAGTACAAATCTAATTACAGACGCTATTCATAGCCGTGGTAACGGGCTTTGTGTACCAAAATGTATTTTAATTAACGCGAACATAGTAATTTGTCAATGTCAACCTTTATAATTCAATTTTACCGTTATAGAATCTTAACACATGTTTCGATCGAAATGTAACAACATAAAATCCCTCTTATTACACACTTAATATTACATGCCTCCTTTTAATGTTTACCCTGCTTCATTTAAAAATTGTTATCGATGACGATAAAGAAATAAAAACTTAATATTAATTATTAAAATAATAGTACCTGGAAGCAGTAGTAAGCTCGGTAGGTACTTACTCAACCTATAAGAAAATACATTTATTCAAAACCCGCAACACACGTTCATAAAACAATAAATACACTAAAAGTCGAAAAGGTTTTTTGTACATTAGTGCGGGCCTGAATAGGTCACCATCTTAACATAATGCTGTACCTACCTATAGATAAACTTTAAAAGTAAAACCTTATCGCGGTTACCAGTTAGTATATTTGAGAGCTTTTATTTATTTAAATGTATTATTAAAATAAACCAGCTGTTCTTTCAGCGTTCTTCTGTGTGTTCAGCTGTCTTTTGTTTTTAAGTTTTTAAGTATACTAGAGATCGCGTGGTGATCGAATTTCGATCATGGTTTATTTCATTGGCCAATATTACTTGACTTGTCATTGTATAGACTTTTGTACCATGACAGCCCAAAATATATACTGGACACTTATAGCTTTATGTACCCGTTTTTGCATTGTTTTTAACTTTATAGCAAATATTGTATACAATTTTTAGCTTTCTGCACTTCTTCTATATATAATCTGTAATTATTCGAAAATTCACGTTACTATGTTTGCGAAATTTTCTTAAAAAGGGGTACAAAGAATTCTCTTCACGAATTATAATAATGATGAATTAGTAATGGTCCTAAATTTATTTAATATTTATAAGACTTGTTTAACCTAAACGAAAAACATCCGGCTGCTTAAAACAAATTTTAATTCTCTGGATATTTTATGAACGATACAAAATTAAAAATTTCATAAGCGAACTATTTATTCTAGCTCTCAGGTAGATGATACAGAGAAAGTTAAACCGCTTTACAAATTAAAAATATATCGGTCTTTACAATAAGAATATTCTTCAAAGGCAAAGAAGAACTATAGACAAACATCCAACTTTCTAACAAGGTACGAGCTCGACTAAACTGTAGATGAAACACCGCGAACTTCTAGCACGACAACGGCAAGTTTTTAATTAAAAAGTGACTCGTATTGCGGACCAAAGTGAGATAATTTAGAACTTTTGTACTATTTATAATTTTAAACTGTTGACACGTTCAACTGTTTTGTTGATATAGTTAAAATTAAGTTTAATAGCCTTAGAGTTTGTAATTATATTCCTAAAGTTCAAAAACTTAAAACTTTAGGGGGGTTCCTTTTATTATTTTTATTTATTTATTTAATAAAGACTTCCTGCGGTTAACATTGCACGAGGCGGATTTAATGTCACATGGCAATATCTACTAGTCAACCATTGGGTAATTCAGTAAGGGACATTGCAGTTGTATCAGAACTAAATTTCTTAAAGAAAGTTACATTAATTTATTTCAATTGAGAAACTACCTCATTTCCATGCAAGACATTGATCATGTCTTGTATCATTCAAGCTTATGACATCCGTACGGATCATCAATCAAGATACAGGTATTTCTAGCAACTACATACTTTGTCATCCTTGTGTAGTCTTATCAATCAATGTAACTGATTTTCTTGTTAATTTAATAGGACCTGTCAATGTCCTATTAAATTAATTGAATATTTTGAGAAAAAATAAATTAAAATCTTTAAGCAAGGCTGTACAAATTTTGCTTTAAAACAATTTATACGAAGTCTGAAATGTGTTTGACCATTGTGAGCTGTGAGGAGACTCTTAAAATTTCTGCTAGACCATCTAGACGTCTGGTTTCGACAGTCGGTGTACAGCTCTTGTTTCATTCAACAGTGAACTTTGATTGGAATCACTAGTAGTTACGTCTTTATTGTTCATTGATGCTTGGAGCTTCAATTGAGCGGGTGACGATTAGTAATTCGAAGCAGTGCACATACATGTTTAAACTTAAAACAGCTAGGTTAAATCCCATGATTACTTACGTTCAGTAATTCAATCGTACTTATATTTGTACTTACTGAGATATTTATGTCTCCATAGATGATATATACATTGTCTTTTGGTTTATTAGTGCAATGTAACATGAATGCATTAATTCGTGACGGTGACAGGGCGAAACTACGTTGAAAAATTAACGCTTGGTCCATTTCCATTCCATTATACTCAGTATGTGGAGCCAGTCGGAAAAGAGTTAGGTAGTGAAAACTTAGGGACTTATTTTTTTCTCAATTGCCAAGTGAACAGTACAGTGTTTAATTTCATATATGAGATAAAAATAAGTCACAACATCTATAAATAATAAAATTAGTTTTTAAGGCTTAAAGCCGCATTGTATTTTAGTGTAATATCAACTAACAATACAAAATGTAATAAAAAGTTAATTTGTGTTCTTCATTTCAATATTTAATTATTACCTAAATCGGTTTTGTATTAGTTAAATACAAGATATTATAGACAGAAATACGAAAAATATTTCCAACGATGCCGAAATAACAAGAATAAGCGATTTCATTTATATTTACTTCACGTAAATGATAATGAAATAATTAGTGATCGTATGATAGCCTCTGCGCTTATATACATTTAATATTTTTATACAATCGAATCTATGTTATACGAAATACTTGATTTTTTTAAGGAGTAAATTTCAAACATATTAACTGGAACTTTATTACAGAATTACACAATTAATGAGTTGTGTTCTTTGCGTAAGCGGTGGCATATATCGATTACTATATGTATATTTGTAGTAATTATTAAGTCTACCTATCCTTAGATATCTTGACCCTGCTAACTAAGGTTAGCAGGGTCAAGATCCGGATTCTGGGTCAGGAAAGAAAAGAAAGAAAGAAAAGATTTATCCATTATTTATCAAACTTTAGGCTTACTATATCCAAGTAATTAAGGTCCGATAAATTTTGGCGAATTTCAATTACAAGACTAAATACCCTTTACGGATGTAACTTACATTTACTATGTTTTGGTAAATATTCCACTTGAGTTGCACTAACTGCTAACAGTTATTACCCACGGGGAACGCTGGGAGATAAATATCTCAGTAGTGCAATCGAGTTTTATGTTAGACCCGCCAACTAAACCTCAATAAGAGCAAATACATGGAGTAAGTAAAAAAACTGATAAAAGATAATAAGTAACTATAGCAGTCTATTTTCATAACATGAATACTAATCATTTCTGATACCTTTACATGCAAAAATGCATGTAAAGGTATCAGATTTTGACTTCTAGGTTTTGAGTTGCTTCAGTTTTGTTCAGAATTTTGGTACAAACCAAGTTCTTCTTCTACATTTCTTCATTTTGCTTGTGAAAAACTTCAGCCTATTCAATGAAGGATAACCCATACAAACTTTTAATCCCTATTTCATCTCTTGCGGGGCTGTTTATGAGAAATGTTGAAAAGTTCAAAAGTGTTTCTGATGGGATATTCAGAAATTTTTACTACTGGAGAAAAGTAGAACATATGGCTATCTCAAATTTACTAGAGATCGCGTGGTGGTCGAATTTCGACGATAGCTTTTTTCATTGGCCAGTATAACTTGAGCTGTCATGGTAATCACATATATCTACCTATTGGCCGCATGTAATTTCGTTAAGCCGTTTTCAAGTAATTTTTAAAGTTGTAAGACATATTGTTTAAAAATTTTAGCTTTCTGCACTTCTTCTAAAGGTATATAAACTGTAAATATTCCAAAATTGACGTTACTACGTTCGCGAAACTTTCTTAAAGAATTCTCTTCATATATTAATATAATGATTATTATTGAATTTTGACCTAATGATTTCCTGCCACTTTAGACAAGGAAGTTTTTAGAGTCAAGAAAACAAACAAATTGCCCATCAAAGTAAAAAAAAAACCCTTTGCTATATAAAAAGAACATTCTTCTTACCCTCTGACATTAATAATATTAGATGAGACGGGCCATACAAGCCGTAGATTAATTGACCTCATAAATTCCATCACTATAATAAGTCCCTCGGAAAACAAAGGATAACAAACCACTAAAATGTCCCCTTGACACTGTTAACGTATTTATTGTGTTAGTGGTAAGAAGTTGGCCGCACAACACATGTCATTTTATCTATTTTTATCTCTCTTTTTCCTTTTAAGTGAAGGGGAAAAACGAAAGCTATCCCTATATTTTTACTAATAAATAAATATACCGATTTTCTTTCTTAAGTCAAGATCGTGATCTAAATATATCATGGTAAAATCCATTGATTAATGAATAGCCTTGAGAAGAAACGAAAGTATGACACCTATGAGTGTTAGTAAGTTCGGTATAAGTTTCTTTTTCGTAAGATTTGTTTTCCCCACACTATATCACAGAAAACTTAGTCTTTATTCAATAAACATGTTACTGGTCGTGGTGGTATCTGTACCGGATTATGATGACTGATGACCATAAATCTTGCTTTACTGCTTTCACTTACAGAGAGAGCAATGTATAACTGGGAGCTGGCAAACGACGGAAGCATTATCTGTATGGGACTTAACTGCTAAGAAGAAGCTTAACATCATCAGAATTCAAAACCGAAGACCTGATGTGGACGGAGAGTACATATACGCCTGTCGCTACTGGCACTCCACTGATGTAAGTAGTACTACTCACTCTTATACTTCGGTATTAAATAAATGTAAGTATGTAACAAACCTCACAGCAACGCTTGTTAAAAAAGAGTAAAATTTATGAAATGCAGCAAATAGTGGATGAAGATGTTGCTAATATCTTATTCTCATCAATGCTTTCACGTCAGATTTGTGTGTTGTACCCCAAAGAGTACAATTCTTACGAGCGTAAATCATAGGAATCAAGCGGTCGCAACGATCACACACAGTCTTAATTTTTATCTAATTTGGCAGTTAATCGTTTGTGACACAACTTGCCAGATTCACTTGTCATTAATTATCTATTCATCAGCTCAGTAGTGTAGTTCCCTGGGCTTTAAGCGGCCTTTTTGTCGTTCCGTGAGAATCCATTAAGTCGCGTGCTTTGTTTAAGAAGTGGGTATCAAGACAGCTATTGTACTTTACTCACAACAAAGTAGCTTTATCCTGAATTGAAAGGGACTTATGTATATCCACATACATTATATAGTACACTCAGAGGTAATGCTCTGCTCTAGGTCATACCCGGCAGCCGTCACTATGTTCTCGTCCTTGAACCGGCCACGATATAAAAAAAACTGAAGACGCCGCACTAGACTTTTCGCTGGGAGATTAGTAGTAATTTTCGATCATTTGAATAATAATACACATTATTTGTCTTATCGAAGAAAAAAATTAAAAGTACGTTTCGTTAGTTAAAGTGGTGGGATCTATTTGTTGTGTATACCCGTTTGAATACCTTAAATAATACGTGAGAAATTATTTTTTCATTTACATAATATATGTCTAATTTGTTAATAGGTGAAAACTGATTTAATAACGTATAAGAATTTAGTAGTATCTACTCGCTCCTTTGTGAGTAGAGGTAGAAAGACCAACCTATTAATGGTTTTCTATATATTTATAATAAATACATGCATCGCAATGTTGTCGTAGAAAAGTAGAAACGTCTATGGCAGTTGGCATGTGAATTGTTCGTTAACTACTTGTCATAAGTACATCGCATTAAAAGTCTGTATGCTTATTAAAGACTATAGCTACAACATCAGTAAGCAGTTGGGCTTAGATTGAATCCATCATACATTGTATTATTCTTGTGTTTTACACGTGACAGATTTTATATTAAATCGTATTGTTGGCATCGTCAAAGGTTTTAACATTTATATTAACCGGCATACGATTTAACATACCGTAAATAACAATAATCTCAAACTCCAAGCTGAACTAATTATTTTTTTGACCATAAGCACAAAGAAATGCTGATTGAAATAGCAATCGGACACAGAACCTAGGCACAACAGCAAGTTTAAGTAATCCTACGCTCATACTCTAAATATGGTACGTATCTAAGTGCCGTATCAAGATGTATTTATAATGTGTTTGGTTTTGTTGATAAAGGAGGGTTTTGAAATAGAAAACTTCGTTTGTTTTTATCTATAGTACAACTTTGTAATTGAATACAATTCAAAATGAAGACTAACGTTTTAACACTAACTTTAACTGTTTATTCTCTTATAAAATATTAGCAGGCAGTGCGCTAATAAAATGTTATTGTAAACATAAAGTATTCTACTAAATAATAATAATAATAAATATAAAAGCTAATAAATCTAATGAAATAATATTCAATTCAGGACATAGATACTTTAGAAAATTCAAGTCATCATTTTGTCATTTGGTCAAAAGATTATTTGAACATCTACCTAATGAGGACAGCTCTTTACTCTTTTTATAATAAAATCATGTTAGCGTAGCACAAATAACCTCATACACAAAATCGTAGATCCCCTCAAGAGTATCACATACGAAGAAATATCTTGTCTCACAAAATACGTATTTCCATTGGAGATACAATTACCTCAGAATAAACCAGCACTGTCAGGAGTATTTGCGCTGTCAGAGACAGTTGCCGTTCCCGACATGTCGTACTTAACTCGATCTACGTAAGAATCATCTTTATATTAAACTTTATCTACGATGAGAGGTAAAGTAACTTGATATTGTACTAAATGGTTTTGTAATAGAGTTTTGTTCTTTTCTGTTATTTTGTTTTGTCAACAAGAAAAATTATTTTAGCCGTAAGCGTTCCAAACATACAAACAAGCAAACTAATTATTACGTAAAATGAAAAGATGCCTTTACCGAAATGTTATTATTTTAAATTAAATTTCACTAAATTTGGTGCGGACTTAAAATTATTTAGGTAATTACATTAGTGTAAGAGTTCAGTTGGGCTTATTTTTTACGTGTGGAAATTCCCTCGGGGACCTCCTCACCGAGCATTCGACGAAGTGATTATGTCGGCTTTGAACCACATGGTATTTGGCCACAGGTATCTATGGTTGGGGGCTCAGGTATAACCTAAGAAGGAACAGCTTGGACTCCCGCCAGACTTGACTACTTGACTCGACTCACAGTCGCGAGTGGGAGCCGTGTCCCCCTTCAGTTTAGGAAGGCGCGCGAGGAACACGTTTTGAGCTTCTTTAATTCTATTTCGGCGCGGGGTACCGTTCCCGGCAGTATAAGGCCAATTCTCATGGTGGCCGTAGGTTATTAGTTAGGCTAATAAGTTTATTTTTTATTATCACTTTTTGGTTTCTTTCTTCTTTCATGGGTTAATTTTTTTGTTACAAAGTTGTTATGTTTAATCGACTTCAAAAAGCAGGAGGTTCTCTATTCAACAACCGATTTCAGTAATTCAATTTTTAACCATTATTTCATTTACTTTAACTATTATTTCATAATTGTTTTTTTTATTATGGTATAGGGGCAAACGAGCAGACGGGTCTCCTGATGGTAAATGACTACCGCCGCCCATGAGCACCTGCAATTCAAGAGTCACAAGTGCGTTGCCGGCCTTTAAGGTGGGAGTAGGGAAAGGGTGGAAGAGGGGGAGGGAAAGGTGGAAGAGGGGTAGGGAGGCGTGAAGGGTTAGAGCCTCCGGTAACCTCATTCACTCGGCGAAAAGCAATGCAAACATTACTTCAGTGCGGGTTTTCGGTGAAGCCGCGGTATCACTGCGGTCGAGCCGGCCCATACGTGCCGAAGCATGGCTCTTCCACGATAATAATATTTATATGAAGATTTAAACAACAATATTTCAATAGGTTTAAAGTTCTCATTAAGATAAATGAATAAGTCGTTTGGACTTAATTATACATTTGACTTATATTAAATAATTAACTAATAAATAATTGTATAAGCCCAAACACGAGGTAGCTGCTAAAAACCGTTGAGTAACTCCTTCGACTGGTTTCCATCTCCGTCATCATATCAACTACAAGTCTCCATCATGTTGTAATATCATTAGAACCACACGTGTATACGTGTACCAAGTTTCAACAGAATCGGTTCACAGATGAAAACTCAGTGGGTGAACAATCATTTATCCCCTATTTTTTTCTACCTTTTGTGTTGCTTTTTATTAAAAAAAGAATTATTGAAATCGGACTACACTATAAAAAGTTAATGCGCTATGCGACTTAAGAACCTCCTCCGTATGTTCGTCCGTTAAAAATTGACACAATGTGGCATAACGACAATTTTTTTTTTTAATAATGCAGTTATTGACGCGGTACAGAGAAAATTTTCACATTATTGCGCGGTTGCAAGAGATTGACTTAAGTGCGCTTACCTACAGAATAAAGTAAAACACCAAGGTCCTAACAAGCAGGCCGGCCGCGTGCTAGTTTGCTAACTTATCAATACATATTTTAAAACAAAGTCCCCCGCCATGTCTGTCTGTCTGTTCGCGATAAACTCAAAATCTTCGTAACTGGATTTTCATGCGGTTTTCACTAATAGATAAAGCGATTCATGAGGAAGGTTTAGGTATGTAATTTGTTAAGGTTTTGTGTAAATTGGTTGAAATATGATGATGATTGTTATACAAAGATGTCTCTGCTACCCGGGCGAAGCAGGCTAGTAATTATATACAATTTTGTTTATTCTCAAATCGCAATTATTAGAGGTCTACACAAATAGTTTTGTTTTTTACTATGCAGACTTCAAAAACATATGTAAGAAAAAAAAATGTTTAGAAGCTTATTTGTTACATAAAGCGAAACAACGATGGTCTGAAGTGAAAGGCTCGATTTTTAAAAGAGCAGGTTAGAAATGAAAAACCGTTCTATCTTATAAAGCTTAAGCAACGTTACATGACCAAGTAGAGGTAGTACCGATTTTGATGAGTGTAGATATGAGGACCTTTTCGAGAGACGGTTCCTAACGCGATACCTAGTAATGCAAGGCTTTATTGACACCGGTACCCGCTTACCACCAGGCGGGCCAAATGCTGATACTATCTCAGTATTTAAAAAAATGTTGTATAGAATTTTACATAAAAAAGATTAACAAACACAACTAAGTATTCGTTTTAATAAAAAAAACAAAGAAGTTTTTATGAACACCTAAACGCAAATCACAGATTAAATTATAATAAAATATTAAACCTACAGTCCTGCTCTATAAAGTTTACGAATTATTATTTAGCAAACTGTACCTATTGTTATTTTTGCTTGGAACTAAAGATATTTTGTTGAACAACGTTTGAAGCGTAGATAGATAAATGTAAATGGCGTGAAATCAGTGAACATCCCATTAGGCACTTCCCGTGAGGCTATTGTGAAAGTACATTTCAGAGCCAGGCGAGCCATTTATACAGTATTGTGTCAATAGGCATTAGCATTCAATGTATGTTAGTAGATTCAAATTCGATTTTTCTATTTTGGGTTCAGTTATTTAGTGTCATAGATCCCTTAATGTTAGTTATGAAGTAGGTAAATATTTTTTTAGTATATACTGAAAATTAGTTTCCTTCGTAATCACACTAACATAGATTCAAAGCTTTACGTTTAAGTACGATTCACACCGAACGGACCGCACCGGAGCTCGTCGAGTCGCGCTTCGGTAGCCGAGCGCAAGTGGGCGGAGCCAACCGCCCGCGGCGGCAAGAAGTGTCATGCAAAAATGAATTTTAAGTAATAAAAATAAACTTCAATTTCCATCGCTCCGGCGCGGCCCGCTCGGTGTGAATCGTATGGTATGTCGGTACTGTATGCGGTCGTGCGTTATCTTATCATGCATAAAAATGTCATTATCGCCATTTTCGCCAATGAATGGGGCAAAAGGCATGATATGGGGTTCTCGTTGTGCAGTAAGAGACCCGCTTTCAATGAACACCAGCTGCATGCGGGCTTCCAAACTTATACCACCCTAAATAATAACTGACGCTCCACCGTATGCCACAGTTTCCGTGAAATGGGTTTAGTTTTCATGTTTTCCACGATATTTCCAAATCCTTTCCATTCCATCAACAAAATTAATAGAAAACCAGCTTTCAACAGTAAAAAGAATTTGACCCCACTCAATTGTTCATTCTTGGTGCTGACGAGGAAATGCTAATCTTGCTGTTCGATGGCTCACCTCGAGTTTTTATGCTTTTGCAGATACAAATGTGTTTAGTCCAACTTCATTCTAATTGAATATATTAGTAGTAGTAGCTTTGGAAACTGTAGTTTCTGGTAAATCATTTATTTTGTTCCAAAATGACTGGCACTTTCTATAAGAAACACGCAAATGCAAAACCACATCACACAGCATAAAACTCAATTCTTTTCAGACACACTTAAAAGCAAAAATTGACGTCAAGTACTTAAAATTAAGCTGAACGATCACAAGGCTAAACAATCATGAGCGAAACCATAAGCTGGCCATACATTCCGGAACACTGTATTGCAAGTTTATATAGGTTCAAAACTCAACTCAAAAATCAGTAGCGTGTTTAACCAAGTACTGACTTCAGTTAACTCTTGTTATAATTTTGTTTGTATTTACTTTTCAGTTCAATCGCAAAGGCAAGTACGCCATCATCGGCGGCAGTGGCACGAAGTGTGTGGAAGTAATTAATCTCCACAATAGGTACATAAGCTGTTCTTACCCAGCAGTAGGCACTGTCCTCGCTATCGCGAGCCACCAGGAGCGAATAGCCTTTGGAGGAACCTATCCTGCTTTCTGTATCGTCTCGTTCCATGATCCTAAGCATGAAAAGGCCTTATATGAACCTGATATTACACCGGATTACGACTACACGAAGCCGCCCCCTGTTGTTACCAATTTAGACACGGACACTTCAACCGAAGTGCAGTTTTCAGACTTCGACTCGACAACTGGAACTAAGTCTATCACACCTCCCCCGTCAAAATAACTCAAACATTTTAACAGGAATAGAATGAAAAACTTATACTTTAACTTTGAAATTGTTAACATCTTCAGGGTTATTAATTTAGTTTTAATTATAGCTTGATTATTTTTATACAGGTCTTTTACTTAAATATATGCCTTTAAACATCTTACGGAGCTATAGGCTTAGCAACCTTGTTAGAATATGACAAAGTAAATGTAAATGATGATGGTACCCAAAATTACATTGGCACGCGAACTGCCCATCACCGAAAAGTGTAATTCGTTTCAATTTTGTTAAATAGATACTCGTATCCATTTCGTATCAAACCCGTCACCGGTTCATCGCGTCGTTGTCATTGCAATGATAATTTGCAAAGCTTGTTTTGACCGAATTGGACCGCAACTGCAATAACAATAAAAGCCATCCAAATACATGTCGACATTCAACACCGCCAAATTGAAATTCGCAAAACAATTGCACAAGTTTTCATAGCAGAAAAAAACTCTGTACGACCAACATTGAAAAATTAGAGTCGGCATTGCGAATTCTGCCGAGACTACAATGGCGAACAAGTTGCAATAGAATTTAAATAAAGAAGCGTTCCCTAACAGCGCGAACTCATGTGCGGGGCGTTGGTGAACTTTCAACTTTTACCCGTTTATGTAGCTCCGCCGCCCCTCCTCGCCCCATACCTCGAACGGGGTGGGAGGTGCCTTTCCGTACTTGGACCGAATATTTACAGCGCAACCTAAATATAGCGTGCCGCTGCTCAGCTGGCACGGGCGGGGGCGAGTGGGAGGGTAAACATTCCCCCTTCACCCTCGGTAGCTTCACCGTGTAGAAGGCCATTCGGGCGCCGGCTTCGGAGGTGAGCGGACATCTCCTGTATAATGCAGAGGTCGCATCGCGACCATGACCGTAGGAAACAGGAGGGTTGTCGCTCGTTGAAGCAATAGAGTCATTTTCAAGGCCATGGTGTAAAATTACGCGACACAGTTGTATGAAAGACACGTTTTATCTACAGATATTAATAGCAAATAATTATTTATCATTATTAATGAAGTACGCACACTTCGTCACTTTACCGTGACGCTATTTATATTATGAAGGAGATTACTTCTCTATTTATGAATATGTAGGCATTATATATTGATAGTACTCTGTTGATGATTTTTTTTTATATTTCAAAATAGATAGACGCGCTATCCGACAGTTTGTTACAGTACTACATGTTATGTATGTAACTCAAGGAATAACAAAAGCAAGTGTTTTCGAATATCAAGAGGGAATGCTTTTGATGCGTTTAAGTTTATTTGTTAATCGAAAATAATGTTGATAAATTCTAAAATAATGTTTATTTGAACTTTAAGCATGCTACTGGCTTTAAATTTAATTCTGCTTTTTAATGTGTAAGTAGTTTAATCGGATCCAATTTATCAAATTAACGTAAATTTAATGTGATGAGCGAACTACCTTCCTTAAAACTAATTTGGTACGCAAATTGGCTAAGTGAGATTTGCTAATCAACTTGAATTTTTCACTAGTCCTTATTTAGCTTAAATATATTATTCAAACCAATCGGGCGATACAGAACCAGATTACAGCCTGACAAAGCATCTGACAGCTCTTTGAGAAATGTACACACAAAGTGAATGCTTTTATTATTCAAGGGAATTTATTTTTAATCAGCAGAGACTTTAGGTTGTTTTTTCGATTTGATGTGTGTCAGTTACCTACTCATGGATTTTTAAAAGTTCACGAGAGTAAATATATTATGTACTACTTTGGGCCCACGCTTTGGTTCGCATTAAACTTATAATAAGCAGCATAATGTTCTCAAATGTTCCATAAGACACATCTACGGATTTTCAAGTGGGTACGTCTTGTAGTTCGTTTTTTGATTATCCCGCGGGAACCTTAAAATTTTCCGGGATGAAAAGTGTCATGTATCTGTATAAAAACTACTGAACGGATTTGGATGAAATTTGGTATTTATTGGATAGATTATTACCTGGATTAGTTAATAATCTATCTAATAAATACAAAATTTCATCCAAATCCGTTCAGTAGTTTTTCCGTGATTAAATAACAAACATCCAAACATACAGACTATCACATTTAATATATTAGTAGGATAATATATACAAGATATTATTTCCATCTCCCTTTATTACTTTATCGGCAAGATTAATGAATTCCTTTTATATTTTGATATTAAACTAAGCAATCTAACTCACAGCTAAATTACTTTGAAGTACTCGTATTTACCTGCTTCATAATCTCTGAAAACATATTTTTCTCAGGGATATTAAAGCTTTGAAATAATGGCGGTATAGGTAAATATACACCTCCATAAATATATAGGCTACAATTCCTGGAGTAGGCTCTCAATTAAGGTGAGCATTTTGAATAGAAAATCGACCAGATATATTACTACTATATACTATTATTATTATTGTTTAAGTGCCTAGTGCCACCTCGACCATTTCTGGTCTTTTCTAGCGCATTTTTTGCTTTACAGTTCACTGCTCAGATTTATGGCTTTGAGAAACCTCCAGATCCTTTCAGCAGTGATTGTTTGTATTTCCTGCGGTTGCATGATGTGTAACCCTAGGTTAATACATCGGTGACTATTAACTAGTTAATACTCTTGTGGTCCACTAATCCGGCACCGAAGTATGCATTTTCTATAATATGCTTGACAGAATCCGCATATTTTGTTCTCGCTTAACTTTATGTTGAGCATATGTTTGTTCAGTTTGCAGTGTCCGGTGAGGGCTCTTGTTACTGCACAGGTTACTGTACTGTATACTATTGTCTCTGAATCTAATACTGCGATAAAAGGTGTTATTGATTTATTTATTAAACATAGAAATACATCATATAAGCAAAAGTCTATGACAAGTATCAAACTTGTCATAGACAGCCTGTGCCAATGCTTACTACACTTTTGACATTGTGCTGTTTTAATAGTATGTCGAGAAGCACTCGTTTTCGGGTCACTTGTCATTACTAAATTTATATTTGTGGTTCATGTCACCTACCTACCTATTTTTATATCATCCCACTAATATTATAAATGTGAACGTTTGGATGGATTAATGGATGGATGTTTATTACTCTTTCACGCAAATACCACCGAACAGATTGCGATGATGAAACTTGGTATGTAGATAGCTGGAGACCTGGATTAGCATAGGCTACTTTTTATCCCGATATTCCCACGGGATCGGGACTTACGAGGGTGAAACGGCGGGGCGCTGCTAGTACTATAATATTATAACGAAAGTGACTCTGTTGATTGTTTGTTACCTTGTCACGACTAAACGATCGTAATGAAATTTGGCAAGGAGATATATTATATCCTGGGGCCAGGACATAGACTACTTTTTATCCCAGAAAAATGTACGGTTCCCGTGGGATATATTTGAACTTCCACTCGAACGAATTCGTAGACAACAGCTAATGTATGATTGATTTACATCAAATCTGAAGAAGCGTGCAAATTATAAAAAAATCAGTAATGCATGATCCAGGTCATATAGTCTCTTTATTTTTTTTATTTTTTATTTTATCAACGTAAGTATATATTTTAGGACATTAGACGTTAATATTTTTATTACACAACGCTGTCTAGGTCCAAGCTAAGCATAGCTTGTATAGTGGGTCACGGATGTAGAACACGGAGCACTTAGATCTTTTTTCTTTGCTAGAACTTACATATGGAAACACCCAGACCAAAATAAGCTGAATAGTTTTCTATAGCGCAATGAGTGACGATAAGGTCCGCCGCTCATAGGACAGTCACTTTAAGCTAGGAACATTCACAATAACAATAAAATGCTATATTCCTGTAAATTTTTAGGGTACTGCCCTGATCAGGGGGCTCCAATTTGAGTGGCAATGTCTTGGTTAAATAAATAAAAGATCAGAAAATGTTCCAGTGTCCTTGATCAAAAATGTATAGAGAATTAGTGACCAAATGTAAATGGAAGGGCAAAGTGGATGGAATAAAGTGGCTGCAGCATTGGAGTTAAGGTCACTTAGTTGCGGTTTCTTAAATCACTAGGTGTTCCACCGAAGTGAATCCATTCCTAGGATAATGATTATGGT
This sequence comes from Euplagia quadripunctaria, assembly GCA_963859945.1. Lineage (NCBI taxonomy): Eukaryota > Metazoa > Arthropoda > Insecta > Lepidoptera > Erebidae > Euplagia > Euplagia quadripunctaria. Next base: position 19,246,667 of record OY982564.1, on the reverse strand, counting down.
AGGATTCAGTTCAGATCAATAAAAATACTATATAAGATACTAACTCACGTCACGCGTTGCTGTGGCAATGTAACTTGCAATAAAACAGAAAAAAAACTATCCTGTCTGTCAAGTCAAAATATACGTATATACGTATCACACTTTGTGTAAAATTTCATTAAAATCTGTTAATTAGTTTAGGAGTTCATCGCGAACAAAACCAACGTGATAAGAAAATTATATATATGTATAGATAGTATTTTTACTAGGTATAAGTATATAGTTTATAAATATTTGTTACATATTATGTAACAAATGGTTATAAAATAATAAATGTGTACCGATTTGTAATAATAATAAGAATGAAAAATCTATTGCTTATTTAAATTAATGTCAACTAGCTTCGCTCACGTGCATATAGTTAGTCTATTAATTCCACCTTAATTGATTCCTGAATTGGATTCCTCGGAAACAGTACTTTTTTCGGGATGAAAAGTATCCTATGTCCTTTTCTGTATCCCTGATAATGTATTGTAAAAATTGTACGATCATCGATTGAGTGAAGTCATGATAGTGTAACAAACAAACTCACATTCGCAATCGTAATATTAGTAAGGATAAAAAATATTCAATTGCAATTGACAATTTAGGTTTGGTTTTGGTTAAATAGGACTTATTCTAGTTCGAGTGTGTAGTTGACATACACTGTATTAAGTCTATTTTGATTGAAACTTTTTGCAAAAAAAATAAAAAATAAATGTTAGAATAATTCAAACTTCAAAGAATAATTTATTGCGACTGTAAAACTGAAAGCCCATATTCTCAATTTATCATTTTATGCAGAGTATTTGATTTACAAATTATTTCATAAATCACTCAGAAGTTATTTATTGATTAGAAAATTTATGCGCATTCTGTGTTTTTAACTGAAGCTGTTCTCAGCCGGGTATAGGTTCAATTTACTGTCATTGTTTTGTATGTACTTAATTTATTGCATATTTAAGCATAATATGTAGTAATTTTAGCTTTCAAATTAAACAGCAGTCCTAAAATTTATCTGTTTCTCCAATTAACATTTTTGTGTATTATATGATTTATATTGACTTAAAATCAGTTTTTCTTAATACACCGCCATAAATTACAAGATTATACTTTCTTGTTGTGATACTTAAATTTTTAAAATAACACAACTACATTATTATATACTTACAAATAAAATACTTCAATGTCCTTAAGTTTTGTAACTGAAGTCAATCAACTTTATATAAAATACAAAATAACGCTCAAATTAGTATAGACGCTTTTATAGATTTAAGTAAAATGTAAATATTATTACAAGGATTGTACTACAACTTCAATTTAATGAATAAAGCTGAATAACAATGGGTTATTTATAATGTCTTTCAACTTTTCATTGTCAGCGTAATAAAAAAGATTAATTACTATGGCGCTGACGAGCTAACCACTTCAACTTCGTTAGCTCAATTTAATCTCGGAGGCGAGTATTTATTACTTACTACTCCAATTTCATCAAAGAAAATAAATTATAAACGTGGTACCGAAACTCAACACGTTATGACGTCAATCGCGAATGAATTCAGGTTTGCGGAATTAAAAAGCGCTTAGAAAGCAAACTTGGCGTATTTGGATATTCGGGCGTAGTGGCGTAGCTTCGTAGCGGGGTGAGGGCGGCGTAGTGGGACGTAGCGCGGGCGTCGTAGCTGCATCGATCCGCCAGCCGTGACCTTGACCCGCCCGCGTTCCCGGATGTACCAGTACTCGCCTAGTTGCGCTATTGTCGCTTTATTCAGCTTCTGCTAGCTTTTATTAGCCCGGGGAGTATGTCGCTTACTTCATACTTCGTTGAATGTAACTTCGTCTAGACTAGTTGTTATTCTTGTAAAAGTAATGGATTATAAATCAGTTTCAAGGTTTTATTTTTGTCTAGTTGTTTACGTTCTGATTATTGTATACTGTGTATTCGTAAAGCTTGCCTAGTGTTTATTACGTACTGGGATTTTTTACGCTTTTATTCATTGGTTTTATACGCTTTTAAACGGTATCTTAAGAAAAAAAAACATTTTATTAATGTGAATTGTTCAATGTACAAAAAGTCCTTTTTCTTAGAATAGTCTACTCCATGAATTATTTATTTTGCAAATGTAAAATTCAAATTATGAATAGCTGCTTAAGTAATTCTTTGGACATTTCCATTTTAGTCTACTTATAAAAAATCTTCTTAAGATAAGTACCGAGTGAAAATAGAAAGAAAGATGCGAAATATTTTTACATTTAATATCTTTTTACCATAAATATTAAAGTACTTACTGATCATTTTTTGGGATGTAAAGGAGTTGTCACATTATATTATTAATACATGTCAATTCCCACATGAGAGTATGAATATATACATACTCTCTGATGTGGGAATTGTACATCAGACTATGTACATGTACAATCCCTGTACATATTGCTAGAATCTCATTAGCATAAATTCATTGGCGCAAAACACTAGGGAACGACCATCTGTCGTTATGCTAATATTTGTACTGTATGGAAATATAATGCACGATTTGATCCTCTCGAACCACTGTCCGTTCAAAGACTAATGAACTAAGAACTAAGAACGAGAACGTCTATGTGTTGTGTGGTGATTTTTATAGAGTATAGTGGCACTAGGTTACAATGAGTGTACTTTGTGTACATTCAGTGTGTGTTCGTAAAGTTTTTTGTAATACAAGGAGCAATCTCTAGTGTGGGAAGTGCCCTAAAGGACAGGTGTAAGGAAGGGTATCAGTAGTTACAATGAGGATGCATAAAAATTTGTGATACGTAGGCAGCGCGAGAAGAATAAGTAATTCAGGGCTAACACAACGCGACAGGTCGTTTCGCTTCGTGTGGAAACACGACACAATTTTACTACTGATCAGATTTGCGATTGAATTGGCTTACAGTCCGCTTGTGCCAATTATCATTTGATTTTATTTTCTCTGCTGGACGGACATTTGTAAGGAAGGTTACCATAAACCCAATATATTTATTTTAAGAAATATTACCTGTATTGATCTTATAATACAAATAATCTTATAAGATAGCCACCGAATTAATTCACTCAGTATGCCACTTGCAAACAGAGTAAAATGGGTCAATTAGCATTCACACGATCAGATTTTACTAGATTTGTTTGGACATGATCAAGTCAGGTGGTTCTGATAACTTTGAATTGGTAAATTTGACTCCAAACTTGAAATTGTGCGTATGTTGTGTAGAAGGGGTATAACCGCATACGGAGTATTGGATATCTTACAGAAAGAAGGTTAATTTCTTTGTCATCTGCTTGGCGGTGAGACGTCTCGATTTGAGTGGCAATTCTCCACAGAAGGGCCTTTTGAAAACTACCTTCATAATAGTAGACACAGATATGTCAGTAAGCGGCGGTAGCGTAATGGCTAAGGCGTCGGACTTGCGATCAAGTTGTTACGGGTTCGAACCCCACCCAGTGCAGTACCGTCGTGAACACACTCCTAACACAAGCTTTAAGCTTAGCTGGAGGGGTTAACAAGATTACTAGTAATGTGTGACCCACGTTACTAGTAATCTTTAAAAAAAAAAGAAAAAAAAGTGTTGCCGTTATTAGACAATTTAATATACTCCACTAACGAAGAAATAGTAATCTCACATCAAAGGAGACCCCAATGGGGATCCTGCTATTATAAAACAGTAATAATCGAATGCTTACAAACGTTTATGTTCATTATGAATTTGACTTTTAAGATTTTTATTTTCATCTTTTATCCAAAACTATGAGAAACGGGAACAGGTTAGTATTAGGTGTGTTTTATCACCTTGATCATGTAAAAAAGTTAAAGCACTTTCCAATAAAACACGAGAAACTTCTAAAAATTAGATGCATAAACACCAAAGGCGTATTCCAAAGTTCTAAACAGAATTATGCAAATAGATGCAATCTGGTTTGTGGGACGGACGGTGGCCACTGTATAGCAATGTATGCTAATCAAAAGATAGCCGCGCATGATTTAAGTGCGCACTGTACTTTGGCGAGGCCTTGAATTTCACTGGCGTTTCTAGCGGTGAAATTAGAGCTTCCAGTTTATATTTTAACCGGTGCTTTTTGGTGTATTGGAGTATTTTTATTTTACGGTAGGTTTAGTCTGCATATTTTTCTTGTAATGTTAGGTCAAATTATGTGGCCTAAAGTTATTTTTAAGATATCAGAATTTCAATGACATGTGCAGCATTTTGATTCAATAGCTAATAATTTACGTTCGCATAGGTAACATATTATTATAACATGAATTATTGGACAACCCTTCACCCCTTCCACTGGACACCCAAAACAAAGGAGTTATGTTTGGCCACGCAGCATATTGCGGTCAATTAGACACAAGGTATGCGGCTGTCTATGCTGTATGTAAAGGGGCTTTGAATAGGGAAGCTCGATCTTTAAATGTAAATAAAACAGGTTATGTGTGACATATCCATTTTTTATGCGAAAAATAATATAATGGCAATTAGTATGAAATATAACGTGACTTTGGGGGCATCAATTGTTTGCGGTTTAATGGCATAGACTATGATTTAGTTAAATCGCAAGATCATTCATCCAAAAATAGGCCTCGTCGCTGATGATGATTTTTTTTTATCGAAATTTGGTTCGTTTATTTTAAGTTCTTGGGTCAGTTGGATTTTATAGTATTAAGGTTTTGTAGAAAGGGTAAATTCTTGTAAACGACAGGAAATTGACTGTTTGGGGTTTCCCTATACGATTTCGCATTGCAGGGACGTTTTTAGCAGACTTTGCGTTGTGGTTATATACGGCTGTTAGCTGATTATTTATCGAACCAATTGACTCAAAACTTTGCCACCAAACGTCGAATAGTCGACGGCAGACGGCGATCGGCAAGACGGTTGTGGCGAGAATAATAATCACTTAATGCGCGGAACGTTTCTCGAACGGAGCACCGATTTTGATAATAAAATTTGATTATTTGCATACGCCCTTCAACGCTGTATAACCTTCACGGTGATTTGCCAAAGACTGCTAAAGAATAGGGTAGATGACTGTCAAGTTAAATCTGCATACCAACTTCAACTTTTGATTTGTGGCTTTGTGGAGTTACCACAATGTTGCCATGAATCTGCGTATCACTACATATTATAAAACAAAGTCCCCCGCCACGTCTGTCTGTCTGTTCGCGATAAACTGAAAAACAGCTCAACGGATTTTCATGCGGTTTTCACTAATAGATAGAGTGATTCATGAGGAAGATTTAAGTATATAATTTGTACCCGTGAGAAGCCGGGCGGGTTGCTAGTTTTTAATAAACGTCAAACGGTAGGTTTGGTACATTTTTGAATGAAATACTTAGGCATGTCATCACGCCTTACTGTTCAAATCATTCACATTTAATGTTAATTTGTTGACAATTTAAATGAACTAAAAACGCTAAAGTGAAACTGGACGACAATTTTCACACTATTTTAAGTAAGTTTTTTGGCTGACTTGACGAAATAATTAATTTTGAGCATAGCCATCTCCACCCAATTCTCAACAAATTTGACAGATATTGCTTTAAAAGTAATTTTCTTTTCTAATTTCGAGCTTCCCCGTTGACCATTAGTGTTTGTGTAATCTTTTCCCATTCGTATGAGTTTTTATAGTTTACGTCTATGGTAAGTGATATGATTGTGGTATGTACATATGCAGTGCGCTTGTACTGAAAACTGTGAAAATTGTGGGTCACATATTATACTTGATATCTGTTTACGGTGAACTTGAATATGTAGAGCTCTCAAGTTCTGTTGCAGATTTGAAGGAACTCCAACTGATTGTATGTACCTGTAGCAAACAAAATGCATTTGATAAAAAAAAGAAAGCAAACTCTCCAGAAATTCCTTTAAGCTATATTATTTTCCGTTATTGTTTGTTACAACTGGTTGAAAGGAATCAGTAGGTACGCACCACAAAGTACGTCCCGCGATTGATGTCGCCATGTATAGTGAGTGATTTATTTATCACTACATTCACTACGCTTTGTGAAATGCACATATTATTATGTAGCATGAAAAGCCAAAGCTTGCAGAAAATCATTAACTCCGACACGAAATGCTGACCGAAATAAAGACCGTAATAAACTGCGGTTATGACAATTTAACTGTACTTTTATCTTTTACTGGATGGCGTTACTAATGTTCAAGCAGACTTGTCACTTACACCTGCGCCATGACTTCAGATGACATCCTTCTATTTTGATCACAAGTTTGACTTTTCTTCTGTTTAAACACACTAGTGAAAGAAACAGAAAGAAAGAAAGACAAAGGCCCATACAAAGGCACAAGAGATTCAAGGAAAAGTGTTACAACAACCATGAATAAAAAGCGTCTCTGCATACGCCAAAAATGTTCGTTAGCTAGCATTGTGCTACTCTATAAGAAGCAGTGCTGGTATTAAGCTTACACCTAGGATGATATTCACGGACAGCGAGCCATCGTCAAGTTCTGAGTGAGAAATAAATAAATATCTAATATCTGATAATAGTAATAATAAGAATTGCTGAATTTGTGTATATAATAAATGAACATGTACAAAGTATTTAGTAAATGTGACTTACCATTAGACGAGGTGTCTGCTTGCTTACCTAGTTATTAATATGGTTTTGGGGATCGACTGGGGATCGGTTGGCTCGTAATGTGCGTATTACACAAAAACTACCACAAAGATAAAGAAACAATGTGTTCATAAAAGCTACTTATTTAATTACATATAAAGGTATTATTATACATAGGTAGCTAAAGCTATTAAAGGTTATATTATGATAGTAGTTAACCTTAATAGCTACTGTTAGTAATATGAACAGCATTAGATCTTTTTACGCTCCAATTAAACGTCTTCATTGAAGTGACAACCAAGATCTAATTGGGCTATCATTATAATTTATTACTATAGGATCACAATTTTTCTTTTTGTAATTATTAAGACCTTCAATTAACTGTAAATAGATGTAAATAATTGAAGAGAGCCATGCTTCGGCACGTATGGGCCGGCTCGACCGGTGTGATACCACGGCCTCACAGAAAACCGGCAGTGAAGCAATGATTGCATTGCTTTTCGCCGAGTAAGTGAGGTTACCGGAGGCCCTAACCCTTCCCTCCCCCTCTCCTCTCCCTCTTTCACCCTTCCCTTACTCCCACCTTTAAGGCCGGCAACGCCCTTGTGACTCTTGAGTTGCAGGTGCCCATGGGCGGCGGTAGTCATATACCAACAGCTGACCCGTCTGCTCGTTTGCCCCGTTTAACAAAAAAAAATCTATGTTATGAAGACGAAGATATTGTTTTTTACTGACTTTTTTACTGTTCTTGAGGGTATAGACTATTTACACTCAGCGGAGCAGTGGTTATAAATGTGGATGAAACTGCTGGGATCAAAAGAAGAAGAAAAAAGAAAAAAAGTGAATATGTTTAACGGGCTTAAAGACTTTGGAAGATAAACTTCTAAGCCGGCGTCTATATGGTGTGACTTCACCGTGAAACGTTGGTGGGAATTTTAACTAAATATCATACTAGCGCACACCTTAACGCTTTTTTTCCCTAACGCTTGGATGCTATATAGGTAGTTAACATAGCATCCAAGCGTTATTCTGGCAATTGCAATTTAAATTTTCTTTACAAATATTTCTTGACTTCAACATAATGAATTATTTTTATATAGGTTTTAAATGTGACAATGGAATGAGGAAATTCTTAAAGTAATGCTATAAAGTTTTTATATTTACGCCATAATGTTCTCGAAGGGTACCTGAGTCTGTCAAACAGAAAACCGAACTAAGACTATCATAACGCTCCGTCTGTGGAATGAGCTCCCTGCCGAGGTTTTCCCGGGGGACTACGGTAGGGGGTTCTTCAAGAAAGGAGTGTATAGGCTTTTAAAGGGTTGGCAACACGCATGCGAGTCCTCTGGAATTGTAAGCGTCCATACTCTACGGTAACCGCTTACCAGTATTATAAAAATAGTAGTATCATCAGAGAAAACCGGTCAAACAGTGCGATGGTTTCTAAACAGGACGGACAGCACTATGTGTTTTAGTTGTCATTTACACTATAACTATGAAAACCTGGGAGACCGAGCTTCACTCGGTAGCTTTTTGTCAAATCGTAATTTTTTAATTACTTTTTTGTAAAATTGTGTTTTTACAGAAAATACAACTATGCAGTTGAACTTAAAATGTAAAACTATATGTGTATATAAAATTTCATCAAAATCGTTAGAGCTGTTTCCGAGATACACGGAATATAAATACATGCATAAATAAATACATACGTACAAAAATTGCTCGTTTAAAGTAATAAGATAATGCCACGTCAGAAATTTTTAAATGTCATTCACCAACAATTAAAGCCACAAATAGTCAGCGTGTTCGGTTATACCTATTGCTTTTCAATTAGTTTTCTAAAAATTCCAATTCATGGAAAGCTTTAAACATTTCCAAATTCTGCCGAGTCACTACTGAGGTTTAGTTCTCTAGTTTGAAGAGAAACGTGATAACATAGGAGGTATGTAATATCTGCCATGACGTTGTTAAACTAGACTAATATTGTGTGTAATTTTATACTCTCTACTCAGATACTGACTGAAAACACTAGATGTAGGTATTTTAGTTTTCGGCAATAAGAACCCGTAATGGAATACCGTGTGGTTTAAGTCGGTTAGAGTCCAATATACCTATCACCTGTCCCTTAGGCCGGGTGAGGTGCCGACGATGTGTAATTACAGAATTAGAGTACATAGTTGATTAAAGACTGTTTTAATGAAAGGTGTTTATTGTGATATACAATTTATCGGAGGTTGAGTGACACAAGTCCGTCCGTCTAGGGCCATACCTGGCTTCCTGATATAGAAATATACTGTTACGAAAATTGTCTGGTTTTAAACAGACTCCACAAGAACCGCGTCATCTTGCAAAAGGTGAAGTTGTAACCATGGGAATACGCACACTTTAAATAAAATTATAAACAAGCAAAAATTTAAAACACCCTTCACTCAAAAATCTCTTCAATCTTGGAACGGCTGCATAGATTTCTTGCATTATAGTTAAAGGCAGTCGATCAAGTTACCTTTCAAACAAAAAAAAACTAAATTCAAATCCGTCTATCCGTGTAGGATCTATGATGCCAAAGATACACACGTTAAACTAATAACATGAGGGATGTTATTAGTTTAACTTAAAGTTTTGCGTTGGGGGTCAAAAGGCACTACTTTAATTCTTTCCATTAGAATTGATGTTTTATTTATATTTTGGTCATTAAGTTATTTTAAACCGTCATTAATGTAAACCGCTTCGTAAAATTTATGCGTTTCTTATTAATCTTTATAGACAGAAATATGTAAATTATTTCGCAAAAGGAAGAAAATTTAATTATACTCGACAGGAAAAGGTAGCTTTATCAGTTGGCTTTATTATTAAATTGTATTCCACTTTGTCGTTTTCTTCTCTTTTCAAAATAGTGGAAATGTTCATTTACCGTTTTATCAATATTATCACAAGAAATTATCAAAGATATTAATTAATTTCGTCACGCTCATGAATTACTATCGATAAAACGTATGAAACACAACTTTTATAACTCTAGAGGATCTTTAAGTATTACAATATTAGAGACTGAAGGTGGATCCTTTCAGTAGAATTCCCTTGTTGGCTCCCTGGGGGATCTCATCTCTCTTTCTTGTAGATTTATAGCCTTTCTATAACTATTACAAGCATAGTTATTATATCTGTTCACAAAGCTGAGGTAAACAGATATAATAAAGAGTAATAGTATTTTCTCTTCTTAGTCGCTTCCTCACAGAGGGTTGTGATTTCTTTGACCGAGTTTGTCAACCAGCTATCTCCATCGGTTTCGCTCCGTAGCCTGGTGAAGTGCGGCGCTGACAGGCATCCCGATCCCCCTGTCTATTTGGTCTGACCTACATTTGGGACTCCTACTTCTAGGCCTTTCGCCTTCGACTTTCCCGTTATCATTAGACGTAACGTATTATGCACTGGAAATAGGTTATGGAAAGGCGATGTGCCTTTTCGATTTATAGTTGCTCTTCGATTTATAATTTATAGTTAAATCTCCTCTTAAATTGGAACAAAAAATTTACCCTAAGTTGAATTTTTAAAGTACTGATCGTGAATTTAAAAAAATTGTCTCTGTATGATTAAAATTCAAATACATACCTACCATATTTTACCTTTACAAGTAAATTGCCAAAGCTTATTTATTCTGTGCTATAGCTTAACTATGTTAAACAATGTATAGAATACTCTTGCTTGCTTGCATAAATAAGCACACAACAAAACACAGTACAGTTGTGCCAACATGTGTGTTGATCCATAAACATCCCTAGAAATGAGCTCCTCTTCACTTGTATTTAACTTTGCAGTTTGTGTTTGCTGTACTGGGTGCAGGTGTTCAACTGGGAAGCTTGCTCAAATACGACAGTTTGGTCAGGAACAACACGCTGACACAGATTTCTAATGTTTTGCAACAGATGCTGGTACCGATTGTTGTTTTTGATAAAAGCGTTCGTATGCTCGTCACATAAATACAAAAGATCGTAGTGGACTGAAATATCGATAAAATTTTAACAACCGTGGACAAAAGACGGTTTCTTAGCACAAGTTGCTAAAGTAATTTTCTTATATGTAGTTCTAAGGATATCATCATTTTTATTCTGCCCATAGCTTAAGTAGATCTTACATTATCCCCGAAACTGTACCTACTCGTTCCCTTGAAACTTAGATCGCCCCAATAACTGACTGTATTTTCGACCTACTCAAAGTTAAAAGTCCAATAAGAAACGGAAGGCTAGTGAAAATTGCGCTTTCATAAAAAAAATTGTGGATATTTTAAATTTTATACAAATTCAAAATAAATGGCACACTGGGCGATCAAATACAAAAAAAAAACTTTAGCTAACAAAGTTTCACTGGCCTCGTCACAAAGGACGTGTGGGTATCAATATATATATCAAAACGGGTTAAGTCGGTGAGATTTAAGGACCAATTTACATTACTTCGTTATATCTTCTAAGATCTTTATTCTTTTTTAACATTTAAAAATTAACCTTTTCACTGCAATATTTGTTGCGGTTATTAATATTAAACAAGTATCTACTGTTACAGACGTTAGCAAATTGTAAATATTAAAAAGTTTTCAAAGTGCACCACACAATCCGCTTTGTTATTTCAGTTATTATCTAAACGAGTGGCCGTGAATAAGCTTTTAGTGGCAGCCATATTGTGTTCATGTCAGTGAAATGAACGTTGGGTTTAACCTTTTTGTTTGATATAGCATTTAGATGTTTTGTTCTCGTTTTGTTTAAATTAAGCGTATCTGAGGTCATTCTATTAAACACTACTTTTTGTATGACTGTGGTTGAGCACATTATGTGACCCAAATTAATTATTAATTAACTTTTGCATATTCATTCAATAAAATGGGGTTTTCTTTGATAATTAGAAGCATAAATAGATACTTCCAAATGGTTTCAATTAGTTAGCATTTGAGGCTGTTTGGATCTCGCGCCTTTACGATTGGTGACGGTTTCGTCAGCTCTGGCGACACCAGCGCGGCCCCTGATTGGCTGTCGCCAACGCGGCTAAAACAAAATGGACATCGCATTCTTTCTGATTTTGAAAAAAATGCTCTCGGCTCTCGTTCGGCAAATGTTCAACACGTAATTTTTTGGTGCTTTGATGAACAATTGTGTAATATAAGTGAAGCCGCAAGAACCCTTTAAACATCGCCCTGCAGGGACTTCGGACATTGTTCGATATCTGGTTGGTGTAATTGCTACACGGCTGACTGAGGACAGGTGTGCTGGAAGGCGTACCCGAGCTGATCTCCAGGTTAGTGGGACCAATAGTTTTCGGTGCTACGTTTGAAACCATTTGTTTACTCAGTTTCTACAGAGTGGGTTTAATGGGAATATAAATATATTCTAAAGAAAAACATAAGTAAGTTCCCGCGTGTTGTCGGCTATTTACACGCCGCTTCACCATAGTTATGGTCCTTCAGATCCTGGATTATGTACTAGCATATCATACATTCAATTAAATACAGTTTTTAAGCAATATTTTTAAATAAAATACTTGGATGTTCGCAGAATAACGAAACTAAAGTTTTCTCGAAGTACCTACTTATTTTTACTTCAGTTAAAATATCCATCGAAAAATAATATTTTACATTTTTCTTTATATTTATCAGGAATTATCAATTTAAAATGTCTAAAGACAGCATAATGGAGGATGCAGAAGATGCAATTCATCCTAAGTTCGTCCTTCTGACGGCAAAAAAAGAACGAATTTTTTCTCGTATGAATGAGTTATATAAGCTTAGCATAAACATTTCTAATTTTGCATCGAGAAGCAACGAAAATTTCATGATTAAGTCCGAATTAATCGATCAAATGCGTAGTCAATTTGAAAATATTTTAGATGAGTTAAATGACCTCGAGTTATCTCAAGATTCATCATTTAAACCAGATTTTAGACCATTGGATGCATTTGATGATCTATATCTTACAGTAAAACGCACCCGAAATAATGTTATTCAGGCTTTGTTACCTGATAAATCATCACATAATTATTCGTACTCATGTAGTGTTTCTAGTAGAATTAAATTGCCCCCTATAGAACTGCCCAGCTTTGACGGCCACACCGAAAACTGGCCTAAGTTTTATGAAAGTTTTAAATCTAACATTCATAACAACACTCAGTTGACTGACTCGCAGCGCGTGCAGTATTTGGTGGGCAAACTGACACGCGACGCTCTCAAAGTCACGGCAGGTATTGTGCCTTCAGGCGATACGTATGAAATAATCTGGGATAGCTTGGTTAAAAGGTTTCAGGATAAACGTGCATTGGGCACGCATTATCTAAATAATATTTTAGAGTCTAAAGGTTGTACAAACACAGCTGACAGTCTTGATACATTTATAGGTATGTATGCCTCATCCGTCGCTGCATTAAAACAGTTAGGTATTGAAGACTTGTCCGATTTTATATTGTTTCATTGTGCATTTAGAAAAATTGATTTTCATACAACTCAAGCGTTCGAATTATCCGTTCGTAACAAAGAAATTCCGTCATACAGTGATTTAGTATCATTCGTACAAGACCGAGTTAAAATATTGCAGCGTTCAAATAATAATAACTCGACGCGCTCGACGCGGGTATCGAACAGTGGCGCGAGCGCGGCTGCATGTAAGCCGTCCGCTTGTCATTCAGCTCGTCCGCATACTTATAAGTCGTTTGTAGCGAGTAATGGTAATGTACCTTCTGCTTTGCCGGCGCGATCGTGCGATTTTTGTAAACAGACTGATCATTTAATTAATGCTTGTTCTCAGTTTAAAAACTTTAATACTCCGTACGCGAGATTTGAATTTATTAAATCAAAACACGGATGTGTGAATTGCTTAAGTGCGTCGCACACTGTTACGTCTTGTAAATCGACTCATGTTTGCAATGTGTGCAAGAAAAAACATCACACTTTCTTACATTTCGATAATAAAGATCATAAAGTTATTAGATCGAAGGGGGGGACCGGTGAGGGGTCAATGACACCGCATATGGTTCGGTCCTCTTCATGCGCTTCGCAAGGCCATTCGGAAGTAAACACAAATACACGTGTCGCGAAAAGTTGCTTAGCGGACAATAGCGCATCTTTTACGACTAACCCCTGTAGTGATACGTCTTATCATAACGTTGATGTTAACCCTACAAATGCTACGTTGTCATTAAGTACCGAAGTGACACCGACCGCGTCAATTTTACTGTCAACCGCGCAAGTTTACGCGAAATGTCAGAATGGCAATAAGAAGATAATACGATGCCTTATAGATAACGGCTCACAAAATAATTTAATAACCGTCGATTGTTGCAAGGCGCTTAATTTAGTCATAATTCCTTTGAGTAATTCTTTTGTCAAAGGAATCGGGTCCGCTTCTCGGCCGATATTAGGCTACGTTAATGTGGACATTGAGTCCCGTGTATACTCTCATAATAAATACACAATACGTGCACTGGTCGTTGAGTGTATTACGGATCAGTTGCCTACGCATTATATAACCAAAGGTGACGTAGGCTATTTAGAGGAATTGCCGCTTGCTGATTTAACTTGGAATATTCCCGGTAATGTAGATGTCGTATTAGGTGCGCAACTTTTTCCATATATTTATTTAGGTAACAAAGTGGAGTCAGGCACTGATGCACCTCCCGCTTTACTGACCGCGTTCGGGTTTGTGCTCATGGGTGATTACCCTAATAATAACATTTCTAATAAATCTTCTTCGTCGTTTTCCGCACTAGCTTTGAATGATTTGGTTCAGAAGTTTTGGCAACTGGAAGAAATACCGAACATGCAATTTTTAAGTCCAGAAGAGACTGAATGCGAAAACTTGTTCGCGTCATCTGTGTCTCGAACTGATGATGGTAGATATTCGGTCGCCTTACCTTTTTCTAAGAACCCGAGTGAACTGGGTAACTCTCGCACTGCTGCACATCGTCGTTTTATGGCTTTAGAGCGTAAATTCAAACAATCACCTGAGTTAAAAGAAAAATATAACAGCGTCATTAATGAGTATATTGACAAGGGTTACTTGTCCGAAGTCATCGAGTCCGATATTTCTGATGAGGGATATTACATTCCGCATCACGCCGTGACCCGGCCGGATAAACCAATGCCGCGGATCGTACTCGACGCTAGTGCTGCAACTCATACAGGGTTGTCACTTAACAACATCTTACATACCGGCCCAAACTTACAGGCAGATTTATTTCTACTTTTACTTGATTTTCGACTTTTTCCGGTCGCTGTGACCGCTGATATAAAACAAATGTACTTACAGATTGAAGTTCCTAGTGAACATCGTAAATATTTAAGAATTTTATATAGGTTTAGTAATAATGAACTTATACGAACCTTTCAATTTAATCGAGTCCCGTTTGGACTCAAGTCTAGCCCATACCTGGCAATGCGGACAGTGCGTCAGTTAGCGCAGGACATGAGGCCTCATTTCCCGGAGGCTGCCAAAGTGGCAGAGTCTAGGCTGTATATGGACGACATGGTTCATTCTATTGTAGATGAAGCCAGCGCTGTTCGTCTTTCACGAGAATTGATCTCTTTGTTTAAGTCTGGTGCCTTTGATTTGGTGAAATGGACAAGTAATTCTAAAGTTTTACTTGAAAACTTACCAGGCTCGCATTGTAGTGCGGTGGATTTCTGTGTAGATTCTTCTAACAATACCTCTAAGGTGTTAGGTCTCTCATGGGAACCAGTTGGTGACAGATTCTTCTTCACGACTTATAATTTTGTAGAGAAGTGTACTAAACGTAACATACTATCGATAGTGGCGCGATTATTTGATGTCCTCGGCTTGGTAGCCCCCCTTATTTTATATGCTAAGTTACTCATCAAGGAACTGTGGCTGTGTAATATTGGATGGGATGACACTCCTCCAGAAAGTGTTGTTCAAAGGTTCATAGCGTTCACACAGGAGTTGCCGTTGATTTCTTCTTTAAGGATTCCTCGCCATGTTGGTCCCTCGCGCGACAGCACCGTGTTGATCGTTGCCTTCTGTGACGCTAGCATGAGTGGTTATGGTTGTGTCATATACCTACATACTACTGATTCGGCTGGGAACATCACATTGAGGCTGTTGTGTGCTAAATCAAAGGTGTCCCCCACTAAGGTGACCACACTTGCTCGTTTGGAACTCTGTGCCGCGGTCTTGATGTCCAAATTGATACGAACTGTTCGTGAAACTTATAATGAGCGTCTGCCTATTGCTGGTATATATGCATTTTCGGATTCAACCATCGCTCTTTCATGGATTCATTCCTCCCCGCACCGGTGGTCTGTTTTTGTCAGCAACCGTGTTGCTCAGTGTCAGGAAAATTTAAATTCTGAACACTTTTATCATGTCGCCGGAATTGAAAACCCGAGTGATTGCCTTTCGCGTGGTATGTTACCCTCACAGCTCGTTTCACATGACTTGTGGTGGTACGGTCCTGCGTGGTTGCGTCTTGCTCAGGAATGCTGGCCAATCAGGCCGTTCACTCCTACTAATGGCAGAGAACTCCCAGAACATAAAGCTCAAATTTTGACTGTGACCTCACATATTGAGTCACCTTTGTTATGCGACTTAGCTCTTCGTATCTCTTCATGGGAGAAACTCTTGCGCGTTATTGTTTTTATTCTTCGTTTTATTCGTCGTAAGGATGACGAGAAGTTGAAATCCATTGAGGGTTTATTAATTGCAGAACGTGTTATGGTTCGTACAGTACAATCTGTGCATTTCGCACAGGAAATAAATCTCATCAAATCAGGTAAATTACCTTCAAAGAAATTACAGAGTTTGTCGGTTTTCCTCGATGAAGAGGGCATACTGAGAATTGGTGGAAGACTTTCGAAGTCAGATCTTCCCTTTGATGCTAAGCATCCTGTACTTCTCCCTAAACATAACCATGTTGTAAATTTAATTATTAAGCATTTTCATATTGTGAATTGCCACACTGGACCGGGACTTCTCATGTCTATTTTGAGACAGCGATTTTGGATATTGGATGCCAGATCAGTTGTCAGGTCTCAGGTTAGGAAATGCAACACCTGCTTTAGAGTGAAACCATCGCATCCAACCCCCAAAATGGCTGATTTACCAGCGTATCGGGTGGCTGAAGCGAAGGCGTTCGTTCATACCGGAGTTGATTATGCCGGTCCAATTAATATAACATTAACTCGTCGGAGAGGTCAGCGCTCACAAAAGGCGTACATTTGTTTGTTTATATGCCTAGTTACAAAGGCAGTTCATGTTGAGTTGGTCTCAGAATTGACTTCTGATGCTTTTTGGCCGCGTTCAAGAGATTTATATCCCGCCGCGGACCAGTAACTTGTTTATACTCTGATAATGGCACTAATTTCGTGGGTGCTAAGGCTCAATTAGATGATATATTTCAATTCCTTATAGATTCTGAATTTCAACCGGTTTTAAAACGAGAGCTTAGCACTCGGCGTATCCAGTGGAAGATGCTGCCACCTAGGTCCCCCCATTTTGGTGGGATGTGGGAAGGGAATTTAAAAAGCTTAAAAACTCACCTTTATCGCGTGATAGGTAGTCAACTTCTCACGTATGAGGAGTTGCAAACCGTATTAGTGCAAATAGAGTGCATCATGAACTCTCGACCACTCACCGTGGTATCGTCTGACCCTTCACCGGAAGTTCTAACTCCCGCACATTTTTTAATGTCGACCCCGTTGCAGTACTTGCCTGCCGTGGATTTGTCTGATGCGCGTATCAACCCTGTTAAACGTAAAGAGCTGCTTGATAGCATGGTGCAGTCTTTCTGGAAGAAATGGCGACTGGAATACCTGCACACGCTGCAAGTTAGGCAGAAGTGGACTGCCCCAGATCGTCCTATTGAAATTGGAACAGTCGTACTTGTAGGACAGGATAATTGTCCACCGTTAGAATGGCCGTTAGGTGTAATCATTGAAACGCATCCAGGGTCTGATAAAGTTGTACGTGTCGTGACGGTGAAAACCAATTGTGGGATTTACAAACGGCCGGTTGTAAAGGTATATCCTATTCCGACACAATAATTAATTAAAGATTAAAATAAATAAACAAAACTTAAATAGATAAATATGCATCCTTAAACCTTAAACTCTGTAATATGTATATATGTATAATATTCCTAATGAGAGAGTTGTTCTTTTTTTAAACAAATAAAAACGAAATTATATTTAGATAGCATAAACTTAAATATTATAAAATAAAATACATGTTTTCTTTTGAAAGTTCTGCGAACTTCCAAGGCGGGCAGCATGGTTGAGCACATTATGTGACCCAAATTAATTATTAATTAACTTTTGCATATTCATTCAATAAAATGGGGTTTTCTTTGATAATTAGAAGCATAAATAGATACTTCCAAATGGTTTCAATTAGTTAGCATTTGAGGCTGTTTGGATCTCGCGCCTTTACGATTGGTGACGGTTTCGTCAGCTCTGGCGACACCAGCGCGGCCCCTGATTGGCTGTCGCCAACGCGGCTAAAACAAAATGGACATCGCATTCTTTCTGATTTTGAAAAAAATGCTCTCGGCTCTCGTTCGGCAAATGTTCAACACGTAATTTTTTGGTGCTTTGATGAACAATTGTGTAATATAAGTGAAGCCGCAAGAACCCTTTAAACATCGCCCTGCAGGGACTTCGGACATTGTTCGATATCTGGTTGGTGTAATTGCTACACGGCTGACTGAGGACAGGTGTGCTGGAAGGCGTACCCGAGCTGATCTCCAGGTTAGTGGGACCAATAGTTTTCGGTGCTACGTTTGAAACCATTTGTTTACTCAGTTTCTACAGAGTGGGTTTAATGGGAATATAAATATATTCTAAAGAAAAACATAAGTAAGTTCCCGCGTGTTGTCGGCTATTTACACGCCGCTTCACCAGACTGTGTTTAGTCAACGTAAACGTCAAAACTTCCATAAAGGCCGCAATCGGATCCCGAATGCACCCTAGGGAAGTTTTGACGTCCCATAACCGATATGATGATGTTGACAAAACTTATTTGAAATACTAGGGTTGCCACCTTGTAAGATTCGAGTACTAGATCATTCAGGCGGTTCCAATTTGACCATACATCTGCTACGGCCCACATCCTTAAAAAAATTAAAAATAGTGATTATGAAATACGAAATTGCTCACCCGAAATCATTTAATTCAGCTGCTCTGTTAGTTATTTATTTATTTTCCTATTTACGATTTTTAATAGATTTACTAACAAACGAAAAAGATAAAGATAATTTTATTGCTTGGCTGTGTACAAGTAGGTCTTATACTAAATGTTGTGGTCCAACAGCTTATCCTTTCGGACATGTAACCTAAATTAAAAGTAATAATAAAAGTTAATAATTAAAATATTCACTGCAATACACATCTTAAATTACAATAACAAAATTACATCAGTGCTTACTACTAAAATACTCTTGCAGATTATAAAATACATTATCCAGTAACCAATTCTTGTTTTAAATATTTTGTTGTAAAGTTGCTTAATAGCTATGGGTATAAGAGATATAAGTTACTGAATGTTACACCTTTCTTTAGAATAGAATGGTCCGTCACGGAACGAATAGAGCTTCTGACTGTACTTTATTTAAAAAAAAGGAAAACAATGAAAGACATCGTCTTTATGGAACCTATTATTTTAAGCATTTCATTATCAGTTCTTTTAATACTTTCAAAAGCCTAAACATTTCTAATTATAATCAGAGTTTTTGGAAAATAAATGTTATTAAAATTTATTAAGTTCAAATTACACATTTCATTTTTGTTTGTCTAGGTACACAATATTTATGAAAAGATAATTTAAGCAATCCAATAAATACCACCAGAGGGAATACAAAATGAAGAGTTTTTACTACAGCCCCGCAATCAGTGTACTAGATACCTACTTGTTTAAATATTCATTAACTTATTTAAATAACAAACCCATGATGGGACTTAACAATATATATGGAATATATTTAGGGACTGTCTATATAGGTTTAATTAAAAACACGTCGGTGCGAAATCAAGCAATCAAAAATGAACAACGCGTGTAGAAGCACAAAATTAATTATATCCATTTCCAACGTCATTATCCTCAACAACTAAGGTACAACAGAAACCGCAACATTTTCGCTTTACGGTTAGCCGGCTAGCCACGGAAATTACCTTCGTACCTTCATTGTAGGGGCTGATCGTGTCCGGCTTGCTTAATGTATTTTAAATGAACGAATCAATTATGTATTTACAGGAAACCGTGCCATGTGAAAATGAAAGGGGAAAAGTCAATGAAAATTTGATGACGCCATGTAACTGTTAATCTCTATAGTCCATATATTATTACTGTACTCTATGCGAATACAGTGCTGACCGGCCAGTGCTATTTAAAAAATGTATATTCAGTATCGTTAGTGATTTGAAAAACAAACTTTTCACGAAAACATAATACCGATGAAACATAATAAAAAAGAAACTTGTTTGCCTAATTAAACTTCTACAATAATGGAAATACTTAAATACAAACATACCTATCTCACTTACTAATAATATATTGATAATTAAAATTATGGGGAAGGGCCTGGTTATTTGTATGACAGGGTATCCTAGTGCAGATACCAGTCTCTCCCAAAGAATATGCTAAAAAACACTGTATAAAGAAATCTTGTATTATATAGATCTTTGTGGGAGAAAAATAAATAAATAATAACAATAAAAAAAATACTAATAAATACATACAAACAAATTAAAATAATTATTACTTAAGAAATGATGTCTGCATGTCTAAAGTAAGTAAATGTATATATGTATACATATACTTTCTTTTTTGGTCATTTTGTTCTTTATCTTTTTTTGTGCCTAAAATATAATAATTAATAGGTAGGTAGTTATTTAAAATTCTTACTTACGTACCTTACTTGAAACACATAATTAACTAATAAATAATTGTATAAGCTCAAACCCGACCTGCTGCTGCTGTAGCTATAGCTGCTGTAAATCATTGAGGAGTTCCTTCGACTATCTTCCGTCAGATCAACTACATATTTATGTTGTTTGGCCATTACCAGCGTTGGGGCTTATAAAGCGATGATGACTTGTTCCTCTTTAATTACTATTTAAATTGTTTTATGATTTCGGAACAAAATAATGTTTTATATTCCGTGTCACAGTGTGTTATGTGAACATACACAACCCATCCGCGTTAAACATTTATATATTTAAATTCAGAAAGAAAGAAAACTGCAAATAAATGTCACCATGTCTACTGTAACTGTTTTTTTACTAGGAGTAGATAGGTAACACGAAAATCAATCTAACAAATGGTGAGGCAAAGAATTTTAGAAATTAAAATTCATTCTGTAGTATGTCTTTATTTACTACTCTTGAAGGCAGATGCTGAACAGTAGTTCAATAAAACTTTGACGTTGATCTCTTTGTGTTGTACAACTTCTATTTGTTTTGTTAAAAAGCTGAGCCTTTGTTTAGGCTCAGCACACATTGTTGCAGGTGGTCCGTAACCCTTTTTTTCCAATTTACAAATAACAAGTTACATTTGCCAAACTATCTAGAACACCTACATAAATCCGTTCACATTCAGCGCACGCTCGAGAAACGTAAGCTATCTTTTTCGAAGAATGTAGGCCAATTCTGCTTTTCGTAACTCGAACGAAAAGAGTAAAATGTTTTCATGAATGAATTTTTGCAAGTCTTGTGAGGAATATTTTCGTATTCTTTATTTGAAAAAGATTATGAGAGTTGAAAAGTTAAGGTTTTCGTGATCAGTACTAAGACTTATCCCCGTTGTATAGTAGGTACCCGGAAGAATTGGCGCAAATTCTATGTAATTTTTCTTATAAGGGTAGGATGTGGGTATTGCGACGTGCACAGCAAGCAAATATACAAACCCTAAAAGGGTAAAATTGAAATATACTAGGCATTGTTTTATATCCTAACTTTCCCCACAGATATATTTTTGATCCGTTTTCGAATATTATTTTTGCGCGTAACGTTTTTCTTTATCTCACATTTCAAGTGAAGCTGATATTCGATTAGTTGGAATAAACTATTTCACATCGAGATTTATCATTCGTTTTCTAACAAATTGTACCCCGCAATCTCACCTAAGGATTCAGATCCGTATTATGCATAGCTGGTCAAAACATGCTTTGCTTCCGTGATAGTTTAGGGTGTTTGTTTGGTCTCTTTATTTAACCGGTCCGGTTGTTGGTCGTTCCGGCTTAGTTTCTTTGATTGGCAATTTGTTGTAACAAAGGTTACAGCTGAGTAGTAGCTGTAGTTACTACTTAGCTGTAACCGCGGGAGAGTCATGCTTCGGCACGTATGGGCCAGTTCGACTCCGCTCAATACCACGGCCTCACAGAAAACCGGTAGTGAAGCAATGGTTGCATTGCATTTTGCCGCGTGAGTGAGGTTACCGGAGGCCCTTACCCTTCCCTCTCCCCTGTTCCCGTCCTTCCCCTATCCCCCTCTCCCCTGTTTCCGTCCTTCCCCTATCCCCCTCTCCCCTCTTCCTACTCTTCCCCCCCTCCCCTCTTCTCCTACTCCCACCTTAAAGGGCGGCAACGCACTTGTGACTCTCGAGTTACAAGTGCCCATGGGCGGCGGTAGTCATTTACTATCAGGTGACCCGTCTGCTCGTTTGCCCCCTATACCATGCCATGCCAAAAAAAACCTTCTACAATAAACGACTTGTCAATAACGTCTAACGTCTGAAATAAAGATTTTCTTTATTAAACTGGTACGTCCTGAGATTACCGCGTACAAACAAAAGAACTGTTCAGGTTTATAATCTTCATGACATCTTATTTAAGGGAGCATTTTTATGCAACTAAGTAGGCAATAATTACATAGCCCGTCACAAAAACCAAGCAACAAACCGTTACCTATTAACATTCCCTCCTTTCTGGATTACTCCAGAGAGGAGGGAATGTTGATTTTTTTATTGTTGTAGTTGTTGAGTGTTGTTGTGATCCTATTCACCAGTAAAATAATACAGCACTCTAATAGTACTGTTTAACCACCAGCTTTTTTATGATGAAGATACTCGTTGAGCAGCACCGATTGGAGCTGAAATCCTCTTTAAAAATGGTAATGTGCTTAAAATCTATTATTTATTAACTACTTACTGCAGAAGCTATTCGCTTTTCAGTTTTTCTCAATTAAAAGTACTGATTTTATTTCTATCTTCAATGGTCGCAGTGTTCATATTATAGTCTATTTATATAAGAAACCTCAAAGATATTTGGTTTAAACCTACTTTTGGTGAAAAGCGAGACATGTTGACAAATTTAGGGTACATCACTAAGGCTTTTGGCCAGCGACATTTGGGACCGAGCCAAGTGTGTTTATGTCGTGAAATACTTCGTGCGTATAATAAACAATGCCTGGGATGTATTTACATGATAATTCAGTCGATTCTAACCTAAATAGAAAGACAAACATGAGTTAACCTTATTTCAGTTTAAGGAAATAAGTCAACGTTCCATTCCCCGCCTCGCCCGGATGGGAGAGATACCATTTGGTATTGCTTTTTTATCGTGTTATTTGCCAATTTTATTACAGAAAAGTAGGCTCTAATCTTTTATTTTGACAAAACTCTGTATAAATAATTGTTTGACTACTTAGAGACGAGCCTTAGTCCTGCTTGGACACGATAGTATATTTGTCCACATTGGACTTACCTATAAAGTAAATCTAAAACACTAAAGAATGCAGAAAAAATACGTTTAGGGAGTAACGTCTTAAAAAAATTTAAACAAGAGGCTGTTGCGTTAGAAAAGACGTTTTTTTTTGCGATATGTAGAATCGTATAAACCGTTTTAGGGTTTAACACAATTTGGTAATACGCATTGCTCCCGATCTCACCTGAGGACTAATAAACAGTACCTATCCACTCACCTAATTGGCAAACTAGAGGTAAATTGGATCTGAATCAAATGATGAATAATATCTATGTACCTGGATATGAACGCGAAAAATCACCGTTCTAAAAAATCGAAATAAAAAACTCGTAACTATTGGAAGCTTGTAAAAATTGTATGTACATACATAGGTACATATGTAAACTTATAATTTAAAATTCGTTCGATTGTGCAGTGCGAATATAAGTCACGAATATGATATTTTGTTATAATATAATATTTGTTATATAATATTTGCAGTATGGACTTGTAGGATATCTAGTAGGTACATTGAGATAGCTAGTTAGCAATTTAGATTTCAGTTCTATTATCAATATAAGACAAGCATCTCACCCGAAAACCACATATAACCGTATAATGTAAACACATTTTACCGGAATCTTAAAAGTGATTTCATTACCGAAATAATAAAAAATCAAGTTGAATCAGTGAGACTTCGCCATACGGTCCAGCACCAAGATTCACCGACTGTCCGACAACGCGCAGCACTCAAAACGTATCTAAAAGCTTGAAATATTGCACAAAAGTTTCCTTTAAGGCAGTGTGCACTAAGAATTATTTAGCTTATTTAGGATTTTATACCCTAAGCCGTCACGGCTAATAGGTAGGGTTTACTATTACTACTATACCATCATAACTTTTAAAGCTAGAACTCTGAAGACTGAGATCAATGGTAGTATTTATCTTACATAATATTGTTAAAACTACATATAGAACTAAATGAATAAGAAAAATATTTTTTATGGCACACTTTCCTTAGCTAAATCTGTATCTGTCACTTTTATTAAGAAGATCATATTTTAATTTTCGTAAATAATATTGAATTCACTCATCTCTATTATTCTAAAATATCTACTGTTTAACTAAAGTGTCAAAACTTCGTATGTTAAAGTCTTTCGATTGCCTTCTCTTTGGGATTAATCTGTTTTGTTAAGCAACTCTGTGTAATAAATTAGCGTTTCTAAAAAAGAGCCTTTTCATTTCTTTGTGAGTATGTCGCTTTGCTATTTCTGTGTATATCAAAGTATATAAGACTTGTACAAATAAGGTTTTTTATCGTATTATACTACACAGTAACCAACAGTTATAATTAACATTAAGATATTATTTGTAGCGTTTCAATATGAAATCAGTATAAACATGTCAATATCAGAATAAAACACACAATCTTACAACGTTTAACATTTAAGTTGAACTTAAACTACGCCTTTTTATTGGATAGTTCGTATAAGTTTTAAACAATCTTTAATTTTAATAAATCATAGATATTCAATTTTTCTATAAAATAAAATCATTTTCAACGTATGCTCACGGATCAGCACATTGAATAGGTCAAACCTTTGTCAAACAGTTGGCTCTTTACAGGGTTCTCTTATCAAACGGTTCGTAATGACTGTAAAAATGAAAAGAAGTATTGCAGCTCGTTTTCAGCATTATTTAATATTTTATGACAGGTGTTTCGTACTTATTTTTCTTTTAATGCGTCCAATGCAACAAATTCACAAATGTAAGTATTGAAGATGGGAATGTAAAGTAAAATATAAATTAAAGTTAATCCATAATTATAAAAAATCAGTTAAGAAGAGTTTGTCCTTTCATAAGCTTCCACTATAATTAGTAGAGTGTGAGAAAGAAATTGTAGGATGGATTTTCGTTACTTAACATTACTATTCATATTAAGCGCTACCACCCCGGTGGCCAAAATCTTTTGATAATAATCTGTGTGCCTCCTTTCAAATGTAAACAACACCATCAAAATTAAAGCAAATCTGTATTCGTGTTTGTAGGTCACTATTGATATTAAGTTAATAAATCCCAGAGGCTGAATAACGTCCTTTTGTAAAACACCCTCAATCATTCTGAAAACCAATTGCGTACAAAGCCAACATATTTGTTCAATATTTCAGCCGTAGGAAAGTTTCCGCCTTCACAATTATATTTTGCTCAGTGTTACCGCCGCGAACTCCCAATCGATTTGCCTATACCTACAGACACATTTGGAGTATTGCCAAGTGTTATTGCATCGATTTCAGGGTGGAATCTCATGCTACAGTTGCAAACATTTTATGAAACTATGTAATGTGTGTGTTTTAAATTTGTTGGTACATTTCATAACAATATAAGAGTTCAGCGCACCATATTTACGTTATTCGAAAAGTACATTAACTGCTCCACGTTCCAAAACCGTTTTTCAATCGACCACTTCCCCGGACATTGCCAAAACAAACAGTGGTTTTTATTTAATTTATGTTTGTATTTATATAAAACAACACTTAAAATCTCAGAAGTAAGCAAAACAACTAGTAACGCCTCGTTCAGTTATGTAGTACACTTGATAGTGCCGATGGATATTTTTTGTTTTCGGTGATTTTTTTCTCAGTTCACTGAACTACAACAACTTAGTTGCAGATAGTACAGTTGTAAATTCAATTGAATGAACTGATCGGTAGCACCCACCTACTCAGTCGTAAATTCAATAAAAATCTCTTCAAAGATTTTCTGATGCGGATACGAATTGGAAAGCGATCTAGTCAAAGTCGTTGGATGTAAGAGACTCAAAACAGTTCTTATGAGACTCTTAAGGGGATTCCTATGCACAATTAGGCAACTGATATTATTCTTATAATATTGTCTACTTTTATTTCCTTTTTTCTAATACCACTTCACTGAAATTCCTGGACTCATTTACTAAATCAGGCTGAAAATATTCTAGAAATCGAATCTTTGTACGATATTTAAATAGAACGTACAACATGATTAATGGTAGCTTCTCCTACTTACAAGTTCTTTCATCTTTATCTCAAAGAAAAAGTAAGTTAATCCGGGATCAAGTAAAAGCAATATTTTGCATGAATAACTCGGATAGAGAAAAGGTCGTGGGAACAAGATTGCTCTATTAAATTCTATATTACCGACTTTCCATGTTTTCGGCGAATCGATACTGTCCTTACTTATAGACAATGTTGGGTTTTACAAAGGAACCATAAGCCTTGTGAAATTACAAGACTGTGTATTTTTTTTCAACAAAACTAAGTTAAGGTTAATGTTCTTTTTGCTGTCGAATTATATTATGATTACAAAGTCGCACATCCAACCTTTTTAATTTTAAACGACCTTAAACAAAAAGGAGGTAGTATGATTAAAGAAAATAAAAAACCGGATAAGTGCGCGTCTGACATGCGCACTGAGGGTTCCGTACAGACTTGTATGTAGATAGGACGTCCATCTCGGGAATCAATTCTCGAAGATTTTTGCCCGTTTTTTTCCGAGTCACTAACTTAACTTTGCCGTTTCAAAAAATACTCTCCAATACATCGATATACGTCACAGTCGGGTGCGTCTCATATCATATAAAATTATTTGGTATATTTTCATTTCAATAACGTTCACAAGATATAATAAACGTGAGATATACCAACTGTTGATATAATTTTTTTACTTATAACATTTATATACTCTAAAACTTATTTCGTATAACGTTATTGAATATAACGTTTATTTAATCGAAAATCATCAAAATATATTTTACACAATAGACTATATATATATTGATACCATCATTATGGTTAACACTACGATTCAGAGCAATCCGACTCGGATATGTTAGGTTAGAAGGCTATCGCGGGAGCGAAGCTGAACTCCCGTCTTAGCCTTGGTGGTTATTTGTTACCCAGAAATGCCGCCGAGCTATCTTGGCAGGTGGTTATCAGTTACTAGGTATATCTGCTCAGGTTACTATGATAGAAATTTAAAAAAAATAAACAAAATAAAACTTAAAATTATTTATTATACAAAAAGTTATTGTTTTTTTAAGCTTAAATTAAAAGCCAGAGCTCGTAATGTATATGGAATTTTGCTTTATGTTTTTAACTAGGCGTTTTTATCATATTGGACTAAATAGGTTTTCTTTCTTTTGAGTGGTATAAAACGATTTTACATTCAATGTTATTCAAATTACAAAATCCCACTAATATTATTATTATAAATGTGAAAGTTTGGATGGATGGATGTTTGTTACTCTTTCACGCAAAAATCACTGAACCGATTGCGATGAAACTTGGTACGTAGATAGCTGAAGACCTGGTTTAACGCATAGGCTACTTTTTATTCCGATATTCCAACGGAATCGGGACTCTTACGCGGATGAAACCGCGGGGCGCTGCTATCTCTAATATTTACAAGATATAACAACTGAATCTATAATTTGATTTGCTATAACGAAACGATTGACATTATTTTAAAATAACTATTTTTTTAAAGTATAAGCTTATAAAAATAGTTAATAAATAGTTAATAATAATAAATATGATTCCAGATAATATCTGGAATCATATTTACAACTATTTTCTTTGCCATAAATTGTTGATCCTACTTGGCTAATTGATGATAAAAAATAATAAATCTGTTTTATTTTTGTGCCGTTAATCGTTTTTTTCTTTTTCTTTAATATAAGTAAATGAAATTTTTGATTTTTTAGATTTTGGTTTTATCATCACTAGGTCTCTAGTAACTTCAAATACCAAACGCCACAGAACTCATGCTATGTGAAAAATGGTATGGTAGACCTTAGTTAACATTATAAAATAATGAGATTCTATTACATCATCTAAATAAACTTTAAAGAACAGAGATTTTCTTTTGATGATTGGTGATTTAAGAGCGTAAATGTACTCGAATCAAAGCAGTATTGTAAGGAGTGCACTCGATATTTGAAGTATGATTCTACGTTGTAATAATTGACGTTGTGTAGGCAGATGTCTACATAAGATCAATTATTTATTACTTTTATCTTTGTTTCAACTAACCTTTAGATGTTACTTAATTGGTACTAGTATTAATATCGTTGTTATTTAAAAGAAACGATTCTAACTTATGTGATTCTAATTGTTATTTATTATTAATTGTTAATTTAGTTTAGATAATGAACCTATTTATATTTTGATAGACATATATCTTTGTGATTTTATATAAACTTGCAAAATTTAGACATATTTGCATGCCTTGAGATAGCATGTGGCTGCTCCTAATTATAAGTCTGTAACACCTTAATGTATATATGTACTTATATAATGTATGTATAATGATTGATGATTATGTTTTTTATTTTATATTCTCCATAAGACATGTACAGTTGATCAGATGGTCTATTAGACGGTTCCAGACGATCACATTATTGCCGAGATCTCTCAAACATATATATATTTATAGATTTGAAATTGAAAGAATCTTTATCTTAACATTTTACCAGTTTACGTTAAGTTTCCCGTAAAAAGCCTCAGGTCACCAAATTCTAATAAGAGAAAACGAACTTTGTAATAAGTTTTTGAACACTTCGTACTTAATACAAAATAACTTTTACAAAAATTGACCTGAAATTCAATCATGGTTAGTTGATTAGAATAGTTAGGAAGATTGTAATGGTAACCTTTATCAATATTACAACCTCAGGCATAAATGTCTTTATAATCGAAATATAATGAAGAGGTATATTAAGAAATCCTTAAAAGAAATTAAAATTTATACTTTATACTGACTGGTCCTGATTATTCCGAAGGACGGATGGTACGAGACGAAACACGCATATTAGTTAGAGCGTGAGTACGAACCGTTAATCAAGTTATATACGTGAATTGTTCTTAATAATATGCGGCCTTAAAATGTTACATACGTCAGTGTGAACAACGATTACTGCGAAGGCGATTTTGTAGCGCATCAAGGTTGAAGCTGGACGCCTGCCAAGGACAGACAGACCTAGATTGAGACATACTTAATACGAAAAGATATGTTAGTTTTCATCAACAGACTATTTTTTTTACTTTCTGCAACGCTAACTTGGTGGGTTACTTTCTTGTTGTTGGATGTAAGTGTATAGTGTAGTTTGTAGTATTTAAGTGTTGTATGAAAGTTCGGAATGTCTTTTTCTTTAACATTTCAATGTCTCCGTCTTAAACACTGGGCACTAAATAATCTAATGTTTCAGTTTTGGATAAGTTTTATTGCTACGTTTGTGTACGGTTGGCAAAATGTGTTTATTCAATTTCAAACACCCACACCAGGCCTGTGTCTCTTGATGTACTTGTGCGCGCTAAATACCTACCGGTCGCGGGTCCACCGGCGGACCTTATACGCAATCACGCGCTGTACGGTTGTACACCTCTGTCTACCCCTTTGGAGATAATAAAGTCGTGAGTGTATGTATGCGCAATGGGTTGTACATCTCTGTCTACCCCTTCGGAGATATGACTATTAGTTAGTGTATGTATGTTTTTGCACTGAGAAACTACTAGTGTCAATTATAACAAATCTGATTAGAACAATAATCTTTATTTTACCCTGTTTTAACACACTTTTACTAGCTTCACTTGTACTAACTGACTATGTGAACAAATTTTAGAACTAAATTTTAATATTGTCGTATTAAAATTAAACTTTGTATGTGCATGTAGTTTGGATGACAAAACTTATAATATGGCAAGGAAAGTGCATTGTGAAACTGTTTTTTACTTTTTATTCGGTTCGCCATTAAAGCGTGTTTTTTTAGTTTTACTAAATTATAAATTTGACTTTTTAATTGGTTCGCCATTAAAGCCCGTTTTTTTAGTTTTGCTAAATTATAACTTTTGCATTTTAATTTGGTTCTCCATTAAAGCGTGTTTCTTTAGTTTTGCCAAACTATAACTTACTGCATATTCGTAGTTCAAAATGTTCCGTTTAAATGTTTTACGTCAATAATATTTATATTAGTTTGTTTAAAATAACTAAGTTGATAAACAAGCATGGCTTACATGATAAAAGGCGGTTATCTATAAACAATTGCATAATCACTGGTGTCACTCCCATTGAGCTCCATTAGTCCTGATTCTATTGAAGCGGAAATCTTCTGTGCCTTTTCTCTTTGTATCAAATAAATTTAGATAAAATCGTTCACAAAAATCCGATAGTGTATTCTTAAATATAAATTTCGCTTTATTCACTAATTCATTCATCAGATTCAAAAAATGGATCTATAATATGAGAATTAAAGTGAAAAGATCTATTCACAAAATAAATTCATTGAGATTTTAAATTCACACAGAAGGCCAGTGTATAACATATGATATAAAAATATTCAGTCATAATTTTTAAATGTATTACGTAATTCTTTAATCAAAATAAATAATTATTGTCATAGACATCAGCAACTTGGTAAACATATTTGTAAATACTATATTATACTATACTATATTATACTATATTATTATACAAAATATGTACAGAACAACAAAATGAAATATATTTCAATAAAATGTTTGCTTGCCAAAAAGCAACTAAAACCTTTTTCGAGTACCGAGTATCATATATTTACTTTCCTGTATTTACCTGGATGTCAGGGACATGCATCAACCGTGAAATTGCCATAAAACACACAAAAGGGCAGTAATTCGCCTAAAGAGCCACCGCCGTATTTACCTCGTAATGGTCACATCAATCAAATCCCTCTCTGCACAAGGAACCAGAAATTTTCCAGCATTTTCTCTGAAAATAATCCATCCTTTTATAAAAATGTACTTATTATATAATGAAAAAATATTATATGAGTCCAACTTTTTTGGAAATGATTGATAAATTGATAATTTGACTGATGACTCGTTATCAGTCATCAGTTAAATTATCAATTTACATTTACTTTTAAACATAATAATTTAAAATATTTACAAAATTTCTGTTGAAGATTGACATTTCTGTAGAAATGACAGTTGGCAGTGGGCCGGTCTAATTCACTGTCAACTACGATTAATGAGATCAGGAAAAAGTCGTATTAGTGTGAATTAAGACTTACACAGAACAGATATTAAGCATATTAAGTATATTAAGCATATATTTATAAAAATATTAAAATTATCTCTAGTGTATTTAAATAACATGCCGAACGTAGGCCAATAACTAAAGACGAATGTGGGATACACACATCATTAGTTTTAATTTGAAAGAGATTATTGAATTCATTGTGCACTACCGGAAAGACATACACAATCGAATGTAGCTGTTCTATATAATGTATTCTGGATTAACATCAGTGTTTTTTTACCCGACGGCGAAGCTAAAAGTATATATACTGTCAGTGTCGCTTGACAAATAAAGACAGTGCGATCTCAGCTATCACTCGATTCACTTGTCCTGGGCGCGAACATATCAGAGATTTTAACCGGTATGTATGTACGTGAGTATAATTATGTTCATCTGTTCCCTCTTAAAAAAATCTAAGAAAATATTCTGCAAATATATGCATCTGATATTTTATGTACAAACTACTCAATATTTATCGTCAATTAAATTGATACCAACAAAACAATAAAATCTAACAGAACCTAAGCGATCATAAGCTTTAGGGCAAAGTGGCATACAACCACGGCTATTCTCTGCATATCACTATAAATACATATGTATTAAATACATCAAAAGATAATATGTGTAAGTTCTTCAATTCTTTATTTTTATGGATAGAGAGAACCTATAAATAAATATCTAAAAAAATAAATGACCATTTAACGTTATGTTAGTATTACTTGGGACCAACAGATTTCGTTACGTGTTGTATACATTTTTCTTGTTAACTTTGAATAATTTTTCTATGGATAGAGAGAACCGATTGTCATATCATATACCAAATGTTACATCGAATTACACAGAATACTTGTGCATAATACGTTCCGCGATTATTTTGTGCTTTTTCTGTGGAGCAACCAAACAGACATACTCCACGTCTACAGATTTATTATACATATAAATATGGAAGAAAGAAAATTACGTGACAATCTTCAAAGTATCTCCTTTCCTACTTTGTATTTGTTATTGAATTACAACTAAGTACACATTTTGAATATCGAAATAAAATGTATCTTATGTCCTACCTCGTAGTAAGAACTCAAATCATGCCAATTTCATTTAAATTCGTCCAGTAGTTTCAGCGTGATGCGCGGCCATGATAAGACAGATAAACAGACAGACAGACAAAACTGAAAAACATTACAGTTTTCCCCCCCAAAATCATCAAAATATCTTTAATGGACAGCATTGGACCTGTTACAGTTTTATTATGAGTATAGATAACAATAGTAATAGGAAGGTGTTAGGGACATGGGTAACATGGCGTACAGAAACAACGAAAACTTGTAGGTACCAATCATGCTTGACAAAACTAAATAAGTGTAAAAAAGTCTTATTAATTATGTTAAGACTGTGTTTCTTAGTGTTATTGAGTGATGTTTGGCCCTTATCCAAATGGTACGGTTCTACCATAGTATCTACAAGAAGTTTTACATGCTAAGACTCAAGTTTTAATTAACTTAGTATCGTACGAAAAAGTTTTGAGTAGAGCTAATTGACATGTGTTGTTAATAGGATAAGAGCACGTTGAAATTAAGTTTTGCATTAATTTTATACATAAAGTAAATTATATTAAAACTTTTTTGTTTGTACATTTCATAATTTTAAGCATTATACGAACACCTACTCAATGTAAATAACCTGAAATAAAATATAACCTAGAATATGGCGTATGCAAAATACATCCTCGTCTTGTTTACGCTTTGATTTGTTTAAGTGAAAAATACATCACTGACTTGCTGAGAGAACACGTTAAAGAAATACCTCCTGTCTTTAAACGTGTCACAATGACTATCATAAAGAACCTACAGCTACTAATTCTCTACTTCTACTAATTACAGGCATTCCTTGATGCTCCTGTAAAATAAAGAGTACAAGTTAATATTATTCACTGTTTTCGCCGTTAGTTAGTTAGTTATTTTTGATTACTTAATTTTTTATTAATCGTCTTAAACAAAAAAGAGGTTCTCAATAAGGATAAATATTTCATTAGGTAGTCGCTTATGGACCGATTTTAGGGATTATTTTCCAAGGTGAAAAAATTAGTAGTAAAAGTTTATATGTAGTAATAGTAGCGTATTTAAGTCGTAGAGAGTCGTCGGGTAGAGGTAAGGAATATTATATAATACCTCTGTACATGAAAAAGCTTCTGTCAAAAGTGTGTAGGTGGCGCTACTGTAGCTGAAGTAGCTGGTGTGGTAAAAAATAAAGAGAACTTTCGCTTTGTAATGGTTTACTTTACAAAATTAACAAGAAATCTAACTATTTTTTTCGTTATGACCTTGTCATAACTACTACAGTGGCCAAAGAAATAAATATTATAATAACTCAGCGCGCTACACTCCATTTACTACTACTAACTTTATATCATTCTGGTTCTTGAACTATTTAGCTTTCAGCTGGACACTTTTCTTTCCTTTTTTTTCTGTAGTTTTGCCCTCCGTTCAAGATAGTACCCCTCACCCATACCTTTCATATAATAGACTATTGATTAAAATATAAATACTTTCCTGTAATTTATGTAGCAGCTAGTATAATGTTATATTCTGTTTTGTGATTTATCTAAATATTAAAAGAACTTCCGGTTACGAAGAATAATAAAAACAGAGGTCAGACTACAAGAAGACAAATATTCATTTCTAACCTCAAACATTGCTCAAAGGTCTAAAAAGGTCGAGGTCGTTACCCTTTATCCGTGTTGTTGACGATACAATCCTTTGGTCAGCACCACTCCACTCAAATTGTTTACTTAGGACTCCCTTTATTAATTAACAAAATTACGACTAACTTCACAGAAATACTTAGGTACATGTAATTTGATATTTTAATGAAGCAAGTTTACAAATTGCGTCACCTACGTCTGTTTAAGCGGCAATCTTAATTAAATGTTTTGTTATTAATTGTTATATATCTTTCTAGAGCTTCGGGTAATTGAAAGCTTTTCACAAATATCAAGTAACGTTTCAATATAAATTCTACATAATTTTGTTATGTTCTAATATTTCAAAGACAGTGGAAACGTCAAACACGGAGTAAACTGACTTTAGGAGCGACAGCCAAGGTATAAAGTACTAAATAACTAACGGGTTGATGAAGAACCATCTACCTCACTGACTCAACGACGGAGGGCGTGCACCGCTGAGCCAGTCAGCCTGTGACCACGACCAATGCAACTTGGTCGAAACGTCAGGCAATTCAGAGGTATGTACCTAATATCTATTTCGTGCTCGCGTTAATTCCCGTGTATATACAAAATTATGTGTATTTGCATTCAATCTGGGTGTTTCTATGTACAATATGTGTATGTTTACAAAAGAATATATATATCTACGTATGCTAATCCATATTTTAGAACCCACAAGTTATGCTTGTCCAAGAATAATATCATATATTTAGTGTCATGTTCACTAAACAATAACTAGCTATACACTGCAGGAAAAGGTCCACGCGTAAAAAGACAATCTTTTTCTCAAACGGTATTGAACAAAGTGCAATCGATGCATTGCACTTTGCGATATTACAGAACAGCAATAGTGAACATAATGTAAGAGTTTTGGCAAGCTTCGCTTTACCAGTGCAGTTACTTTTTCGCTTTTCCTTCTAATTAGACTGGCCTGTTGGTCTAGTGGTTAGTGACCTTGACTGCTAAGCCAGAGGTCGTGGGTTCAATTCCCACCCAGGACAAATAATTGTGTGATGAGCACGATGATTTGTTCTGTGTCTGGGTGTAATTTATCTATAATATGAATGTATTTAGAAATATATAAGTATGTTTATCAGCAGTCTGGTTACCATAGTACAGGCTCTGCCTAGTTTGGGATCAGACGTAAGTTATTATTATATTATTAATTCGTCGCAAGTGTTTTTCGTATTCAACAAGGAACCCAAGTTTCGTCATGTCCGTCCGTCCGTCTATCTGGCTGTCCAAGGTTTAGCTCAGAGACTCTTTATACTAGAAAGCTATAATTTAGCATGTATATACAAATTTACTGAGCCAACAAAGGGATCATTTTTTTTTAAGTTAAGGTAAAGTAAAGTAATCGTAAAGATAAAGTAAAGTAAGTAAAGTACGTAAAGTAGGGTTGAGTTTTATGTCATCGATCCCATGCGTGTAGGGTGTCATTAAATAGGTCTTTTAAAAAATATTGCGGGTGTGTGAAAACCATTTTACGATTCAAGGATCCGTTTTTGAAATATTAAGTCGACTTTATAAAATGTACTTAGAAAGGTTAAAAGCAAAATTTATACTAAAAATACTTAGATGGAGTTGTCAACTACGGAACAGGAATGTTTAGAATAATAGGTATGTTACATTGTACTCATATTTCATTTACGCTTATACATTTTGAAAAAGAGTGTCTTTGGAGTTTCTTGTCTGTTCTTCTTCATAGGATCTACGTATTGGAACAGGCAACTAGCTTAACGACTGACTTAGTCTGACTGACTCCTACTCCTGACAATTCAAAAATACCTATTATTGGTTTAACTGAAATAAATGGTTTGGATTAATTGATTGATTTATTTATTATTTTAGAGTAAGGAAAACATTTCAAGATTAACATTCAGGATAAAAACAGTGTAGGCCGATGATAGAGTTTCAATAAACCATATCAGCATAACAAGTTAAACGCGGAGAGAGAGAACGAGAGACTAGACTCGGGTACTAGATATTCAGACCCTTTGCCACTGATCACCCTGATACCACTGATCGCCACGTATCGTCTGATGAAATGAACTACTTTTTTTTTGTAAAAGAACATTCAGCCAGCCAACGGCAAAAATACGACGCTAAACAAGAAATCCATTTATTAACACTTTATTGAATTTCCTAACATTTCACCTCACGGAGAAAATGCCAACGGAAAATTTTTTCCTCCTCACTAACGAAATTATTCACATAAAACAAGGTTTTTGCGCAAAATTGACTTAACTGAAAGTTATATTGGAACAGGTATACGGAATTCCTTAGCCAGGCTATCTGATCAAGTTCTGAATTCGATACCACACATCTTGGTTATAAGTCGGTTATAATAATATTTCCATTTATATTTTCTGGTAGTGCTTTCCAATACAAAGATATTTCTGCTATTTGGCGTTTATCGACGTCCGAGAAACGTAAAGGAGTGCTTTGAGTATGTAGTTATCTTTATGTATGGGAAGATAACTTTAGCTTTTTGGACAGTGTGTATAGTTTTCAATGGGTACTTAACACTAGAAGTGCCGCGTATTATGCCATACCTTCAAGGACCGCGACGGTATATGATAATCATATAGAATACGATCAAATAATGCATGATTTATAAATCAAACAAAAGTTGTGGATTTTAAATTGTTTTTAATAATATTTATTAATTACGTAGAACCACATTTGTGACAAATAATTTGTTTTTATACTTGTTTTACGCATCGTCCACAAACAGCTTTTTGGCAAACAGTGCACATCTCACAGGTGCAGTTATTTTTTACTTTTAGAAATAAATTTGACATTGACGTTTTTTATTCGATGTAGAAAGCTGTTCTTCACTAATGGCTGTATTATCTAAGCGTTGAGTGGCGGTTGAACGTTTTTTACTTGTTATGTAAGTATTCGGCTCGAAGTTCACTTACGAGTTGCAGAATATAATTAGGCGAGAAACGTTTTTATCTGTAACTTTCCGGTAAACAATCCATTAATTTATGGCGGCTGAATCTGAAACATTATAGAAAACCTGTTTTTACGGTGTATTTTCGTGCCATTTGGTCAATTTGTACTGGCGGTAGCGTAATGGCTAAGGCGTCTGGACTTGCGATCAAGTGGTTTCGGGTTCGAACCCCACCCAGTGCACTACCGTCGTGAACCCACTCTTAACACAAGCGTTAAGCTTAGCTGGAGGGGTAAACAAGATTACTAGTAATGTGTGACCCATGTTATCCACTTTAAAAAAAAATATATATCAACGCCTACCTTGGTTCATTATAAGACTAGGCAGTCTCAAGAAGCTTTCTTGATTTATTATCAATATGAATACTTTGATTTAACTTCA
The DNA here is from genome assembly GCA_963859945.1 of Euplagia quadripunctaria. Lineage (NCBI taxonomy): Eukaryota > Metazoa > Arthropoda > Insecta > Lepidoptera > Erebidae > Euplagia > Euplagia quadripunctaria. The sequence goes on along the minus strand of OY982564.1, from coordinate 19,209,247 downwards.
AGTTTTCAGTTGAAACAAAAAATATGTCCACAAACACAAACTCTAAATATGTATATATTACAGGAACCCGTGGACGCAATTTTGACGCAACGTTGAAATTAATACCAAATAAGTCTGCGGCCCTTGAAGATGTAAAAAATCAAGCTTCTAAGTGAACGCAATCAAAAGATGCGGCCTATAGGGTTCCTACTAACCTATACTTCCTGTTGACCTTGAATCATGAAATTTGGTAAGAAGCAAGGTCTGACAGCACAAGTAAAGAAAAAAAAGTCGTTAATTTGTTGTTATAACTACATATTATAAAACAAAGTCCCCCGCCGTGTCTGTCTGTCTGTTCGCGATAAAGTGAAAAACTACTTTATTACTGTATACTTTAATACCACGGTATTTAAATTCAATCACCTTTATTTCATAAAATAATTCAACAATAGTTTGAAATAGTTTTCATTTTATAAAAAATTATAATAACAATAATAATAATTTTTATTTCTTCTCTCACACAGAAAATGTTACATCATTAATTACTAATAATAGATCAATACAAACAATTTCCCGGCAACAATAGGTCGCTTTGTCAAAACTAAAATGATTAAACAATGGACAACCGATAATACCGTGTTGCCAATAGTTCAGATCGGTATCTGACTGTATCGATCTATAACCGGCCGTTTCTAAATAGCCTTGTAAGAAGAAATTTTAATCACCAGATATTTATTACAATATTTTGTGAAAAGTATTACAGCACTGTGTTGTTGCGCGCTATTTTTCTTTTTTATTTGGATCACCAACAAGTGATACACACTTTTTACATCTAGACAATAATTTACAGACATGCCTTGTGCTCACTTAATTACAGGCAACCACATCTAACAATTATTAAGTTATTAAGATTAAAACAACTGAAAAATAAACTACATATTATAAAATAAAGTCTCCCGCCTCGTAAGCCTGTCTGTCTGTTTGCGATAAACTGAAAAACTACTGAACGGATTTTCATTTTTATATATTTTATATATTTTTAGTTCCTTTAGTCTTTTCTTCATTAAGAAGTAAGTCGTTAACGTTAAACCAGTGAACCACTTTCGAAATAGCTAAAAAAATAAATATAATTGACTGCCTTTTCTTATCTAAATTATTAGGATCTCAGATAGACTGTCCACCATTATTAGAAAAAATAAAATTTCAAGCCCCAGCTAGATATCCACGAGCTCCTATAACGCCCTTGCATCCTCCTCTTCGTAGGACAGCCCTCGGAGCCAGTTCCACAATCCCACGGCTGTGTAAACTGCTTAACAGCTACAGCCATCTGGTTGATATTCATGCTGACACGCTTAGCAAGTTCCGCAAAATCACACTGAGTCTTGTATGTGATTAATTTTAGATTTTATTTGATTTGATCCAGTTCGGTGTCTTTTAAATAATTTAATTTTGTATGGTTCGATTTGATGCAATTCGATTTATTTCGAATTGATCCCATTTGATTTGTAATAGTAATAGTGCATGTGGTGCTTACCTGTTAGTGATTGTTACACTAGGCTAGCATATATATATCACTGTATCCTAAGTATCTACATTTGTGTAAACAATTGTTGGTGAGCCAATAATAAATAAAAAAAAAATAAAAATAAAAAATAGCGCTGCTTATATCGTCAAACTTTGTAGTCATACGTTTTAGTTGCAGCAGGGTGACTTTCGTCCCCCTTCACAGATAGGGGTTCGTTAAAACAAAAGTAAGTGTGGTAATATGTATCAACCATGGAACACTAAACCCCAGCATAGATTGATAACATCGCATCGTGACACCGCGAAGTAACTAGTAACACAAAGACCCTTCACGCTTCACAAAAACATTTAAACACTTTACACCAAATACATAATACGTGTAACATTTCTTTCTCTTGCATTAAATAGTTGTTATCAGCACGTAATTTGAATCACCCGGCTCGCCATTAGCGTCCTTTCCTTTGCTGTCATAGACAAAGGAATAGTGACGAGACAGGCCGACGAATAATAGTCACTGCACAGATAAAATATGCATTTATTTTAAACTGTGCATTGATGTCAAATTGCATAATTTTTAGAATATTGTAATTTATTATTTTATATTCATTTTTTCATTTATATTCATAGTAAGTAAAATATGTACTACTTAGTAAACTAAGGTAATTTAAATTATATTTATTATGGGCATTTAAATTCAAAATTTCTTTTTAATAGCGCATTACATATAATAAACAGAAACTATGGGTAGCAACTGGTTATATTATGATAATGTTATTTTATTTTATGTTTCTTTTATATGGCATTGGAGGAGTGACTGATATAGCCACAGTCTCATTTGATTGTGGCTGTAACATGTACGCTTCCGTAACGTGGTCTTGGCCCTTGCCTGAAAATCAGCGCTTTTGCAATACTGTATTGCAGAAGCATTATGCTGAGGCGGGGGCATTTTCTGCCTGGCGCAGGGCATATTTTTAATGGGTTAAGTGTGTAAAATCTCTATTGGATATTATAAACTAGTTTATACCTATTATTTATGTGTACTGTGCTATGTTGGAAATAAACATTTTTCTTTCTTTCTTTTCTTTCTTTCTATTATTCTTTCATTTGTAGCCAAACTTCTCGCGGCCGCCTCACGTCTGTTACAGTAATCAGGAAACACTGACCTTAGTAATTAGTGCGGGCCTCTTGGGCTCGTACTCCCTGACTGCCAGGTCAGGTATCGAAGAAAGGCAGTGGGATATAACAGACTCGACGAATCTACCAGTCGACTCGTAGATTTATGTAGATACTTGAATCCGTAGAGGGATTTTTAGATTTACTTTTGTAGTTGAATATTGTAATATTTTTCTTGAACTTGGCTTGACACGCTGTTGCGTGTCTAGATACGTTAATAAGATACTTTGCTAGGTGTGACACACAAAGCGACAGTGACCGTTCGAAGTGATGGTTTGCCATGTTATGACAAGACTGCTTATCAAATAATCTACTACACAGTGTTCGCGGTGGTGCGGCAGCGTTCATAGGAGTCCTAAAATAATCCTAAAACGTCGTGTTTATATAAACACGAGAGCCCATTAGCGACCGCGCGTTCTGTATTGATTTTTTTAGGTTTATAGATATAAGTCTTACAGTTACTTATTATAGTTTATTATCTATTATAGTTAAAAGGATAGTAAAGTTAGAGGTCTAAAAAAGAGTCAAGTATCATCTGCAAACAACAACTATCTCGTTGTTGTCCTTAACAAGATGAGGGAAGTCATTAATGTAGGTTAAGAACAAAAGTGGCCCGAGAATAGAATCCTGTGGTACTCCCGTTTTTACCACGGACCCTAGAGATAGCTTGACATTAATATCGACTTTCTACATTCTGTTACTCAGATAAGAAAGAAGAAGATCCAGGGTCGTGTTTTTGATACCGTAATGGTATATTTTTTGATCAGAGTTTGAATAAATGGCAAAAGATACTAAGGGCATCGTCGGCATCCTCCCAGGCCTGAAAGATATATTTTAAAAGCTTAACACCGTTGTGGAGCGACCCTTGGTAAACCGAATTGCTTATTATGTAACAAACTATGGTTATGAAACAAACTATGCATTTTTTAGATTTAGTTATTTAATACTTCTTCCATAACACACACAAAACAACCATTTATAGCTGAAGAAAGGATAAAAATTGTATTGTTAAAATCGAGGGATAGTGTTGAATGTATATAATTGTAACCTGACTACACCGAAGCCCAAAGGAAGAGTTATGATTGTTTAGCAGTGTTTGAGTAATTTAATTTATTAGATCCATCCGTATAACATCCGTCACATAGATTTTTTTTATGATATTATTAAAGCTGGAGTAATAAACGACTCTTTTAATATGTAAGATACTGTAAATTTAATGCTTCACAAAATGAAGAAAAATAAAGTAGGTATTACCTTTGATTATTAAACTCAACAACGTTAGCGCTTTCGCAAAAGTTTAATTGACCTTTATAATATCTTTTGTTATGGAGAGAATAAAAACGCTAGGTTTTTTTCTAAACGATCCGATTTCAGTGGCCTACAAAAAAGCCTTTTCGTGAGTTCAAATTTTTCATTGTTCCAAAGAGATTTCTTCCTTAATTATTTATATTGAAACTTTAAAAGTAATTGCTTTCAGACTCTCGTCTCGTTAATCGAAGTTTTTTACTACTTTTCATTGGTTTATTTACTGAAAGAAAAACTCAGAGTATATAAGAATCTAGCTGTATAATTTGTTCAAAAGGTCAAAGGTAGAAATCGACGTTGAAACGAGAGCGTGCAACAAAATCAAATACAACTGGTATTTGATTTTATTAGATCATGATTGATATTAATTCAAATATGGTTTCATGATAATGTTTGAATGCATATAAATTAGATACACAACCTTCTTTTAGGAATAGTATTTTGAGAGACGATATAACTATTTGGGAATCCTACTAATATTATGAACGTAAAAGTTTGTGACAATGTATGGATGTTTGGATGTTTGTTACTCTTTCCCGCCAAAACTACTGAACAGATTGAGATGAAACTTGGTATGTAGATAGCTGATTTTTTTTTTCCTAATATTCCCATGGGATCGGGACTTAGGCTAGTGAAACCGCGGGGCACTGCTAGTATGTAAATATACCTCTACATACGAATCAAGCCTCAAGTCAGGACTCGTTTGGCAAAATTTTGTGGGCGATTGTGACGAGGATATTGGATATCTTTTTTGAAAACCTGCCCGCTAGACGTAAATAGTCTCGCCCTTATAATATGTAATCAAAAATCTAGTTGGCGAATTATGGGTTTCAAGTAGTACCTCTACCTACCCCAGCGGGGATGTACAGACGTGAGAATTGAAGGAAATAAAATGCAAAGAAAATAAATATAATATTTTACTGGATTCGTAAAACTTATTTGAATGTCTTATGGGTCAAGCTTATTGGTGTTTAATTATATTTCCGGAACCTTATGTATGTTTTTCAGACTGTACCTCTACTTTTTAAAAGAAAGAAGTTTTTTAAGAGTTTTAAAGCACTTCAAGTTAAAAAATCGAGAGAGGAATAACTTGGAGTCGAACATTACTGTTTCTGCTTTTGAGTATTTCAAAGAGTCGCTGTATGATTAGTTCACAGCAAGAGGGATTCCCAGTATAACAGTCTTTGTGGAGCTTTATGTAAATCATAGTACATCATTTTTTATGCTGTACGTGTACATTACCAATGTACCGATGACTTCTTATAATCAAAAGCATACTGGCAGTGTTATTAGGTACCGTTAGTTTGATAAAAGAAGAGAAGTCTTAAAGGTCACACACACAGTTCACACAGTTTCATCTAAACTCCTAAAATCTTTCGCAGGGTTGAACAACATGTACGTGACACCCTTAGAGTCTAGAGGCTACAGTTAGATACTGCTCACTAGCCAATGTGCTATATGCTTTTTACTACTTAATCTTTAATATTATGTGTACAGGTTAAGATAAAAGTAAGTGTAGCCGTTTGTCCCCAAGCGTAAGCAAAACATTTTTTCCTTAATTCTATAAAAATATTATCAGTCAATAGTATTTTTAAAAAACAAAGAAGGAAGTAGAGAGGCAAGTGAAACAACTGGGTCGAGATTACAAAGTATAAAAGCATTTTCCCCAAACGTCCCCAATTCGGGCACAATGGCTGAGATAAATGGGGGTGCCCCCGAAACTGCCTGTTTTTCCTCAATAACTCCCACCTGGGCTGAGCCTGTAGAGCTCAAACTTGATATTTATGACGTCACAGATAACGCTATCAATGGCCAATCGATTGGCGATGACGACAATAGAAACCTATTCATGAACGTAGAATGAAAGATATTTCGGTTCTCTTGGATTTTAAGTTGAGTTTGTATTAATGGCGCCTCTTTTGTTAAATGTAATGACTGTAATAAAATGAGATTTATTGGAAGTACATAGTTATAATAGGAAGTCACATGAGTAAAATTTTATAAATAAACGTAGGTGTTACCTTCTTGTCGCGATGTTTTATGTTCGACGATTATTGAAAATTATAAATAACTAGCTGCGCCCCGCGGTTTCACCCGCGTAAGTCCCGATCCTGTGGGAAAATCTAGATAAAAAATAGCCTATGTGTTAATCTAGATCTCCAGCTATGTACATACCAAGTTTCATCTTAATCGGTTCAGAAGTTTTTGGGTGAAAGAGTAACAAACATCCATCCATCCATACTCACAAACTTTCACCTTTTTAATATTAGTAAGATAATTGATGACCAATTTTATCAAATAAAGCTAGTGACTTTGGATTTGAATGTGAGGTTGGTTTTATTGTAATATCTAATGCGCTAAGGTGCAACCGATATTGTATAGTCACTGGGAGCGGCTAATAGATATGTAGGTACACTATTTTAGCTCATCACATTGGAATTAAATTCTTGACAAGTAGTGATGAATTATAACTATATTACCTACTTTCGTGGAAAGGATTATTATTGTAAAACGAGATTGCAAGAAAAAACATACTTCATTAATTCTATGATTGCAAAGATCACATAAAAACCCTGAATATCATTATTTTATGTATTATGTATGTATTGTGATATTCGAACCTTCTTAGAACATGAATAAAGCTGTCTAGCAATATGACGTGTATCATATTCTTTCTAATTCTAATTTAATATAATGTGAAAAGTTACAAAACAGAAAACTAGCATTTCGGAAATCAGCTAGACTGGTCCGGCTCCAGCTACGAAGAAGCTATAAATATAAATCAAGTTATTGTAGTAGTTAGAATATGAATTATATTAATGATTAATTACAGATCTCGCTTTATAATTTTAATCTTCTTAGTAAAACGTCGCTTTTCCTTTAAAATCCCCTCACTGCGTTAGCAAGAGTATTACAGTATTATATTAGGATCTCAAATTGACATTTCACAAGTCTTTGATTGGTTATTTATAGATGAAGTTGCATACAAAATTTTATAAATACCTTTGACCTTTAACATCTGAGGACGTGGACATGAAGTTGTAGGCGTTTATCGGTAGCATCAGGCGACCCACATGATAAGCGGTTATATTAAACATATATGTATACTCGCTTGTCACAGTATAAACAAAAACTGTATCGAACAAAATTAAAATTCTAACATCCATTTATTTTGCTAATTCTTTCCCTACTTATACGTATTTTGTTTACCAATAAAGTGAGGTGAGTAAAGAAGTCCAGCTTTACTAAAAACCCTTTTAGTGGCCACGCTTGTAGGTGGGATAACCAAATATTCTCTGGCTATACCATCCATCACAGAAGACACATTTTTAAAAAGAAAACGATTTGTACCTTGTATCACTAAAATCCGATGATGTGAAATTTGAACAGTTGTTAACCCATTCGTAAGTTTTGATCGCGCTTTATTTGAAAAGTCTACATTCACATTCGCGAATACTAGAGATAAATATTCGCATCTGTAACTGTAACTGTAAATAATGTTAACCTACAGATATATAAATATTAACGAATTACTACTGAGTTGACGATGAAAATAAACCATTTTACACACTGATTCTAATGTATTCCTATCTATTTTATTAACTTCCACCACTAATCCACATAAGTATGATAAAACTTACAAGTTTTAACATTATTATTTTATTTTTACAATCACAAAGGCTTCAGTACCTGTATTAAAACCAACTTTCGCAGTAAATTATGAAGACAAGTTTTATAGAAAGAAAAGTTTATGAGAAGCCACAAAGTTATTTGAATTTCTGGACAACAAAAGCTGTTGTAATGATTCTTCACTAGGTTGTTCTATTTTTTCTTCTATAAATTTCTTTAAAATGTTGTAATTAGGTATAACTCAAATCAAACTATAGTTACAAATTGAAGAAAAGAAAAACATACTGCAACAAAAATTTATTATGAAATTATACTATAAAAAATACTAGTAACGTGCGTCACACCTTACTAGCTTTCTTTGTAACACTTCCAGCCAAGCTAAATGCTTGTGTTAGGAGTGGGTTCATTGTCAGTGGTGCACTGGGTGGGGTTCGAACTTGCAACCACTTGGTCGAAAGTCCGACGCATTAGCCCATTGCGCTACCGCCACTTTACCTGTTTACCTGTATCTTCAATATAATTTTAAGTCGGGCAACATTTTTTAGTTTTCAGTCAATTTTTTTTAGCAAAGGGCATCAAGATGTAAGAGAAAAATTCATGTGATGTGCGAGAAGGATATTAATATGCATTTCTTTTATGTGCAAAAAAGGCGAGAAGCTTTATTTGACCCTGGGTAGGTAACGACTGATGTAATTTATTTCATTCAAGTGAAATTTACCAACAAAAAATTTGCGCCACAGCTTCAGCCCATTTAACACGGTGACTACCACGTATATGTTATTTTATGTTCAAATTACTCGCAGACTTAAAAGGTTTCGATGATTTCATTCGCTTCATAAAGTTATAGAAATGGCACAGAAAGCGTAGTACATATTTCTCTGTTATGTACACAGTTTTTTACTGACAGAGTTTGTTGATTTACCCTTCATAAAACGACCAAAAAACCATAATTGTTTTCTTATTGTAGGCCGACTAGGTTTAGGCTGTTGTTTCGTAAAATCTGCATACCTATACGTATTATTAATGTCTTAACACCCACAGTTATTCAGAATGGTAAAGTTTAGAAAAAAATAAGAACACTCAAACGCAGCTCGAAATCTTTTATCGTCAAAGAATTTTCTGCGTAAAGGGAATGTAAGAACACGTTAAAACCTTTTTCACAATTTTTTATACTATAGAAAATTTTACTACAGAATATTTTTGGAAAAGTTAGTTGGCAAACTGGGTATTCATTAACTCAAAAAGTATTTGAAAGAAAGTGTGGATGTTGAGCGTTCGCCAGCGGCTTTCTAACTAGGTTAACAAGCGTTGGCCGCAGTTCTCACTAATTACGAACAGCTACGGAACGTACACCCGTAGTTTCCACAACTTCTTGTACATTCTCATAACTCCTACATTCTTGTAACCGCCGATTAAATTATCTTTAACTCTGCACATTGCACATGGCATCGGCATATCTTCTTTCGTTCTTTTGTTTTTATAAAATATTAATTAACACGAAATCACCAATTTAATTTTGTGACAGCAAAAATATAAAAGAAATCGATTTGTCTGTATTGCAACGTGAGCTGCGTTTACATCACCTAATAATCTTAACATAAAATTCGTTTTTTTAAGGTTACTTATTAGTTTTGGCGGGGTAAATCGTTATACCTGTTTTCTCACCTTTTTATTTCGTCGAAAATAATCTGAAATGTTCACAACATTACAAATTACCTAATATGATATGATATACGTATACCTAATGGCAAATAGAGCCAAATAGGTATCAAGGTATCAAGCTGAACTTTTTAGTATAAGTTTAGATTTTGTCGAAAGTTTACGCGAATGTTACACATTGAAATAAAACAATTTTTAACGGATACTATTGCGATTTATTTGGTCTTATTTTACTATTTACACTGATCCCGACGTTTCAGTTGCTTTTCAGCAGCCATGGTCACGGGTAGACTTAAGATGGTGGTCGTCTCATGTATCGAAGTGCAAAGTTATCTCAAAGTACCCGAAGTTTGTTGATTGTTGGTGTTACTATTTACGTAGAATGAACTCAAAGTGTCTTGAAGCCTTGCTGTGTTTTGTATTTTCTTGGGTTTGAGTAAGTGAATAACCGGATCCCAAGCTGGTGGTACGTTCCAACCATCTTCTCTATTAAAATTAGGGTGTTTTTTAATTTCAATAGCCTCACGGAGCATCCTTGGTAGGAATCGGTGTTCTTTCGCGAGTACCTGTGGTTTATCGAAACGCAGGTAATGGTTGGTCTGTTGTTGCACGTGTTCACACACAGCAGACTTCATCGAGCGTTGGTGTTTTATGTCAGCAATGTGTTCTTTGACGCGGGTGCCAATGCTTCTCTTGGTTTGACCAATGTACGAGAGCCCACCATTTTATAGACCCCTGCATCTTGTAGAGGTACCTGGCACTTGACAGATTTTAAAAATTGACTTATCTTCGTTGGCGGCTTGTAGTATGTATTGATTGAAGCTCGCTTCAAGATGTAGCCAATCTTGTCAGTAACTCCTCGTACATACGGTAGAATGGCAGGCTGGCGCTCGACAGTGGCTGGCTTTTCTTAGGATCTGTGACGGAGGCGCGGTAGTGGGAGCTTGTTGTCTTGCAGTACGAGCTTGACATGTGCCAGCTCAGCGTCCAGGTGTTTCTTGTCACATATCCCACGGGCTCTCTGAAACAAAGACATCCCATCGGTAGCTAGCTGTTTTGGATGGTGGTGAGATTCACCGTTTAAGTACCTATCAGTATGGGTCTTTTTTCTATACACAGTGTGGCTTAAAGTATTGTTAGGATTTCTGATCAAAAGTACATCTAAGAAGGCTAATTAATTATTTGCCTCTAATTCCATAGAGGTGTTCTAGGAATGCATTTACACTATCTGTTGGTAATATTGTAAAGTATCATCTACATACCGTTTATAAAATCTAGGTGTGATGGCGGCAGTCTGCAGAGCTCGAGCCTCGAAGGCCTCCATATAGATGTCAGCAACAACGGGCGATACAGGGGAGCCCATTGCCACGCCATTGATTTGTTCGTAGAACTTATTGTCAAACAACAGATAGCCAGTTGGTAAACAGTGTTCGAGTATTTCTGCATATTCCTCAGGCATGGTGTTCTCTAATAACTTCCTCTTAGTTATTTCTACACAGTCATGTACAGGTACGCATGTAAATAATGACTGTACATCAAAACTGACCATTGTTTCTTTGTTAGTGAGATGTAGGTGTTTAATCTCACTAACAAAATGGTAGGAATTTTTAACATACGCTCTTGTGTTGCCTCTAAGTGGTGAGAGTACCTTAGCTACGTGCTGAGCCAGTCTGTAGGTTGGTGTGTCGATCTGACTCACAATAGGACGTAGGGGAGCATTTTACTTGTGTATTTTTGGTAACCCATATAGTTTTGGAGGTTTTGTACACGAAGATATTAATGTTTTTACGTCAATTTGTAATTTATCGGAGTATTTATTGATGATGTCTCGGATTTTCTTCAATATTTTATTCGTAGGGTCTGTCTTAACCTGTTTATACATAGTTTCATCCGACAAAAGATTTTCAATTTTTTGTTTGTAATCTGACGTATCCATCACGACCGTAGCATTTCCTTTGTCTGCACGGAGTACTGTGATTTCTGGCCTAGCTCGCAAGTTCTTCAGTGTGATGAATTCCTCCTTGTAAAGGTTGGATTTGGGTGCTTTGCTTCGACGCAAGACCGATGAAACATCCTGTCGTATAGCCTCCAAATCTTCCTTTCTCATGTTATTCCTGACTAGGCAGTCCTCAATATTGCAAATAATGGTTTCGTACGGTATTCTGGATGGAGTTATGGCATAATTTAAACCTCTTGAGAGTACTTTTTCGGTGGTTTCGTCTAACTTTTGTTTTGACAGATTAACAACTTGTCTATTTGTAGACGGCGGCGTGTCATTGGTCCGTCTTGTGGCGTTTCGTTCCGTTGAATTCACATTTGATTTAGATAATTTTTCATATTTTTGAATTTTGTTAATTTTACACGCATCATATTTAGATTTTTCTCTGTTATTTATTGCATCAATGCATCTTTTAAAATCAAATGGGGTTATTAAGTTCTGTATTTTGTTAGACAAATTCACCACATTTTTGCTTATGCTGCATAACTCAACGCGATGTTCACGGATACTTAGTATTAATAACTTCTTACTTGCCTGTTCTAAGATACGCAATTCAGACTTTGCACTTCGATACATGAGACGACCACCATCTTAGTCTACCCGTGACCATGGCTGCTGAAAAGCAACTGAAACGACGGGATCAGTGTAAATAGTAAAATAACACCAAATAAATCGCGATAGTATCCGTTAAAAATCGTTTTATTTCAATAAGTATAGATTATTGAATACTGGCTTACTTTAATAAAACATTTCAAAGTAGCAACTCTCGCAACCAATAAATAAAGTTCAATGTTGATCTCACGGGAATACGCTAATTTAGAAACACGTTTTACATTAAATGTACACTGAGTTCGCACGCGCAATTTGTTGTGTGACAATCACTACGGCCGAGTACGTTTTTTACAGTAAGTGACATTAACCCACTTCAGAGAAGCGTAGTGAAACTTCAGTAAATGTTGGAATGAATGCAAATTTGTTCCCTTCTAGTGAGTCACTGTGTGGCGGCTCTACGTCCGTTACATGTACTACACAATTAAGTGAGCCGGCTTGATATATGGTACTGTTTTACAAATGTATTCCTGTTATGGGATTTAAAATACTCTTCGACAAAATATGAAGCACATCATATGCAGGTGAATTCTACACCTAACAGGAAAAAGTGTATGCCAAGTTATATTTAAATTTTAATTTTTTTAGTCCGTTTATTAACTTATTGTGTAAGTATGCTAGCAATTGATACGATCTATACAGTCTATTTATGTTTAGAGATAAGCAATGAACGTAAGTGACGTTGCATTCATATGAATTGCTGGATTGACTACAGAAATATGTAAAAATTACTTTGATGAAATAAGAGCTCATTGTTATATAATTTAGATGTTATAGCATAACTAATGCTTGATTTTAAATGCAACAAGAACATTTTTTGATTTGACAGCTTACCCAAGTTAAATATTATTATTTTGTCTTTGAGTCGGTCTCCAACTTATATTATAGTAGAATAGAACAGACTAAACCTTTTGTACACCAGTAAATATTGCTTAAAGTAAGTTTACAAAAATTGATATGTACAAAGGGCGGCCTTATCGCTAAAAGCAATTTCTTCCAGGCAACCTTGGGATGAAAAAATAATGACCAGAAATATAATAATCTAATGTGTGTATAGTTTAGATTTAATTTATTTTAGATTTAAAGATTTCATCTTTAATCAATAACATTCTTGTCTACTAATAGATCAGCTTTTTTTTTTTACAAATGTACACCTACATTTAAATGTTAAAAAGGTTTTTATCACCAGAGAATTCATTATACGCATACTATTTAGTGAAATTGCCATAGTTTGTGAATGATTCATTAAAATCCGATTCCAATTACGAAATTTTATGGATTTGATTCGAAAAATATTGCTTTAAATTTCATCATCATCACCAGCCTTTAATCGTCCAGAAAGAGACGTGAGCTCACGTAATGAGCTCAGTGGCTCAGTACGCCACTGAGCTCACTAAGCACTCCACCTGGCCGCATAGTGTATTACACTACGTTTCTTCAGACGGGGTCTCTATTCCAGAACTCGTCTACCCAGCGATTATTGGTTCAGCAGGCAATGTGGCCAGCCCACGCCCACCTCACCTTGCTAATTCCATTAGCTACATAAGTCGGTTACCAGGGCTCTGTGTCGGATCACTTCGTTACGAATTTTGTCCCGCAAGGACACACCAAGCATAGCTCTCTCCATAGCTCGCTGACTTTGAGCTGGTGAACCAACTACACCTTTAGTGTCCACGTCTCGGCATCGTAAGTCATTACAGATAAGACACACTGATTAATGACTTTTGTCTTAAGGCATTGTGGCATGGATGACGTGAAGATTTGACGAAGCTTACCAAATGCTGCCCATCCCAGCTGAACCTTCCTATTAATTTTCCTCAAGAAGTTTTTGTTACTCAGTTCCAAGGTCTGCGTAAGATATACGCAGACCTAGGAACTGAGTAACTAGTCGAAAATTTACGTTTAAAAGCTACGCCAGTTGTATATTCAGTTTCGGGTGGTGAGTACAGTTAGGCTATGTTCAGATGACGGGCGTTGAGCGCACCTTTTGCCACTCAAAGCGCTCATCGCCTAACGCGCATAGCCTTACAGATCCGAGGGAGGACTGATGATCCTACGGGTATTATGAGACTTTATAGGCATCATTAACCGCTTACCATCCGAGTGCTTGCATCCATCCATTGCAAGTTGAGCCAAGTGCTTGTTTGCTTAATTAATTGTAAGAAAAAGGTAAGGTAGTTAGTCTGAGTTTTTTGTAATAAAATCCTCATTTAATATTATAATTGGAAAAAGACAGTTTATTTATTTGTTTGTTACGCTGTTTAACTATTCAACCGATAATTATGAAATTTTGCATAAACGTTGCCAGGGGTACAGAAAAAGGCATAAGATACCTTTCATCCAGATAAAAAGTACTGTTCCTGACATATTGATCAATATATAGAATAACAGCTTTTACGCGAGCGAAGACACGGGCAAAAACTAGTATCTTAATATTTCATTACAAAAAGATAACAACGAGACGTGGCCTGGATTTTAAGTATTATTCCGGACTTCGTTATAAGGGTTCTAAAGATTCTAAAAATAAGTAAAGGAACATAAATTAAAACTTTTAGAGCTTTTTAAAGTGTTAAAAAATCTGTTTTCATATTTTGAAGTACGGTCAAAATATAAAAACGGAATCTATATTATATTTTATATTCTGTCTATGTATGTGAAATTGCTCTGAAATGTTAGTCACCGTCTGAGGTTTAAGTCATTCAAGATTTTAAGTGAATGCAATTAATAAATAATATTTTAAAGCAACTTATTTCAAATATTATATTTTGATAATCTACAGACGATCCACATTATGAATACTAATACTAAGTAAAAATGGGCAAAGTAATTATAGTTTAAAAAACTAAAAAACACACTTTTATAGAAAATTCAACAAAAAAAAATAAAAAATTTAATCGAATTATTGCGTTGTCATCAGTCTTTGACACGTGTGGAAAATTTGAATGAAATCTGGCCATTTAAAGTTGGTCAAAATCGCGCCCAAAGGAGTCGGTTATAAACATACAAACAAAGATACAAGTGAAGTTGATATAAAGCGTGTAAAAAATATTAATCAGAAAATCGTTAGTGTGTTGTATATCATTTAAAATGGATTAGAATATAAGCAGATTTCTAGACGAATAAAAATTAAGCTTGTCTTTTAATACGACTAATTTTCTCGATAAAACCGTATTCGATGACTATAAGATACTAGAAGATACATATAAGAAGATACGGTAACAGTAGGTTAATTATTATTTAGGTGAATTTAAGTCTATTTACGCTAAATATGTCCCTGCTGAAATTAGCATTTCAAAATAATAGGATCTTTGTCATTTCACGAATTAAAACCCTACCATATTTTTCTTAATAAATTATAAATATAAACCGCGCATGCCACAAGAGTTTTTTATATAAAACGAAATCATTCAATATAAAACGAATCATGTGGTTGGTATGCGAACAAGAGCTTTGGAATATATATGTACATAATATATATGACCGTATCGTTACCTACTTTTAACGTAGAAGTAGTATAAAGGAAACTGGTCTTTGAAAACACCTTATCTATAAATTCTCCATATACAGCTAAGCAAAAAAGCTCCGAAGAGAAAAGGCCGAGCACTCATTAATTTTGCGTCTCTCGCTTTTAATTGGATGTCTTTAAGGAGTTTTCTCTTTACCTAACAAAGTGCGTCCCACTTTCAGTATTATTCAGTATTACGCAGCGTTAGGAGCAAACAAATAAATCGTGTTACACTCAAAATCATTGCGACCAACTTCGCTCGACTTCAAGCACAAGCAAAACTTGTTTGTTGCGAGTTTTTAAGTTATGGCCTGTAGTTCTTTAACTGCTTTATAATTAGTTGGAAGGAATACGCTGTTGTAAGTGGATTTCTTTAGGTTCGTTTCTATATTTTTTTTATATAAAGAATACTAGTAACATGGTTCACACATTACTACTGTTAACCCCTCCAGCTAAGCGAAAGTGCTCGTGTTAGGAGTGGGTTCACGACGGTAGTGCACTGGGTGGGGTTCGAACACGCAACCACTTGATCGCAAGTCCGACGCCTTAACCATTACGCTACCGCCGCTTAGTAATATGTAGGTATGTGTGATAGCGATTTCCTTAACCGATTTCAGCCACAGGGAATTGGATTGTATTACGAGACCTCTGAATTTATACTGGTTAGTATTTACGTATAATTTGTCATTTCTATTTCTAAGGCTAAATTGAAAATAATTTTGTAAATAGCTTTGATATCTCTTCAAAAAAACAGTTGTTTGTTTGCTTTCCCAATAAGAAAAAAACGCGTGAGGTTTCTTCGGACACCCGGTTGGAACGAAGTTCCTTTCGCTATAAAATATATTTAATGGATTGAATACAATGTATCAAAATATAGTAAATATTGCTGGAACTAATATATGGATAATTAGTATACAACAGTAGTATCGTGCGGAATCCACAGATGGGTTAAATAAAATAAATTAACTCGCAGTTAGCATTTTTCGTTGCGCTAACACTTTTTTCCCCGTCCGCTAGTTGTTTGAAGTGTAACGCGCGATAAGGAACTTCGATCCGAAAAGCTCCTAGCACACATCCTTACACACATCCTCACACATCCTCACACACATCCTCAAACACACATCCTCACACACACATCCTCCCACACATCCTCCCACACATCCTCATACACATCCTCACACACATCCTCACACACATCCTCACACACATCCTCACACACATCCTCACACACATCCTCACACACTAGCATCATATCACACATCATATCATAACAGTCATCACGTAGACTATACATTAGACACTGTATAGCCATCATACATGGACTATACATAAAAATCTTACGCTTTTTTTAACGTTACGGACGTTTTTTGCTGGCTAGGGTACCCCTTCGCAACGCCCCATAAGGAACTTCGTTCCAAAAATCTGGAGTGCGGCAAAATGTGGCAACGCAATATCATCGACTGTGTGTGGACTATATTTTAGTTTGATAGCTTCCATTCCAAAAATGGACAATAATCAGCCCTGTGGCGATCCGGAGACGACAGTTGATAACGATCCATAGTGAAAGCAGATTATTCTCAAACCACGTCGGAATTAGCAGTAGCCTTGAACGTAAGCGATAAAACGATACTCATTGAACAACAACAATAAAGTCGCAAGTCGAAGATTTCCTTAACTTGTTGAATTTGCACATAAATGATTAAAATTTTTCATCACAAATGACAATCGATGTCATTTGTGATGAAAAATTTTAATCGGAAGCTTCTTTCACATCGTTTCATCGGTCATCAGTCTGCTTGTGAGTACATAGAGGACTTGTTACGGCATTGTTTATTTTCTTGAAAGTAGAATGCCTTGCATCTAATTCTCATTCATATAATAACAAAAGCATTTATTTCAGGCTTAATAAATCCTATAGTTAACATTTTATAGTAAAAAACAAATTGTACTATCGCGTTACTGTCTTAACAGTTAGATAATATAATTGGTTTGTTGGAATATTAAATTCTCAGTATTGCTTGTTAATTAAACGGTTATCGTCGCCTTTAATTTCAATACAACAACACGTTCCGGGTATTGATGGGGCTGCCGCGTTTTTGTAGCGCGTCTGGCATGTTTGCAGACGCAAATGTCGACGGCTTTCACGCAATTATGCGCAAGAGATGCGCTTCTTTACTATACCGTGTACGCGACAGCCCCAACAGCATTCTGAGAGCGCTTGTTGATCGGTGTGACTCTCCGATCTTGGGGCGATGGATACGACTGCATGCAGTCAAGTAAACGTCCTGCAAGGTGTTGGACTGCCGCGCCCAGCATAGACTTAGGTTAGGTATAACATTACTAACATTAGTTTGTAAGTCTGTCATTGTACCTACTAACAAAATTATGGAAGCAATTCTGAAATAAATGTATTATTATTATTATTTTTGTTTTTGTTTTTTTTTTTCTCAGCTGTTTGGCTGGTTTTAACTGCATTTACGGGCCTAAACCAAGTAAACGCAGATTGTGGTGTGTATTATGTGGTGTCTTCGTCTAACTGCATGAACTTTCTCACAATTCTACATGTATTTAGTATGACAGCTTTCTGTAAATTGATGTATAAAGATTCTGATAAGCCTATTAATTTTAAACTGTGGAGAAGATGGTTCGGGATGACCCCGGTTGTGGAGAGAACTATCGGGACTACATAAACATTTTCTTGTCGCCAGATTCTTAAAACTTCTTCTTTTAATTCGGCATACTTGCTTATCTTTTCAGTTATTGTTTTTTGTAAATTAAGCGTGTTGGGAACTGCAATATCGATTAAGTAGGTGACTTTTCTAATCTTGTCCTGAAGAACTACATCTGGTCTATTATAGTGGATAGTCCTATCTGTTAGTATAGCTCGGTCATAGTAAATTTTGTGTGTGTTATTTTCTAGTATTGGTTGTGGTGTATATTTATAGTAAGGGGTTTTGGTGTCCTGTATGAGTGAGTGTTTAAGTGCCAGTTTCTGGTGAATGATGTTTGCAACTTGGTTATGTCTATGAGTGTAGTCTGTTTGTGTGAGTGTTGTGCATGCTCCTGTTATGTGTTGTATGGTTTCAGACTGAGTATAGCATCTGCGGCATTTGTCGTTTGTCATAGTTGGCTCTTTGATAATATATTTCCTATAGTTTTTGGTGTTGATAATTTGATCTTGTATGGCTATTATGAATCCTTCAGTTTCCGGGAACAAATTTCCTACTTTAAGCCATTTGTTAGAGGCTAGTGTGTTAACATGAGGTTGTTCTAAGTCATGAGGGTGTCGCCCGTGAAGTACTTTCGATTTCCAGTCTATTATTTTTTGCTTCTGTGGGTCAATATTGTTAGTGTTTTGTGAGTGTGAGTTTTCGGGATCACATAAGTTAAGTGGTGTGTAGTTAAGGTCATTTAGTACAATAGCTTTATGAATGTTGCTAGTGTCAGATTTGGTATAGAAAAATGTTTTCAGCCTGGTTATTTGTTTCTGCCAAAGGTTTTGGATGTCAATTAAACCTCTTCCGCCGTTCTGTCTTTTGATGGTGAGTCTTTCAGTTGCAGATTTTGGGTGAAGATTATTGTGTTTTGTGAGTGTTGTGCGTGTGGTTCTCTCTAAGTTTGCTATGTCAGTTTTAGACCATTTTATTATTCCAAATGAGTATGTTAATATTGGTATGGCAAAAGTATTTAGAGCCTTAATTAGGTGCTTTCCAGATAATTGTGTTTTACATATTACAGAAATTCTTCTTTGATACTCGGTTTTTAATGTGTTTTTAATCATGGTATGGTCGAGCCCTTTAAGTTGTTGGTATCCTAAATATTTATATAAGTCTGTCGGTTCCATTGCTGCTATTGTATCAGTTTCGTTGACTACGTAATTACCCGGTTTTACTTTTCCTTTTATAATGTGTACTGTCTTACATTTGTCTAGTCCAAATTGCATGTTTATATCATTACTAAACTCTGTCGTAGTATCTAAAAGATTTTTCATTTGTTTTTCTGTTTTTGCATATAATTTAATATCATCCATATATATAAGATGTGAGATAAGAGTTTCCTCAGCGTTAAGTTTAACACTATAACCAGCTTGACATCGATGTAATAAATGAGATAGGGGGTTTAGGGCGAGACAGAACCACAGAGGACTCAAGGAATCACCTTGATATATACCTTTTCTAATTTGTATCTGACGGGTTACAAGAGTGCTAGGTCCATTGTTTAATTGTAATGTAGTTTTCCAGCGTGACATTATACTGCGTAAGAAATCTATAATTAGTGGATTAATTTTGTATATTTCTAAAACTTGTATTAACCAAGAATGTGGGATGCTGTCGAATGCTTTTTGATAATCTATATATGTGCAATGTAAATTCCTATTTTTTGAGGTGGCATGTTTATGAATTGTAGAATCTATGATTAGTTGTTCCTTGCATCCCATGTGGCCCCGCCTACACCCCTTCTGCTCCTCGGCTATTATATTATGGGTATTAATGTGTGAGTTAATTTTATCTGTGATTGCTGATGTTAAAATTTTATAAATGGTAGGCAGGCATGTAATTGGTCTATATTGGGAAGGTTGTGATGCACATTTAGTTTTGGGTAACATGTATGTTATTCCTGTTGCAATGAATTCAGGTATATTCTGTTTTCCTAATATGATATCTGTCAAATTTTTCGCTATGGATTTATGTAATGAAGTTAACTTCTTATACCAAAAATTGTGTATTTTATCTAAACCAGGTGACTTCCAATTGTGTAATCTAGCTGTTATATTAGTAATATCCTGTTCTGTCAATTCTATAAATTCCATTTTTTCTATTGAACTACATTTTGTAGTTTCTTCTTGTATCCAAGTTGCTTTATCATTGTGATGTGCTTGTTCTTCCCATATATTAGCCCAAAATGTTTCCAAATTTTCTTTTGTAGGTATGTCAGTTTGGTTTTCTACTGGTGTGTCAGATTCCGGTTTTTGTATATTTCTATAGAACATTTTTTCATTTGTAGCAAATATTTTATTATCGTTTTTACGTTGTTGGGCCTTTTTATATCTTCTGAGTCTATGGACTTAAAGTGCTAGTTTTTGTTTAATTGTATCTAAAAGCTCTTCAGGTTTTTTGTTGTTGTTTTCGTGTCTAGTGTGAGTATTATTTGTTTTAAATATAGCTTCAACTCTCTTAACTACCTTATTAGACCTATTATTATTGATGTATTGTGTAAGTCGACCACAATCGGCTCTAAGCTTCTCAATATCGTTTTCTAGTCTTTGCTGCCATGGTGGTTTAGTGGTGTGTCTTCGTGTGGTGTTTCTTGTGTATTCGGTTATTTTAAAATTGAGTTCTTCAGATATAACTACCGCTGTGCAATATATAAGTGTGTGTATGTCTGTTAGTTGTGTGTCAATAGACATGAATTGTTGTAGTACATCTTCATTAAAAAGATTAACTAGACGGAAAAGATCAGGGCTGTACCGCAGTTTAGGTAGTTTTGGTCGAGATGCTGGGTCCATCCCAGAATAGAGAAGTAGCGTTGAGTTAAACTTATCCTGTGTTTTCTGTAGGTGCGCTTGTATTAAGGGATTCCGATTTGCTACATTTAACGTTTCTATATCATTTTCTATCATCAAAGACAGTGATTCAGTTTGTGTGGATATATGTGATGTTTGTGTGAGTATATGTGATGTTTGTGTGTTTGTTTGCGTTGGATAAGGGGGATCGTATGATTGCGTTTGTATGTGTAATTGTGTGTCTAATTGTGATGGTTCTTGTAAATTATTTTCGGCTGTATTTTGTAATTGTGTGATAGTGTTACTTGAGTTCTCTTGCAGTAATACACGTACTTCTTCTTTTACCTGATCTAAAGTATCTTGGGTTAAAAGTTTGTTTCGTATTATTATACGCCTTTGATCGGAAACACGTTGTTCGCTGACTTCAACTGATGGGTATCTTTGTGAGAAATGTTCATGCAGTTGTTTTCTGTACGTAGTCATGTCTGTCTCTAATTTCGTGATGAGGTAATATGTGCGCATGATGAATAAATTTACTTCCTTGCTCCAGCTCATGCGTTTTCTTGGTTTTCCAGCCTTGGTGGACGCAGGCAAAAAGGTATTCACCTCCTGCGCAACAGTCAAGGTTGGGTTGGGTGGATCTGTATGAAATATGTTATTGGGGGGTGATGATGGTAACGATGGTGATGATAGCCTAGATGGTGTGTATGATATTGTGCTAGGGCTATACGGTTCGATTGGTGTGTTTGTTCTGTGGGTCAGACTAGGACCATCGTCACTTGTTTCGGCTGTAGTATCTTTGTCGGTGAGAGCCCGCCTGTTCAACTCCTCACCGCTGACGGTTCGCATGCTGAGACACCCAGCGTCAGCTCCAGGTGTGCCCCGGCGATCGCCCCCGGGCAGCGGTCCTAATCGTTTACGTCTTGACCTTGTCTCCATTTTGAATGGGTTTCCAGAGCCATGTTAGCCGCGCCAGTAATTATGTTATCGCGTATCCGCCACCCCACGTGAGTCTGATGTTCGACTCGGACGTATGGTTGTGTTGGGGGGCTTATTATTATTATTATTATTATTATTTTTTTTGTTATTTTGTTTATCTCCCTTGATAAAAGGGGCATGATAGTCTAATTACACGGGCCATAGCCAAGTGCAATTAGGATTTAAGTGATGGTGTATGTGGAAGAGATTGATGATGTGGTGAGGAATTTACGAGTAAGTCGGCAGGTATTTAGTAAAACTGCTTTCTGAATTATGTGAAGTGTGTGTTGCGGTATTTCCAAGATGTCAAGGCTGCGTTGAAGACTTTTGGGTATGATCCCAATTGAAGAAATGACTATTGGAACTATGTGGATGGTTTCTGCTCGCCACTGCCGTTTCAACTCTATTGCTAGATCTTGATACTTAGTGAGTTTCTCAGCTATAGTGGATTGGACGTTATGGGAGTTCGGTACTGCTACATCGATGAGATATACAATTTTGTTTAATTTGTCGTGAAGTGTAATGTCTGGTCTATTGAAGTGAATTGTCTTATCAGTTATTATAGTTCGGTCCCAGTATACTTTGTGGCTTTGGTTTTCTAGTACTGTTTCCGGATTGTATTTGTAATAGGGTCTCTTTTTGTCTATAAAATTATATTTTTGAGCAAGATGTTGGTGTATTATAGCAGCTACTTGGTCATGTCGATGTTTGTAATCAGTTTGTACCAGAGATTTGCAAGCAGAAGTTATATGTTGAATAGTTTCGGGGCAGGTATGGCAGCGTCTGCATGCATCCGAGGGGAGATTCGGTGCGTGTCTTATATACTTCTGATAATTTCGGGTATCTATGACTTGATCTTGAATTGCAATCATGAAAGCTTCTGTCTCAGGAAATAGGTCTCCACGCCTCAGCCATTCGTTCGATGCAACCTTGTCAACATGTGATAGCTGCAGATCCTTTCGATGTCTTCCATGTAAGGATTTCTGCTGCCATTGGGCAATCTTTTCTTCAAACTCAATTATATGTTCATTGCATTGCGGGTTTTGGTCTATTAAATTAAGTGGGGTAAAGCGTCTGTCTGCAAGTGTTATAATTTCGTGGAGTATAGAGAGTTGTGATCGTTGGTGGAAGTACTGTCTGAGTGATGTGATTTGTTTGTTATGTAGATTGCCGACATCTATTATGCCTCGTCCGCCTTCTTCCCTCGGTAGGGTCATCCTTTGCACGCAGGATCTAGGGTGGTGTTTTCTGTGAGCTGTTAATGTTGTATTTATGGTGCGCTGTAGGTTTGTAAGTTCACTTTTGGGCCAGTTTATTATGCCGAAGGAATACGTTAATAAGGGGATTGCGTAGCTATTGATCGCTTTAATTAAGTTGCGAGAATTGAGTTGAGAACGGAATAAAGAATTAAGTCTGTGTTTGAATTTTCGTTTAAGGGTATCTTTCGTTTCCTTCTGATTAATTTGTCTGGCTTGTTGAAATCCTAAATATTTATATGAAGTGTGAGGTTTTAGAGGTTCAATTGTTTCTCCTGACTGTAATGTGTAGCTGTTTGAGGTAATTTTTCCATTTATAACAGAAAATGTTTTACACTTATCAATCCCGAACTCCATGTGTATATCGTTTGAAAAAGTTTGTGTGATATCTGCTAGAAGATGCAATGACTGTGTACTATTTCCATATAATTTTATATCGTCCATAAACATTAGATGTGTAAGATTTGTTTGTTTGTGTGGTGTCGTGATAGTGTAACCTAGATTGGATTTGTTCAATATATTGGAAAGGGGGTTGAGAGCTAGGCAAAACCATAGCGGGCTAAGTGCATCACCTTGAAATATTCCTCGTCGTATCGGGATTTTAGGTGTTTCTGTACTAGAGTGTCCTATGTTGTTTAGTGTCGTGGTCCAGTGTTGCATTGAGTTTTCAAGGAATTTTATTATTTTGGGATGAATTTTATAGAGATGGAGTATATGAAGAAGCCAGCTGTGTGGGACGGAATCAAATGCTTTTTTATAGTCTATGTACATGGTGCTGATGTTTTTCTTTGTCGAGATAGCTAGTTTCATTGCTACTAAGTCTATTACTAACTGTTCTTTGCAGCCTTGACTACTTTTTCGACATCCTTTCTGTTCTTCTGCAAGTATGTTATTTTCGCTAACATGTTGATGAATAAGTTCCGCTATGCATGCTGTAAGTATTTTGTAAATTGTTTGTAAACATGTAATAGGGCGATATTTGGCTGGATTCTGGTGATCTGTGTCTTTTGGGATCATGTAGGTGAGTCCTTCGGTAATATAATGTGGCATTGCGTCTTGTGTCTGAATAAAGTTATTGATAAAATTATGTAGGAAAGGGTGAGTAGATGTGAATTTCTTATACCAGTAGTTGTGTATACGATCGCTGCCAGGTGCTTTCCAATTGTGAAGTTTTTTCAGTACGTTTGCGAATATTTCTATAGGTATTTGTTCAAAATTCATATTATTAATAGAGTCTATTTGATCAGTTGCATAGGTGTCTGTCTGAAGCCATTCAGCTTCTGAGTTATGGAGGCTTTGACCAAATATTGGACCAGAAGTTATGTAGTTCATTGACAGGGGTTGATACTGGATCTTGCACGTTTCCGTGGGTGTGTTGTTGTGTGTTTAAAGTTAAGTTTCTGTAAAAATGTTTTTCGTTGTTAATAAATTGGTTGTTTTGTGTTTTTCTCAGTGTACAGGAAAGGTATCTTTTTAATCTGCTTGAAGCCGCATTCAGTTTTTGTTTAAGAGTGTCAAGAAAATGCTCATTGCTTAAATTAGGTTCTTCATGTTGTGAGTGTGTTTGGTGTTTATGTTTTATTTTTTCAACTAATCGTTTCACTCTTTCGCTTCTGTTTCCTTTAGCATATTCTGTCAGCCTTCCAATATCTTTCCTTAAATCTTGTATCTTTTTTTCTAGTCTTTTCTGCCAAGGAGGTATTTTTGTTTGGTTTTGAGTAGAAGAAGTAAAAGTGTCTTTTATTTTAGTTCCATTACAGGTAGCTGCCGTATAGGCAGCGCAGTAAATAATGGTTTGTGTAATTAAAAAATCTTGTTCGATTGAGATATGGCGTGGTAGTATTGCGGTGTTAATAAAGTGCACGATTTGTGTTAGTTTTTTAGATGCTTTTTGTTTTGGTATGTAGGGTCGAGTGGTAGGATTAGTATTTCGGAATTTAACTATTGCAATTTTGAATTGTTCTTCGATTTTATTTGGTTCATGGTGCTCTGTTCTCTGGAATTGTTGAAGGGATTGAGCATTTATTGTTGATCCTTGATTTTGAGTTGGCATTGGTTGCGTGAGTGAATCTATCTGTGGGTCCTCTACTTCTTGTTCTAATTGAGCTGTTAATTGTGTCTGTGCCAAAGAGGAGCCGTCGTCTTGATCAGCATTTTGTAGATTGAGAGCGTCTGCTACCTCGATACGAATTTCTTGGTGTCGCTGGTCGTTAATCATTTTATTTTTCAAAATTACTCTGAGCTGATCTGATATCCTTTGTTCGTTAACTTCAGACAATTCAGGGTGTTCTGTAATAACTGCTTGGTACAGGGGTTTACGGTAGGCTGTGCAATTTTTTCCTAATTGTGTGATTTTGTAGTAGTTTTTTATAATTGACTCGTTATATTCAGCTGTCCATCTTCTTCTCTGCGTTTGTACATTAGTGGTGTGTGTATGTGTGTGTGATTGGGTATTCTGTGTTTGTTGTAAGTACATGATAACATCATCTCTTATACTGTCTAATTTTTGTTGTGGTAGAAGATTATTCCTAACTATAGCTCGACATTGGTCTCCAAGTCTTTGTTTAGATGCCTGCATTTGTGGGTATTTTTGTGTGAATTCCTGGTGTAGGTGATTAAGGTATACTTTACTAGTGTTTAATTTTGTAGCTATAAGATACGTGCGCCAGATGAATTCGTTAATTTCTTGTGACCATCGTTTGCGTGCACGGTTTGTTCCTGAGGCGGATGCAGATGTAGTGGCATGTGCCTCCTGCACAACATCCTCAGAAAAGGTGGATTCGGTATTTGATAACGTTGAAGACTGATATGATAATGGGGATGAACAAGGTGATTCGAATGAATGAAATGGTGATGAAGTTGTTGGAATATCGCTTAGCATATCAGAGTCCGTATGAATTGCAGGGGTCGTTTGACGAGTTCTTCCCACCCGGAGATTCTTCGCACCCCTGGACACAGTCTCAGGCTGGCTCTCGTCGCAACCATGACTGGTACTGGGTCCGCCGGGCACTTGGGGCCGTTTCGTACTACTTCTTGTTAAAACCATATTTCTTGTTCTTCAGGGTTTGGGACCGTTAGTTAGGAGGGGTTAAGCCATGATGTTATTGGTTATTCATATAATGTTTGTATCTCCTGTTTTATAATGGCACAGGGTATGGTCGAGTTCTTGGTGACCGTATAATAGTTCATGCCTTTCCGTATGCCCCCCCACCACGTCAAGGTGGCCCCCCGGGGGGGTTATTATTATTATTATTATTTAAGCAATAGCAAAAAAAAGGTGTTTGGCAACCTTCACGGCAGAAATACAATAACATACAGCGCCATTAGCGCTTGGTTGTTATTTGGTTATAGGCCAGAACTTCAGAACTACTACAACTTTTTGAAAAATTCACAATATTGTTTGAGCCGAGCGAAACAGGATACCTAAAAATAGATTAAAGCTACTATAAAATACATATCGAGTTACAAAAATACTTAAAAACACAGCTAACAGGTAGGTGACTAAGTTTTACTACGGTTTCAAAGTGTTGAACGCATAAAATCCACCGGTGACATCAACTTTAATATTATCCAAACGTAGCTAAAGTGAGACATTACTTTTAGAAGACTTTAAAATCCATCTTCTAATGTTTATCTTCGAAGACACTTAAAAGAGGATTATCACATTAAATACATCTTCGTCGTATTTAGGATAAAAAACTGTATTGATATTATTTAAGATGGTCATAGTAATATTTTATTGATACAGAGAGATAAAAGTTTGTTTCAAGTTTGTCTGAAGTTCAACCCCTGAATATGTGTCTGTGACTAAATCACAAAGACGGAAGGTTTGTTGTCGCTTAATAATCATACTACATTACAAAACGTCCCCAATTTACAAGAACGGATTCTAAATTCAAACCTTTGCTTAAATTAATTAGATACGTATAAACAAAGTCGATGAATTAATTGCCTGACATTTCAATTGTTTTCATTTCATTTCATTTTTAGTCACGGTTGGATTCGAACTAGAAAGTTTGATAAAGGTATTTAGGTATTTCTTGTACAAAATGAAATCAAGACCTAAATCTTTAGTAACCCCTAGCCGCCTAATTTAGCATGTAACTGTAAACTGCATAAATTAAGAAAATTTACAATCTATTTATTTAATGAGGTTACTCATTACCATTCAAAATATATTATTAGGTAATAATGAAATTTGGCAGTGTAAATTGAAATAAAGTTATCAAATTATACAATTAAGTATTACCATATGTAGTAGGTATTAATGAACCGCACTATAATCCGCTAACGAGAAAAGCGAAAAGAATAAAATTTCCATGACATCGTCACAAGATGTAAGTACAACTTGATATCATTTATCACGATGTAGGTACGATGTCTTGTTGTTATTATGTAAAATAAAATATGAGACAAGATTTTAGACAATTTTAAGGCTTAGACAAAGTATAGAAAAAGTCTTAAGTAACTTAGTTGTAGAAATTTCTGGCTTCCTTCTTAGGGTATCCCGGGTCCCTTGCAATAGACCCACTTGTGACGGAACACCGTGTGGTTTTAGTCGGTTCGATTCCGACATACCACCTCACCGTTTACTCCGGTGAGGTGATGACCCGTGGGGGTTTCCACACGAAAAAAAAAAAAAAAAAAAAAAAAAATTAAAAATTATATAAAAATAAAACGACAAAAAAATTCTCAATATTTTAAAAACTAAAAAAAAACCGGGTGAGTAATAATAGTGTTTATACTTTCGCGACTTGTATAGGTACATATTGGATGTGAACTCGTAAATCGGGACTTAATCGCGATTATATTTACAACGTACAATATCTTTTTGGTCGAGACTGTGGTGACCAGACCCGACTGTGGTGGTGGTTATTGGTGGATTTTCGCCAGTGACCACGATCGGAGCAATTCGGTCAAAACGTATGGTAGTCGCGAGATTAAGTTTTGTTTTACATATCTAATCTATTTCCTTGTGAGAGCTTACGTAATTTTTCTTAGACGTGCATCGTTGCGCCTTGTTAACTTTTGAACTAATAAAAGTTGATACCCGTGCCCGTAAAGCGAGATACGAGTAACTTGATCCTTTTAGTTTTATATGTATTTACTAGGACATTGAATTATTTTTAGGGTTTAGTATCAAAACATATATACAACTGTAAAACTTATGTAACGTTAAAGCATTATGAACCCCTTATTTAAGCTTTTTTCGGTACTTGTGTTATCTTTTTCGTCAGCCTTACGTATACATATATATACTCGTGCATACAATTATTAATAATAAATAATAACATACATAAGTCCAACTTATAAGATAAATTTAATACACACCGCACTGAACTGTTTTAAAGCAAAATTTACTTAAGTAATATTTATCTGTGCTTACGGTAGTGAACGGACAAGTTTTCATGCCCAAACCACTCCAGTGCTATATTTAGGTAAACGAACCATTTCGAGTCATTCTCAGATCGCTCTAACTCAGGATCGGATAAACCTATAATTAGATAGCATTCTAACTGCATACACCATAAGCCAAAATTCAAAATTCCAACATCTGAAAATCATGAATTTGGAGGTCTCCTCTTTTAGGCTACTTAGAAAATGAAATTTTGAAAGATTAAAGGATATATCTTAAAGTAAGGGAATTGGATCGAGTTCTCTAATAATCTATCATTATACATGACCGCCACGGTTGCGAACTTGCGACCTGAATGAGCTCCGTGCCGTGTTCTGGACTTCATAAAGAAAGAAAATATTTAAAATCAGATCAAAACATAAATGTAAATGGAAGGGCAAGTTTTTTGTTGTATAACTATTTTCATACCTAAACTTAAACAAACAACTCGTCAAGTTCATATTTAAACCTACATAAGTTACCTCCATCCTCCAATATATTTGCTCTAATCATAACAGAAATCTCCGCTCATCAAGTCCCGGTCATTGTACAGCATGTGTCAATTCTTCTTTTATTATTCAGTCTATCCTTCGCCGGAACGCCCTATTGCAGAAAATCAGGATGTTTAAAGCCAAGTAGAAATATATAATTTTGTATCTATAATAGATATAATTAATTTTATTAATACATTTATGTATTTATGTATGTATCTATTTATTTATATTCCCCTACTTCATTCATTTCTACATCATCTTAAGGTAGACTGGCAGAGAATGCGTTTGGCATTAAATCTATATCTATACATATTGTGCATAAAGTATTAAATAAATAAAAGAATTAAATAAACCATTCATAAGATTTACATTGTATCATGGTTGTCCTTGACGCTATATTCTGATTTGTTTTCTCTTTTTAGTGACAAAAATGCCCTTCACATTTATATTTTTGATCTGATTGTATCTACTTTTAGTAGTTGCGTTATCAATCCTATAAAAGCTTTCAAGGTATCGTCAAATAAAATTAGCGTTTCACTTCGTTCTAATTTATTTTCTTTTCAAAATAGAGTCGGCTAGATTTCAGTACCTGAAACGTTGCCATCGTCAAAAAGTAATTTAACGTAATACTTACGGAGAAAACTGTTCACATTTTACTTTAGGTATACTTACTTAGTTTTTACTTTATTCTCCTACCAATCCAATTAAAAGAAGTGACCCGGCTATAGTTTAGGAGAGTTTATCAATTTAATTTTTTTTAACTTATGTTCAAATCAACAAAACAATCATTTTTTTATTTTGTCAGTAGGGTAATAGGTTTTTACATTGTCAGCAATCCCACTAATATTATAAATGTGAAAGTTTGGATGGATGGATGGATGGATTGATGTTTGTTACGCTTTCACGCAAAAACCACTGAACCGATTACGATGGTATGTAGGTAGCTGAAGACCTGGATTAACGCATAGGCTACTTTTTATCCCGATATTCCAACGGGATCGGGACTTACGCGGGTGAAACTACTTCGGGGCGCTGCTAGTACTAAATAAATTTACTGTTTATAGCAATTTAATCATAATATGACTAATCATTGTATTCTTTAATACAGGTACTACCATGCGCATATGCTCAATTCACAATTCTTATTTGTTTTGTTTGTTCAAACATTGATTTATGTAACTTAAGTCAGTAAAATTCATGAAAATAAAAGAAAAATAAAGCTACGATTCTGGGATGCAATGATTGGATCAGGAATGATCATATATGGGATAATCGCTGTTAAGCATTGTTGCTTTCTTGTTGCAGTCTATAATTAATCTATATATTTTTTTATTATTATTATGAAATGGACGTTTGTCTTCCAACTCACCTGATGGACAGTGACGATGTAGACGAAGATGTTACACGCCTATCCAAGATAAACCTATTCACTCTACACTTGAACGTTTCTGTATTAAGTAATTTAAACATGAGCAACAAAATACGCGTAAAGAAATTTCTTTACACGTATTTTACTGAGGACTTCCTCAGTAGTTGTGTACATAACCAGCACATAATAACCCCAGTGTTTTTCTAAGTAATATTGCTATTAAATGTATCAAATGTTTCTGTTTAAGGCCATAACCGTTAGACTACAACTCGAGTGTACACGATGCGTACAAGCGGATAGTAAGAAAAATACCTTAGAAAACCGTTTTTCGCTAACTTTTATAACTAACTAATAACATTTTTAAGCGGTGTCAATCGTATTAATGCTTTTAGGACTTACAAATACGATTGTCGCCGATCTTTTGCCCTATCGCCAATTAGGACTAAATTTTTATACACAAATGGGTGTCCGTGTCGTTTTATCGCCATTATCACACTTTTATAAATTAATAATCCGTAAACTTAGCTGTGTCATATCGACAGTGAAAATCTCAAACAGATTCAGCTATTACAATTTTGCTTTTGAAGATTATTAGCTCTGAACTGACTAAACACATATCAGTTCGCTGGAGAGCTTACGAGAGAAGTCTATTCAATTTTTTTCAAATTATCAATCCAATTTACTTAATAACTGTTTTAACAACTGAATGAATGAACTTTTAAAGAGATTCTATCGATTACTGTAAATTTTGTTTTACAATTTTCAGTTGCTAAAAAAGTTTCCTTCTTACCCTGCAATTATTTTCCGCTAATTCCCATAACTCGTGCCATCTAACTAGGGATGCGGACGCGGGCGTAGGTGGCGCTACATCGATCGCGACCCCTGACATTAAATGAAAGACAGAACGTTCGCACTGAGGCCGGCCGCGGCTGTAAGCTTCCCTTTATAAGACCGTGCCGCTATGTTAACCGTAAATTCTACGTAAAATACTTTATTTACTACATGTAATTTTATTATTTATATTTCAAAACAGGAGTTTTTTATATTTCTCTCCTTGAAATCTTCAAAATGTAAAAATTATTTTTCCGGTTCTTATTATATATTGCATGGCTTATTATCTTCCATAAAGCGGATAAATAAAATGTAAGTAAATTCCAACCTCTCTGTTCCAAACACAAGTAATCAGATGTAACGTTAAGTCAGCCTCCATTTAAACCTTTAATGTCGGCGGTATTATCTACCGTTATACGGGAGCTGACAGCCCTGCAAATGTAGGGCACACACACAAACTTAACATGCACACAAGCGCGACATAGACGTCAGCCGGGGCAGTACGCAGCCTCCGCACCCAACTACCTGCCTCCATCACGGAGCTCACAATATCATCGCTACGTCACACTACCCTACCTATATTTAACTCGCCAGCTTAATGTTTCTCCAACACTACTGAATCAGGGGTGTGCGTAAAGGAATTTATAGCTTTCACGCTATTGAGTCGGGCTTTAATAAACCTTTTATGGTCTGTTTCATTGGCGTTCAGGCAGGTCAAGTTTATTGATTTATTTAAAACAATTTACTTTACTTCTACACAATGTAACAAATAGTTTGGATACCCTCAACGTTTTAGATATTTGATACATATGTAAAAGGGATTAAAAACACGGTAATACGCCCGTGTTTTTACCCCCATCGCAAAAAGGGGGGTGTTATATGAAATTCAAATTCAATATCTTTATTTCATAAAATTTACCATCAATTATTCGAAATCGTCGAGTTTAGTATAAGTTTGACGTGTCTGTGTAGCTGAGTATTTGTGTGTCTGTGGCATCGTAGCTCCCAAACGGTTGAACCGATTTGAGTGCGGCTTTTTGTTTGAAAGGTGGCTTGATCGAGAGTGTTTTTAGATATAATTCAAGAAAATCTGTTCAGCCGTTCGTAGATCATCAGCTCTTTTGTTATCGTTAAAGGAATTTTTGAGTCGGGGGTATTTTAAATATGACTATTGATACAATTGGTTGTGACGTATGTTGCATCTTGCTCATGTTAGCCTTGTGTTACAGTACTTTTGCTTCGCTTAAACATAATACGTCTTGATTAATGGTCTTTACTAAGGGAAATTTGAAATGCTTGAGTAAAAGTATCAGTTCTAAATACCGGCCTTATCAAATTGTACAAGAATTGACTTCTCTTGTAAAACATTTACTAATGTTTATTTAGTAGGCTGACTAAATGTTTACTACTCCTACAAATTCAGGGAAAAAGGCAAATGTGTTTGCTTGCACTATATAATTTTCTGCATTGAATGAGATCTCATTGTGCTATAAATATGCACATGTCATGTTTTATATGCATGAGAACATAATTGTCCAGAAATAAGTTTGGCCTGTTGGCCTAGTGGTTAGTGACCCAGACTGCTATGCCATAGGTCGTGGGTTCGATTCCCACCAGAGTCTGGGTGTTCTTTGTGTCCGTTATTTGTATGTTTGTAAAGTCCCCCGCGACACAGGGGTCATTCCTAATGCGGGAGTAGTCTTTCTCAAAAAAAAAAAATATTTTTTTTAGTTTATTAGGACAAATTTGACATAGTGTTTCCTTGTTATAGTTACGCGTGCGAAATAATTAAATACTCAATAATAAAATGCAAATTTTCTTCCTACATAAATGTAACTTACCGTTTCCTTAGACAATAAATATACTAAGTTTATCAAACACGCAGACCATACCACAGTAAAGCAATACCATACCTCATTAATATTAAGCAGCCTTTACAAGCTAGGCAATCAATTGCCACATCGAACCGATGCGATGGCCAAGTGACCGGAATACGTATGTATTCTCCTAATTTTGTCCTCTGGTAATCTCGAATATGTTTTCTTTGTTCGTATTTCATAAAGCCGGCTGGTACGTGCTCTTCCTAGAAAGTTCAGTGATTCTATGTAACAATTCTATATATAATCGTATTGTATGTATTATTAAAAAGTGGGCGTGGAAGAGGTACCTATACAGTTTATATTTAGAAGTGTTACTAAGGTTTTTTAGATGCATGTTGTCTGACAATCATAGTATCATATAATATTATAGAACTCCAGGGATTCACCTTGCTTATGTAAATCGAGTACAAGCCTTCCATAAATCTTCTGATTTCTTTATTTCTTTGAGCTTAATACCGCATCATATAGTATCGAATGTCCTTTTTTTTTTGCGTGTGGAAAATCCATCGGGCGATCACCCCATCGGGGCAGCACTGGGGCGGTGTGTCGGAATCGAACCGACTAAAGCCACACGGTGTGCCGTACTGCGCCTGAAATAGGAGGAATCCGAGAAGTATTGAATGTCCTAACCTAACTTATTTAGTGTCGGAAATTATCAAATAAATGACTAAAAAGTTTAAAAAAAAAATCCTTGATCAGTGTTTCAAAAACTTGAACTAATATGACACTACTGTTAACAGCTCTGTTAGTTGAACAATATTTTGATCAGCCTTTCAGAAACCGGGTGTTTCAATAACAAGTACTCTTATTTCTGTAAACTTTATTTGTTTGTATACATAGTTACGTACTTACCTTCTATTAAACGCCAAATAATGTAATATTTTGTGTGAAATTAAAATGTATAAATAACTAATCTGTTTATCAGCTACCAACTGTGTGCTCTTTGTTTCCTGATTGCTTCCAAATTACAATTGAAATATTAATTTAAATAAACTACGCAAAACACGTCTGTTTAACGTGCGGACGGCTGCGAATGTTGCAGGTATGTTGTGACTTTGTGAGTAACGAATAATGATTTATGAATGGATACATTACTTTAGCTTTGTGACCGTGTGCACACTCTTAATACCTAGATTACTAACGTGCATTACATTACAACTCAAAATATTTTAGCTAACTAACAAAATCCGGCCTTGTTTGTCGTATCATATAGCAGGTATGTTTGCGTGCTTCCGTGCATTGTTCGTCAGCAAATCGCTTTCGTTTTTTTTCTGTTAGAAAATTCTCAGTAGTGACACATAGTTTGGAAACGAGCCCGGTAGCCGGCAACAGGATCTACCTCTATTATTCGGGACTATAAATAAAGCTAGCGAAAAATGGATACGTGTGAGGTGTATTACAGTTCTGCTGAGCCCTTCGAAGATAGAACGATAGGAGTCAAAGAATAGAAAGAGTAGGAGGCATTATAATTTATTATTGTTTTCCAACTTAAATTTATCTATCTTTAATACAGATTATGTTTTAATACGATGTTCGTCATAGATGTCAAGTTTCGATTAAAGTGTATTCCTGTTGCTGAAGAAGCAACATATGGCGAAAGTCGTCCACTATTCTATGGATATATTTATATTGTTTTTTAAAACTGTAGAAGGCTGAGCTATGAATTATTCAAAGTAATAAAAGACGTCTGGTGAAAAAATATAGTATTGGCCTTGTAAGTATTACCGCGATAAACACTTATTTCGAACTGTATGAAATCTGTATTCTCTGTGTGTATAATGTGGTGCATGATTTGAATAATATATTTTGCTTTTCTTCTTTTTATCAAGTCTCAATTTATATCTAAACAGTGTCTTTTTTAATGTTATAGGGGGCAAATGAACACAGGTGTCTCGCCCTGACTTAAGTGGTTACCAACAATATAAATATCATGCATTTTTCAAATAGGTGCAGTTTCCGAAGATTCTCCTCCACAATACAACCAGTACAAAT
The DNA here is from genome assembly GCA_963859945.1 of Euplagia quadripunctaria. Taxonomy (NCBI): domain Eukaryota; kingdom Metazoa; phylum Arthropoda; class Insecta; order Lepidoptera; family Erebidae; genus Euplagia; species Euplagia quadripunctaria. The sequence continues at coordinate 19,174,166 of OY982564.1, read as the reverse complement.
ATCAAACTAAATTACCACATTCGCAGACTTTCCGTACAACATTAGTGCAAATATGGAAGTAGGTACAAGTCGCAAAAATTTAAAAATAATTTTAACTGTTATTTAAAACTATTAAAGTTGTATACTACAACTGATGTTATTATTCATCACATACTTGATCATAATGTATGATAGTCAATTGATCATCAACAAAACTGAAAACAGGGAAAACAATGTATTTATTATTTATTGGCGAATACTTTTCTTTACGGTTACATGAATCTGACAGTAAATGTTGAAATCAGTTTTTCTATTCCTTAGTATTACTTTGTGACCTAAATGCATAAAGATTCTTCTTACTTTTTTCGTTTATTGGCTTTTATGCCCCAAATGGCGTCCTGATACCAAGTGAATTGTACGCATTTTAAATATACCTATCGGTATTGTTATCATTATTTATATTCTAGCAATAGGCAATACCCCACTAACTAAACTTTTAAACTTGCAGCAGATTGTGTAATTTGAATGATTTTTGTTGCACCCCGTGTAATCGTATGAATCAAACTTGCCATTTTATATTTACTAGAGATCGCGTGGTGGTCGAATTTCGACCATGGTTTATTTCATTGGCCAATATTACTTGACCTGTCATTGTATAGACTTTTGTACCATGACAGGTCAAAATATGTACTGGACATCATAGCTGTATGTACCCGTTTTTACATTTTTTTTTTAACTTTGTAGCAAATATTGTTCAAAAATTTTAGCATTCGTCACTTCTTCTCTGTATAAACTATAAGTGTACGAATTTTCGTAAAAAGGGATCCAAAGTTTTCGCTTCACGTGTTAATATATAGATGACGTATATGATGTTTAATTTTCCCTTTAAACATTTATATTTATTTTATTTACACCCAAACTTAGTGAAGTTTAAATTTAACTGAAGAATATCGCTCTTATAATGATATCATTTATAAAACGATACTTTCATTAGAAGTTAACATTCTATATACTTAACTATTTTAATGCTGAAGTGCCCGTATTATTATGGTGCATTGGTTGCAGTTCTTTAGACGATTAAAGAGAATGTCTGTTTGTGTTTTTTTTTGACACATCCCCCACACGGGCGTCTGATCCCAAACTTGACAGAGCCTGTGCTATGGTAACCAGACTGCTGATAAACATACTTATATATTTCTAAATACATACATACCTATTATAGCCATGCTTCGGCACGTATGGGCCGGCTCGACTCCGCTCGATACCACGGCCTCACAGAAAACAAGCCGTGAAACAATGCTTGCATTGCTTTTCACCGCGTGAGTGAGGTTACCGGAGGCCCTAACCCTGCCCTGTACCCTATTCCCGTCCTTCCCCTCGCCTCCCCTCTAATCCCCCTCTCCTGTCTTCCCGCTCTTCCCCTATTCCCACCTTAAAGGGCGGCAACGCACTAATGACTCTTGACTTACAGGTGCCTATGGGCGGCGATAGTCATTTACCATCAGGTGACCCGTCTGCTCGTTTGCCCCCTATACCATAAAAAAAAAAATCCAACCCACGACTTCTGGCTCAGGCAGTCAGGACTACTAACCACTAGACTAACAGGCCAGTCCTATTGAACTACAAATTAATAGGTACACAAAGTTCTCACAATGAAATAACTACGAAGTTTCGCAGTAATAACGTCTCGGTATGGTGGATAGTATTCGCTTTTTTTCAAAATTTTCCGATACTATGAAAGTTGAAACGTAGATTGCTACATTGATTTGACTAGGTAAGCATGTTCTGTAACTGTGTCCGGTGTAGGTTTTGACAATCAATGTCTCTTAATATAATCCACAGGTAACATATAAATAAATGTTGAATGATTAACAGAAACTGTATAAAATTTTAACAAAAAGTAACCAGCTTCAAAGACATTTATTGTGAAAAAAAAACTAATAAAAAAATTTTTTTTTGTTTCGCGTGGAATCCCCCACGGATCACCACCTCACCGGAGCTAATGGTGAAGTAATATGTCGGAATCGAACCGACTGCCCCACTCCGGTTTAGAGAGGCGCACGCGGAACACGTCGCGTCGCGCGTTTCATACTTCCTGAAAATATTAAGAATGCATGTGTAAATCAATAATAAAAATGATCCATTACTTTTTAAGAAAGTCGAGGTCATACTATTATACATACGGATCGAATATAGAACTTCCTTTTGTGAAGTCAGTTAATAAAATCAATAGAAAAGGATGTAGTAAAGGGCAGAGCTGCTATGAAAAGGTCAATTCTACCATAGTTCTATTAATAGAGAGCCCCGGGGAAACGTTCGCATTCGTTCGACATTTCCATCTCTATCGTGATGCTGCAATAGGATTTATAGTATTTAATCATCGTGTGCCTATTTGCTTTTCCTATACTTGTAAGTTGCACTCTTAATAATGAATTCACAGAAATTCTTTGTTGGTGTATCTTTAACAATGTGGGTGAGTGTATTTTATTAACAAGATATAAATAAAGAGAGTTGCAACGATAGCTAATCAAAGAGATGTTTTGATGGTGAATTTATTTGAAATACATGTATGATTACGAGTTTTGTTTAATTATTTTAACACCCTACTTCGACTGAAACCGCGATCATTTAAAATGTTTTTTTTTTGTGGGATAGGGGGCAAAAGATCAGACAGGTCACCTGATCGTAAGTGTCTACCGCCGCCCATGGTCACAAGTGGGTTGCCGGCCTTTAAGGTGGGAGTAGAGGAAAGGGGGAAGAAGGAGAGTCAGGGAGAGAGGGAAGGATTTGAACTTTTAAATCTTAAAAAAACATCACCCTAAAATCTTTTCGCGTTAATTCCATTTTTGCTATGGACGACGAACTTCAACTTGTGATAAAAACAATTGACACGCGATTTCCAGCCATTTTTTTTTAACTCAATGATTGAGTTTCTAATGTTTAAAAAAATACAACATTCGAAATTCAAACATTTATGAGCGGCCGGGAGCGCAGAACTTTCAGTGTGCCCTATGTAGTATATCATACGTAACGTTACAATAACAAAGGAATCATATTTCAAAGTTAAAAAACAAAGAGTAGCCCTCACAAAACGTTAATTTATTTCACAGTACAAAACACTGTATCCAATTTTAAAATTCCATGAAAGGTCAGAATGCGTCCCAGAGCGCGTCAATTTGCTCGGCTCGCTTCCCTGTTTTGAGCTATCTGTCTCTTTCATCAGGGCCCGGGGAAACCTGAATTCCTAGTGCACAAGTACAACATATTTTATAAAATCAGTGCAAACCATTCTAGACTTTATCGCTGTAATAATAAGCTTGTAAAGAACTATTTGGTACATCCCTGACCTGCCTGTTGCGCTCCAACGTCATCGCATCGAATCGAATCGATATCTACGTGGGATGCGTTTGAGGGTAAATTTTAAACGACATGCAAATATATTTGGTACATAAATGCTTTATTTATTTTAGCACCAGATTGGGTGTGGTGGTTCAGCGCGTGCTGACTAAAAACAAAGTCGTGTTGTGTAGAATGCCTAAGCTTATTATTAATGGCCAATATTTTTTCATATACCCGAAAGTGGGTAATTCGTCTTCCAGATGAGTTGGCCTATTTTTCGGTGGATTGGGTTTTGGTGCAATAAAAGAATCCTAACGAAATTTGGGTGCCACTGGGGCAAACAATGCTGAGTCCTAAATAAATAGTAATGGACTGTTTACAATTTACATTCACTTCATCCATTTACATAAGTAGCTTTATTTGAGTAAACTATTATTTTCGTTTATTAAAGCTTAATTCGGAACGTTTATTAATCGGCTTATATTATAAAAGTTTTTAAAATGTAGCAATAAAATATGAACTACGTCTGAAAATGACACAAAGGAGATGTCTGTTTTATTTGTATATTATTCCGGCAATAAAATATCATACACAGTGTAAACTCATATTTTTATTTGAGAGTAACAAGTACATTTGCAAGTGGAAAATAGTAGTGTTTGAAGTTAGCCATGAGCGAAATCTACCTATCACATTTTCTGTTAGGTGATAAATATTTTTTTTGCAACGATAAGCCTATAGACATTTACTTACGCGTTTCGCAATCCAAGATAGGTAGAATTAACAGCCCCTCATTTGTTTCTGTCCTAAAATACTTCACAAACTTCTTCTCTCCGTCCTGTAAAAATAACCTAGAAAGACTTTGTCAGTCATTACCATTACATACTAAAAACTAAATTTCATTAAGAATTTTGAGTTTCGAAAGGAATTTGCTAATAGGAAGGCAGATATACCTTAGCTCAACTCGGAAAATGTCTTAAAGTCAACCGTGAATCTCACACTGACAAAAGTACAAAATCCTGTCACGGGGCCAACAGTGCAGTCCATTTCAATATGATAATAATTATAACCGTAACTATGAGAAAAGAACCTTCTTCCCTGCTTATTTAGTTATTATCACTTTATTTTATTATTTATTTCTAGTAGCATTTGATGTTCCTGTCAAGTAGATATACACTACTACATAGACGTAGATTTCTGAACTTTACAACGTCATTGTATGTCATTATATTAATACGTGAAGAGAATTCTTTGTAGCCTTTTTTAAGAAAATTTCGCGAACGTAGTAACGGAAATTTTGGAATATTTACAGTTTATATATAGGAGAAGTGCAGAAAGCTAAAATTTTAAACAAGGCTATAGGTAAACTTAAAAAAATTGCAAAAACAGGTAAGTGTCCAGTATATGAGTTGACCTGTCATGGTACCAAAGTCTATACAATGACAGTTCAAGATACATTGGCAAATGAAATAAACCATGGTCGAAATTCGACCACCACGCGATCTCTAGTTGTAATTAATACGTCAATAAAATTCTTTGTACCCCTTTCTAAGCAAATATAGTACACAGTTGAATGTCATATTTGGAATACTTAAAGTTTATATGTATAAGAAGTGCAGAAAGTTAAAAAATTTAATCACTATGCGTCATAAATTGAAAAAATGTGTGAAAACAGCTACAAAAAGCTACACAAAGCCAATATAAATGGACAGCTCAAGTTATACTGGTGATTGATATATAAACATTTATCATTTATCGTCGCTTAATTGTTGAAGGGATTTTTGTGTTAGGGGTATTTCAAATACTTATACTACTAATTTTGCATGATGGTAAGCGATATTCATGACTATAACAAATTTGGTGTCCTGGGATGTCTCTCACTGGTCCCGCTTATTTTTAAAATTTTGACGTACATCATTCTAAAAATAAAGAACTAATTGAGCACTGTCGCACTTTTTAAACCAATTTTCTGCCCACTTCATCAAAATGTATTCTAGACCTAATTATAAGACTGTTCAAGTTAAAAGCTAATTAGTTTCTATGAGTTTGGGTCCATCAACTTGTTTTTCAAATCGGCTTTGGCCCAAGCTAAATTTTAAAAAACTAAAATGTTTAATTCAACAACGTTTTGTACTAGTTTATACATCATTTTGAACAAAGAGCATGGAAGTCTCTAATCTTTAGGCGTCCATTAGACGCTCATGCAAACGTCAATCATTAGCAAAAGTCATGATTTCGGATGACGACGGATGTTCGCTGGCGATTGATGAAATAATATCGACACCAAAATCTCATCATGCAACCTTCAATCACTGCATTAGACGATAGGTTATTTTTCAATCACCGTTTTGATTGTGGCAAAACTGACAGCAAAACCTACCGTGTAATGGGCGCCTTACTGGTAAAGTATTGCTACAAATAAGGTAAGACAGTCTTCCCTCTCAGCACTTACAGTATCACTATATATTACTAATATAATACCTTGTTTGTCACCAAAGCAAAGTCGTTGTTAGTAGAACGCAGGAATATTCTATCTAACTAAGCTGTTTAGTATAACAACGCTCGTTGAGTTAATGCACACTCTAGCTAACTCCGTCCAGCATGATAATCTTGGCAAGTAGGAAAGTTTAAAATACACACTGTCGCTCCCGTGTGAACTTTTATGAGCGACTTTAACCCAAACGTGTGTAACATAGCGCCGTCTTCTATGTAGCGCAGCTGTACCGCGATTTTGAGATTTTGTTCAGGTGCTAGTATTTTTTTTTTTGTCGTAGACTCATCAGTAACACAAGGCTCCTTCTTTATTGGGTTGGAAGTGATATGCATTATCATCTATTCATACTCATTTATTGAGTAAACGAATCAATTTACAAAATCAATGTAGGGCGCCTTGGCTTTCGAAATCGATTCGTTTGGTCGTGTAGGTCAGTTATGAAGCGTGGTTAAACAATGTAATCGTTGTTAAGTTAGCGGAAGGAACATTTACAAGACTTATCTAGGTACATACTTTATGTAGTTTTTTTTTAACCACTGACGTAAAAACGAGGGGGTGTTATAAGTTTGGTCACTTCCGACCTGTTTTCTTGGACGTTATTAAGGGAGGCCTATGTCCACCAGTGGACGTCCTATGGCTGAAATGATGATGATATTCATTACCTTTTTTTTTAACCCCCACGCAAAAAGGACGGGTGTTATAAGTTTAACGTGTGTCTTTCTGTGGTATCATAGGGTATTTCGGGATATAGGATATTTTATTTTTTTTATTTGTATGTATTTGTTAATACAGCAAAACTATTATCACTACACTCGCGATACGCGCCAATCCAAGTAACAATTACATATTTGTGTTTGGTAGTTGTTTTTGCAGCACCTGGAAACTAAAATATAGGTATTTATAGAATATTACGAATTTATATAATAATTTGTTTAATTTTTTATTTGTTTAAATAAGACGTAAAAGTAATACTAAGGTACGCTGTGAGTTAAATGTGACTGGTTACGGTTAATGTTTGATCCGCGCCTTTTCCCAACTAAGTTAACTGAAAGCCGACCCCGCTTTCAGTCTAACTACGATACGGCCGAGCTTTGAACTTCGAACTTTTGACTGCCGTCAGACCTCCACAACCCAAGTTCTAGGCGATATCGAAGTTCTGTAGTTAGACCAGGTTGTCGGACTTTTTAGGGTTCCAACTACACGTAACAAATGCCACAGATGTTTGTATGGCACCCGGGACAGACGGTTTAACGTGCTTTCCTAAGCACGAAGGGGTCTCAATGTCTTAAGATTTGTCACCCATCCTAGACTGACCTGGCTAGCATTACTTAACTTTGTAATGTGCTAACCTACTCGGTTACCACTTAGCAACAAGCCCCTCTCGAAAAATAAAACAAATCTTACATAAAAAAACAAAAAATAAATGTGTGTGTGCAATTCACACACGGCAGAAGCGAAACTTCTAAATTAATTAACCAACGAATTTAATTACGCAAATTCACAAAAATGATACACGTGAATGACACAAGAAGGCTTCGTAGTAGGCGGGCGCAAAGACACGTGCTGACATACGAAGATTATAGGAATTTATGAATATCTTTATCTCTTTTTAGTGCTGTATACTTGTATTCTATCTCATTCTCTCGCAGGCTAAATCTTATTTATGAATGTTTGTCCCTTTTAGTGTGTGTTTTTCGTTTCATCGAATTTCAAATCACAACGATTCTAAAGAAGTTTCACTTCAATAATTCATTAAATATTACATATTCGACTGGCCTGTTGGTCTAATGGTTAGTGACCCTGACTGCTATGCCATAGGTTGTAGGTTCGAATCCTACCCGAGTGGGTGTTCTTTGTGTCCGTTGTTTATATGAAAGAAGAAGAAAGAAAGAAAATCCATTTATTTTGGTGCTAAGATACAAGTAGTTATTTCAAATAATATTCTTATATCTATAAAAAATAATGAAACAGAAATCGATGTACAGAAAATACAATAAGTACATTAAAAGAAACAGTGGAGGAACAATAATATGTCTCGCGTTTGCACCAAAATAGGTGTCCAGTTCAGCTTAATGCCAGATGAGAATCGGGCGCTGATTTTCAACTGGAACCCTTAAATAAATGTACATAAAGTAATGTAATGTATATGTTTGTAAAGCCCCCGCGACACAGGAGTAATTCCTAATGCAGGAGTTGTCTTTTTAAAATAACAAAAACATATATGAAATATAAAGCATTTATATATTAGAAAGGTTCGAGGGATCGGATTTTCCGGCAACAACCTGTTCGAGTTATAGCTATGAGACCCTGACCTGCACAAACTATTGCTCACACTCCCCAATCAATCCGTATAAGCAATATCCCTTACCTTCCCTTCTTATTTACCTTTCCCTTCAACATACTCCCAATTTTCCCATTTAATTCCCAAAGTATCCGGTTGACGGCAATAGGCTTGCCCCCTATTACGTAAGTGGGACTAAATTATAGCCACCAAAATGTGGGCGTTTAATACGTACCTCTGCCTACCCCTTTGGGGATACAAGCATGAGTGTGTACATTTAATAGTATTGCCATTAATCAAACAGCGGATATAAGTTGTGTAAACTTAATATGATAATCGCAAAACCGTTGGGTAATTCGTAAAGTATTTTACGACTGTGTGATGGAGTTCAACTTGAGCAGATCAATATAGTGATATTAATTAATCCTTAATAAAGTGGCTTGAGGTTAAAGTATTTTCTTCCCAGCAGCGCCCCGCGGTTTCACCCGCGTAAGTCCCGATTCCGTGGGAATATCGGGATAAAAAGTAGCCTATGCGTTAATCGAGGTCTCTAGCTATCTACATACCAAGTTTCATCGCAATCGGTTCAATGGTTTTTGCGTGAAAGTGATCCAAACTTTCACATTTATAATATTAGTGGGATTAACAGTTAAAAGAGAAATTCATTTTGCAGTGAATCCGTTATTCACTATTTATTACCACGACATGTGGTAAAGACTTTCTGAGCAATTGAATGTCTAAATATGTAGGTATATATAGAAAGAAAAAGGAACTGCTTAAATATATTTTTAGATCCCTCCTTCATAAATGTCTACGTAACAGGGCTTAGACGATGTCTGGTATTTAGCTAAAAAAGTCTCCCAACTTTCTAATCTGTAAAATTCAGCAAGCAAAATTTTTGTTAAAGATTTTTTTTAGCATAATTTGACCAAGTACTCACAACCCAATGTTGGCGTTTGTTAGTCTATTAAACAACCGTGTTTCAGACAATACTTGTCGTTCTTCAACATATTTCTAAAATTAAAGAATGAAATAAGCAATAGGTATAAGTCCCTGCGATCGATATTGAGAGACAAGAAAGTTTCTAGAATATACTACTTAGTAGTTATTGCTGATGGGACTTCTAATATAAATTGACAAAGTCGATGTTCCTTCAAATTAATCTAGAGGGTTGTGATGAAGTAAGTTTGAGTAAGTCTATTGACTGTAGGTACTGGTTAATTAAAACAGAAATACTGTTTATATCTTTTAAACAACAAAACAGCAAACTCACAGTAAAGAGAGTGTAATAGTCATTTTATTAAAATTCGGAAAAATACAATTTGTATGGCAATTTACACTATTTTTTTTTGCCAACAATTTACCTTTTTTTTAATTTTACTAGCCTGAAGCTTCCGGAATCTTTTCAAATTGAATGATTAATTACCCAACTGGGACTAGGACTGGGACCAACGCAAGACACCTGAATTATTTGGTAGAGTATATTATTTATATTGTTTTCATATTTTACAATGGTGACTTACACTTATTTAAGGTTTTAAGTAACCGTATGAAAACAAAATTGTGGGTCGTTTCCGCACTGGAGCTAACGGTGAAGTGGTATATCATAATGGAACCGACTAAAACCATACGGTGTACCGTCACAAGCCTTCGGCAACCGTTACAGACCTTAGGCCTGCTTTTGCAAGGGTAACGGACAGCCCCAGTAGGAGCGGCTGCCATGTCGCCTCTCTAGCCAATCCTCCATGATGGGTCTTACCGCCACAATTGTGGTGTACCCTGCGGTCAGTCGCGCAGTCGCGGAGCTGGGACAAATGCCAATACGAACACCTCTCACAATAATGCTGAACCCTGCAGGTGGTCTCTTGAGAGGCCCGTAGAAACAGAGAGCCTCCAATTTATGTAAGGCCTCCGAGACCTAGCCGCCGAATTCTTCCAACGACTTGAGCAACAGCGGCTGTGGTCTGTCTAATCTTGCCTCACGCCGTTGCTACGGCGTCATCGGCATAGCAAGTCACGACGACACCTCCTAAGAACACACCGACCCGGGTAGATCACGACTCTCTCCAGCAGATAAGCGACAATGCGGTGGAGGTAGAGGAGCACTCTATGAAAAGTAAGTGCCTATCTGATGCAACTCCACTCGAGTTAAAGGCGATGGCGATGGCGAGAGAAACCGCCAGCCAGCATCCTCCTCCCGAGACGCTGCTCCCTCCGCCAGGCTCTTTACACGGATGATTGCATCCACAGTGGAATGCCCCTGATGATAACCAAAAGCCAGTTAAATATGTATTCACTAACTTTCATAAGTCTGAATATATCTACATAAATAAAAATCTATTTTTTTTATATTATAGGGGGCAAACGAGCAGACGGGTCACCTGATGGTAAATGACTACCGTCGCCCATGGATACCTGCAACTCAAGAGTCATAAGTGCGTTACCGGCCTTTGAGATGGGAGTACGCTCTTTTCTTGAAGGTTTGAAGGTTTTGTTCCCGCGATTCGCTGTACGAGGCAAAAAAAATCTGGAGAACCGCACAGTGGTGGATTGCCAATTATCTAAATGATGAGGATGAAAGTTTTGTCGCGTTGAACTATGGCGAAACGTTGCGGCCGGTATATCTATGTTTCTCCTCTGTGAGTTCCGAAACCAGTGATCAGATTGTGATGAATTTTTGGTAGGCTGTTTTGAGGACGCCTGCGAGGGTTCCTGGCCAAGAAAATCTATATAAAAAAAGGAGAAATTGCAATGTATGCCGGGTGCAGCTAGTCACTACATATTATAAAACTGTCTGTCTGTTCGCGATGAACTGAAAAACTACTTAACGGATTTTCATGCGGTTTTCACCAATACACAGAGTGGTTTATTAGAAAGGTTTAAGTATATAATTTGTTAACGTTTTGTGTAAATTGGTTGAAATATGATGATGATTGTTGAAGATGTCTCTACTACCCCTGCGAAGCCGGGGCGGGTTGCTAGTTTATAATAAAATGAAAGAATGAAAACTGAAATGTAAAGGTTTTGTACATAATAATATAAATGTTTTATTTTGATCATAAAATACATTTACCCAGTGACGTCATGATGTCTAAACAATATCCCTAAGAGTAATAACTTTTAGTCTCTAGACAACCTACAAAAGTTCTTATTTTCTTAGTGTGTCCTAAATACATAGTGTTGTTACTCGGTCTAGAACACAAATAACCTAATATGTAGTAAACAAAACTGTTATTACAGTTTGTTAGGAACCGTCTCACAACTACTATTATAAACTATGAAAATCACTAACTAACAGTAATTGTCATGTTGTTCGTACCTCTCTCCGCACTCAAGTGATTGTTATCCGTTTACAATACATTCCTACCCATTTATAACCCCACTATTTATCAATATTTATCAAATGACCAGTAGTATTGCTTTACCGGAATAACTACCAGTCATAATAATGTCTATTAACTCATTGTTATTAAATAGTGAACTATTTTATCATCTATTAAGTATAGATTTTTAATAAAATAAATAAGAGTTTTTGATGTGGCGACAACAAGTTGTAGTTTTATGTATAATTCAAAGTAAGCTTAAAGTTTTATTACAAACAACTATATAACTTTTATTAGACCCGTCTAGGTACTAATACTAATGAGAACCCTACGTTTATTTGCCTCTGTCTACTAATTTAAGTAACCAAAAAATTTGGGGTTTTTAATTCACATCCTTCGCTTAGGTGTAGGTATTCACAAAATAATAATAAAAATAATTAATTAAACAAAATAATGGAAACCTACATAAATTAATTCCGCCTCAAATCATGGCAGCTTAAACACTGAAACATTACCACGAAATCCCTTCAACCAATGAAGGGATAAATGGTAATGTTTTGTGTAACCTCTTAAAATAATAATACTGTGATTTCAGCATTTTTTGATAACTTATAAAAGTCGAGATTTTAGTGATAATTACGTCTCTAATAACATTTTAGAAATGCATATTTTGAACATTATAATATTTTAATCGATTTCTAGCAGGAGTTTTTTATTAAGGATATTTACAAAACCTTTCAACATCATATACATTTTAGTACAATACTGTAATTTGCAGTTGTTTTACAGACATGTAGACTAGTAATTAAATTTATTAGCTTTTCAGTTTAAATGTCGAAAATATTGTATTGACTTGTCAATGTTTTTTAGAAAAAAATAATCATATAGAATGACACTACTCTAAGAATTAAAACAATCATGTAAATTCAAATGCTTTATAAAATCTTTTTATTAAAATATATGAACATGTAATGGGGTAACGTAACGCAACATGTAATGGGGTAACAACGCTATGACAGGTGCGGTCATATCGCATTGCTGCAATTTTGTCTGCATTGTTATTAAATGACCTCTTTTCAAACAACAATAAGTTGGAATTGAATATGTTTTTCTCAATACTCTTTATGGTACCACATCATCAATTGAAATGAATCTTCAGTTTTTGTATATTAACATAAGAAAGGGCCGGTCCTATCATTAGTTGTTCCGCACAATTTTCATATGGATGGTTTTATAAAACATATTTTGATAGTATACTAATTTTATATGAGATATTAGGCCATTACTATTATGTCATAAGGCCTATCTTGCTAGTATCCATCCATCAGTAAGTATAATAAATAATAAAACGATTGTTAGAAATTTACTTAAGCAGTGAAAATACGGGTAGGGGGCGATACTTAAGCATCTTCATCGTTACTGAAATTATGCAATATAAACCATCCATTAGGCACGAAATAAAACCATATAAAAATTACTTTACGGATTATTTGGTCCTCTTCGCATAAAACCGACCGCTTACATTATTAAGCCTCCATAACGCTTCTTAATATTTATGAACCAATTTCTTGTGACTAATGGCACGTTATAATGTTGATAATTTTTAATACATTGCTTAAATTAACTGCTAGGAATGAACGAAATTAAAGGTAAAACGATTAGATCACGAGCTGTGTAAATAATTGCTTTTGAACACATTAATTCTTGTTTGTTGTGAAATTGTTTGTGCGAGTGTATAATAATGCTTTATTCATGATGAAAATAACTTTAATCAAAACATTTGTTATCAAAAATACAAATACGTATTTTATGTTTGAAGTCAACCAGTTGGTTGTGAAAGATTTCGACAGCGAAGATACGGCTTCAATGAATATCTGATAAGCTAAAATGTATAGTCTCGTCATGGCAAATAAAGATCTTTATATACTTATTCTTATATTAGATATAACGTTCCACTTTGTTTTGGTTATAGGTATATAAATTAGTACATGAACGCGAATACTATTTAAGAATTTAATACCACAGGCGTAACTAATATATTATATTTAGTTCTTCGCGACTGCAAAAGTTCTATAATCGAGATTATCGAGAACAAATCCCAATCAAATGACTAATTACTAGTTTATCACGCTTCGTTGAGAAAAAACCAACACCGAAAACGACATCGGTTGTGCTTATTTTTGAGATAGAAATATATATAAATTAAAATCCAACGTTGAGGTAGAAGTACCCCTGTTGTGTTTACAGTTATCACGGTTTAATCCATTTAATTGAGTATTATTCTTCTCTGTTTAAAATTACTTATATCTGAACTTTACAATGTAACATTCAAATCCGCCAAGTGGAACAAAAGAGAAATAAAATCTTTATCAGAATATTTGCAGGATCATGACAAAGATTTCATTTCTCTTTATACCTATCCTTACAGATCCTTTAAGAACGTAAAAGTTTACGGGCTCTAGGGATCGTTCGTCCAAACACTGTCATCAGCTAGTATCGGGAATTCTATCCTAATCAGCATCGGAACTTGGTATAATCCTTCATAGAAGTTTGTTTGACGTGGGACAGCCGGGAAATTTCCAATAAGGGAAAGCTCCAAGTTGAGGATAAGGCGAGTCAAATCTTTTTTGTTTGTAATCAGTCACGTGTAAGTTAAAGGATTCTTTCTAAGTGATTCGTTCAAAATGTCGAATGGACAAATTGTACGTTGTTAATCCAGAACCTTGACTTTGTAATTTTATCTTTAGAAGAAACATAGTTTTTTTTTTTACTACTACTCTTTGTAATGTTTTTGGTGTACAATAGAAAAGTATATTAGTATTATTATTATTTTAGATGGCATACATACGAGGTATTAAAAAAATAAGGTGACTTTTCAAATTTCGCGGGCTGCGTACATTTGATTTTAGATTATTATTTTTTATTATGTTAACTGACATGTGTACCAAACATGTCAGTAACTTATGACGGTATTATCAGCTATTTTGCATATTAAGTTTGATTTTGAGGAATATAAAGGTTAGACGTGTTTTAGTGTGACTGGCGATTTTATGCCATCGAAGAAAAATGGATTAAACAATCTGTAAAAAAAATGTATAAAAAACTAAACTACGTTCTAGAACGCACTTAAAATGTTAACTGTGGCATTTGGTGACCCTACTTTGAGCAAAAAAATATTTATAACAGGTACAAGTTTTTCACAGAAGGCCCAGAACATGTTAATGACGGTGCCTGGACGCCCCATCACTACAACAACCGATGAAAATGTTGAAACAGTGAAGAGAATTGTTATGGAGCATCGTCGAATTATTATTTGTGACATATTTGGTCCCAATTAAGCAATTTCGAAAGAAACTTTACTACCACACGTTTCATACCCAATGATGAGGTTTTCTTGATATTTGCCCAAAAAGAAAATACTGAAATCACTCATCTGCCGACTTGTCACCGACTTTTTTATATTCTCCAAATTAAAAAAAACCATGAAAGGACGGAGATTTGTCACGACTGAGGAGATGAAAACCCCACCGTTGGAAGAACTCAAGGCCATACCAAAAATCGAATATCAGAAGTATTGGGTTATTAGGTTTGGAAAAAGCGCTGTTACAATTGTATTATATGCGAAGGTGAACAATTAGTGAGAGAGTATAATAGTTTATTATTATGTGTTGTTATTTCAAAAAGAACATATATATATACTGTCTATAGAATATATATTATAGACAACAAAGCTCATGCAATATCGTGTCCCGCACAAGCTTGTTCAGCCGATAAACAGCAAACAAGGGTTACTGGTAAAACTAAAAGCAATCGCATCCTCGTTATATTTACAAAATTTATAGAAGCGCATACGAAACCGGAAATGTACATTACCCAGCTATGTACAACTCTGCTAACATATAAACACAATGTGGGATATGAATTGTGCTTTTACGACAGTTTCGGCACACTCATCCTTGCGGTTTAGGCCAATAAATAACATCTGGTGTGTTCGCGAAACTTTGCAAATGCCGAACTGAAAACAATTTTATGTTGTTTGAGAGATTTCGATTGTCGCGTTATCTGTACGTTTTTTATTCTCTATTTTATGGCCTTCGGGCAATTCAGTTTAAGCTTGTCCTTTGGGAAATTCCGATTTTTATGCTGTAAACAATAAGCAAGTTCATTAAGGTTAGGCTATCCACCAAAAAAAACTCTTTGATTTTTTTTGATAATTTGAATAAAAACGTACCTCTATACGTTGTTTTCTAGATTCAGATAGAAATTCACTTTGCCCGCCTTCTAGGATTGGCTAGAGAGGCATCACGGCAGTCTCTCTTACCGGCTGCTGCAGGTGTTTACCGGACGGCTGTTTCGGGAAGTAATAGCGTCCAATAGTTGGCAACGCTTACGTGCCATCACAACGCTTACATACTGCACACTCTGCACTCTAGTAGAGTGTCCAGCGTGGGTCCAGCAGCGCCACGATCTCACTACAGCTGTAGATATGGGAAGGCGCTCGCTCAAGACCATGGTGCTATCTATGGTAAGAAACGAGAGCGAATGGGACTCCGTCTCCTTAATTTGCGAGTACGTGATGTACGCCAAAGACGCGACGCTATGGAAACGGGAGAGAACTATCTCTCTTCGGACTCAGGGGTTCAGAGAGTTGCCTCCTGGACTATATCTGAACCCACGGTCATAGACAGCCACGACGAAATACCATTGGGTTAGATACCGACAGAAAAAAGGTATAAGCTCACTTTAGCACAATCTTTTGCAGTACCTACAATAGAATAATATAATCGTAATGAAAGAAAAATCCCAACGTAAGACATGAATCACAATGTTACTCGCGGTTCCCTTAGCTATTTTTTGGTATAAAATCGGAACTATTTGAACATAGAGCATTTGAGAAAAAATAAACATCAAATGACCATTTTGGATGTACTATAAAGGCAGATTTCACATCTTATAATAACAATATAGATAATTAAAAAAACATTCAAAAAGTTTACGAGTACAGACAAAAAATAAGTCGAAGTCGCTTAAAGATTCCCTAATTTTAAGCGATGAAAGAATTTATTTTGGTTAAACTATTATAGCTTAAATGAGCTTCAAAGATTTAATATAATGTTATTAAACTATAAGGCCAGCTTCGTGTGAGCCTGGAATAAAGCTTTACAAGAATTTTGTTTCCTAAATTATTTTACCGAGAAGGAGGAAAGGACGGCGCCGGCGAAACAAAGATTATTATTGCTACCCGCAGTCATTTTTTATAAATTGTCCTGCGGCTGGGTTTTAAAAGGGCTTAGATATCTCAGATTAAAACAGAATAGTTTTTTACGATATATTTCATTCACCATAATATTTTTTTTTCTTTTGTAATAATTTTCATATATAATAAATACGCAATAAACGTTGTAGGTGTACCAGCTCAGAAATGCGCTAAACAAATCATTCCGATTTCCATTCAGCTGTTTCAATTTTATTTACAATAAACAACAAATTTTCATAATTAAGCAATACGTAGGTATAATGAGAAAGTTCGTAAATTAAATTAAGTGATACTGTCTATAATAATAATTGTAGATACCATATCTCAATATTCATAATTTATAATTGTCTGTAGATTTCTTGGTCTACTGCTGATTTGAAATTTCCCCATTAAATTGAAAGATATTAATATTTAGGGTATCTAAATAATATAATACGTATATCTTTAAAAAATAGGATACCAAGTCCCGTAAGACTCCGATATTTTTAATAAACGAAAAACATCTGTGGGAGAGCCATGCTCGGCACGTATGGGCCGGCTCAACTTCGCTCGATACCACGGCCTCACAGAAAACCGGCAGTGAAACAATGCTTGCATTGCTTTTCGCCGCGTGAGTGAGGTTACCGGAGGCCCTAACCCTTCCCTCTCCCCTATTCCCGTCCTTTCCCTCTCCTCCCCTCTAATCCCCCTCTCCCGTTTTCCCGCTCTTCCTCCCTCTCCCCCTCTTCCCCTATTCCCACCTTAAAGGGCGGCAACGCACTTGTGACTCTTGAGTTACAGGTGCCTATGGGCGGCGGTAGTCATTTACCATCAGGTGACCAGTCTGCTCGTTTGCCCCCTATACCATAAAAAAAAGAAAAAAAAACATGAAACAGATTACATAGTTTAAATTATTTATACGACATCATAAAAAAATTTAAAAAAATATGAATTAAAGCAATACTTGGTAAAATAAACACTAGATTAGCAAAATGAAGGTTCTACAAATGAATATTTCATGTTAATTAATATCAGAGATTTGTATTGCAAATACAGTAACTTTAAAGCAAATAAATTTCTGAGAATATTTTTAAGCTGCTCGCAAAATAGGTAATCTAAATTTTAAATGCTTTTAATTGCCAATTTAAACTAATCTTTATTTATATTCGTTAGGCCCAAAGTTTTAATAACACTGAACAGTGTATGTAAATAGGTATTTTTACACAAAAATTACACACTGCTTACGCTTTAATTTCTATAAGAATAAGTGGCTCCGTGCTCTTTCCTCCGCAAGGAACGATCGATCGACCGGTTTTTGACCCTTCAATAAATTTATCGATGTTTTTAACATCAATATGTTTGCCTCTTATTTGTCTTAGTAATAGGCACGTCGAGTCTACATCTTCAACAAGATATTATTGACATAATGGAATAGGTAATCGGCGCGAAGACTCAGCAAACTCTCCTCGATGTCTGACTGTACAAGTGCTGGAGGCTATGTATAGGAAACCGCACACACCAGGACTGTTTTCTTTCTGCTTTCTTAAACCCCAACAATGACAACAACTACTGTTACGAACTGCTACTTCGACACGTGTTTCGCCTCTACACGGAGCGTCTTTCTTTTCTTTCCACTTTCACTCTGAGTGAATGGGAATTAAAACGTGTAATAACATAAATTAAACAGCAGAAGATTTTTTTGTTTGTTTATTCAACTATGTATTCATACATACGTAAATACTTTAAATTAATTTACATAATTAGTACGTAGACTACGGTGACCACTTTTTGTTTAGAGGTATTAAAATTCTACGCCCATTTCAGTTATAAATATCATGTGTTGGGAAGAGAAGTTTATGATAGAGACTGTTACCATTTACAGTCCATCAACAATGGATACTTATTTGACTTTGAAACAAAATGCTAATTTACTTCAATTTAATAAAATATAAACTGTTAAGAGGTTTACCTTCTTATCCGGATCACAGTTCCTTCAAAATGTTAGCACACTTTGATAGTTTTACTACTTAGACATAGAGAAACTAATACAAGTCTTATATGTTCACATTATAGTTCAAAGTTGCACAAAAGTTTTGCTCAACGTCTCCATGGTCTAAACTAGAAATATTTACGTTCACAAAACGTCGCTCGGTGAGGGGTTAAATTAGGGTGGATATAGGTCAAGGCAGGGTTTAGGTTCAGGAAAGTTGAATAACGCTCTAATGTAAAGGTTAAATTTGTTACGGTGCTTACATTATCGGAAATCTAATTGTGTGGCATTTTGTATTGTCGATCAAGAACCTTTTCCGAGGGAGTCAAGCACGGAAGCTCTTACTTGAAGTAGGTATTTGGTATAGTAATACTGATATATGAATACCCGCGGGTTCCTGCACAGTCGGAAAATAAGCATACAGCCTGCCTGATGGTAAGCGATAAGCGGCGCTTATAAACACTAATACGCTAGTAGAGTTATCTAACCAGATAATTTTGAAAACGTTAATAATGAGAAAAAAATGTCGACTAAAAAACTATGTATTTTTTTATACATAATGTTTCAGAAAGATGTGGTCATAGTGGCGTATAGTAGACCCCGTGAATACCGCACAGCGCTTATAATTTTCGAAAAATTCGTGATTTTTAATTCAGAAATCTTATTTTGATATTAACAAAATGAACTGCTATGCTAATAACCAACAAAGCTTCGCTTTCGTAAGCGAGAGATGACATTTTTAAAAGTATGGCTATTCAATACCGAGGATGTTGATGGAATGAAGTTCTGATTTTTCAGAAAACATCCGCATGAAAAAAATTAAATCATTGAATTTGACATGTAAATTCTTAATTTGTTGTTTAGAAATGTACAACTACAAAAGAAAAAGGATTTTCCAAAGATGAGAAATTCAAAAAAGTTTTTTTTTTTCAAGCTAAATAAACTATTTTTCGGATTCTCATAAGACTTGTTAAATTTGACCACACCTTTCCCCATATATCAGGAACTGTTTTAACGTAGGTGGTAAATCTTTGCAGTGCATTGATGTTGTTACATTATTGACTATTATTAACTATATTTTTCGCATTACCTGAAAAATGTGGTGTTTTTTAGGATATACAATAAACACTATCAACATCATATATTGATACTGTATGTATAATCAAATTAAAGCTTAGTTCGGCTTGAACTGTTATGCAACCACCACAACTGATCACAAGAACACAACAGTACTTAATTTTGCAAATCAGTCAGATGAACAATTTGAGTACGTATATGATACTGTTTTCCATCCATGTCTATCGCAATACGTCAAGTTTTCTCCCACACTACTCTCATCCTTGAGGTTGATAAACCAATCAATTAGTATTGAGTTGTCCCTCTAAGTTTTTATTCTAGATTAATAATGCACAAACATAAAGCGATACATTATATCATTGTGGTGATCAACAGTGTAGGGACGGGTCTCGCACTAATCAAAAGATGTTGCTTGTTCTAAGATATCTTTATTAATGTATCCATTACAACATTATACATATCTTAAATACTTACTAAGATTACTACGTCACAATGTGCTTTTGTAATTATGACATTAGAACCTAAAGCAGATTAGATTAACTCCTAAATACCATGATATTGTTTTCTTTTTTCTTCTCTTCATTGTTATATTTATTCTGATATCGGTAATTGATAAAAATAAAACGTGCGCAGTACATGCTTCAATTAAAAAAAAATCGTAGCCATTTCTTGTACACGTTAAGGCAACCTGCAAATCTTCCAGATCTTATGCCTTTTGAAATGTTTAGCATTCGAAGGAAATTAGTTAAAATACTCTGTAAAAACACATTTTATTACACTCTAAGTTCGTGAAAACTCTCATTACTCTTGAAACATAAAGTAGATTACCGAATTAACCTATTCTCTATATAATTACTTACGAAACACTTTATAAAAAAATTATATCCAAAAGAAATTTACTCGGAGATAAAACGAAAATGTACTGAGTTTGTGCTATTACAGTAAATTACATACTATTCACCCTAAATCGAGCACTCGCGGGACATCAAAGGATGCTTTCAAAGATTGTCTGAAAATCTCAAATGTTGAGCGTATAGGAAGTTTGCCCTGAGGAATTGCTATCCGCGTCTGCCGACCCATATACATAAGGAAACTTGGGCCTGAGATGCTCGATTCATAAAGACGGCTTACTGAATAAAACTCCGTATATTGTGATGTAGGGCCGCTAAGCAAAATACCAATGTATTACACATACTTAATATTTATAATAATAAAAAAATGAGAAAAGCAAACAACAGATCCGTATATTTAATATTTTAGTTCCTTTTTTGTAAATCACAGTGGTAATAACATAGAATAAGTATAAACAAAAATTTTATATACCCCCTAGAAAAGAGCTGATGATCTTCGAATGACTGAACAGATAATCTTGATTTATAGCTAAGAACATTCTCCATCAATTCATCTATGAAACAAAAAAAAACTAAGTGAAAATATGTCTATTCGTCTAGGACCTACGATGCCACAGACAAATACACAGGTACACACGTTAAACTTATAACACACCTCCTTTTTGCGTCGGGAGTTGGAAATAAATTTCTTGTTCTCAACATATCTAAGATTTTACATTTTATGACTGAATTATATTTTAAATAATAAAATATTAATTTGGAATTTACAGTCTAAAAAAAAGCAATTACTCATACATGTGTACGAGTAGGTACATACACGCAACTAGAGTTACCACGGCATATCCATCGTAATTTCATAGAAATTATTGAGCCAATTCTTTCAAACGAAAAGTCAAACGGCTTTTTGGGACTAACAACGCTACTTGCTACTCTAAAGCAAAAACTAAGTGCATATGTCATAATCACTACATAGTATAAAACAAAGTCCCCACCGCGTCTATCTGTCTGTTCGCGATAAACTGAAAAACTACTGAACAGTTTTTGATGCGGTTTTTACTAATAGACAGAGTGATTCACGAGGAAGGTTTAGGTGTATAATTTGTTAAGATTTTGTGTAAATTGATTGAAAAGATGATTGTTGAAGATGTTTCTGCTACCCGTACGAAGCCGGGGCGGGTTGCTAGTATCAAATAAAACTTTGTTATTAACTGCCTTTGAACTATTAAAGTTTACGAAAATTTTACTTTGATTACATTGTTACTCTATACATTGGACAAATTACTAATACTAATAAATCAGAACTCCATTTTTAAGTACACATAATATTCTTTAAATTCTTCTATTTTAAATATCTTTAAAACTAAACTTGACCAAATGAAGAGAGTTCTTAGCTCACTGAAATTAGCCTTGGGGCTCGTTGTATTAGCATTTTTATTGCGCCGTCGAACTACATAGAGACAACCCTAAAACGAAGTTTTGTAATAACAGTTAACACGGAACAAAAGTGGAACAGCTGAAGTTCTGATGTGAACGCCCCACTTGGATTGTCTTATTCAAATCTTCAAGACCTATTTTATTGTTTTCGTCATATATAGCAAATTGTTATCAGTATCACTTAGGACATGGTCATAATAGCAGCACAATAATTACGCTGAAAATTGACATAGCTATACAAATTATACATAGTTTTTTTTTTATTGAGAACATCTTTACCGTCCAAACTATATGGAAAAGAGATTAACATTAATAGATCCTACATATCAGAAGAACCGATATAGCAAGTTAGTGTCTATATTTATTCGGAATACTTCGTCTGAAAAAAATAAACCTCTCTAGTTAATCAAATAAATCGACTATATTTTGGACAAATTGCGCAAATAATTGCCAGGTACTCTACTCTAACTCTGATTGTGATAATTCATGTAATTAAATAACGTAGAAATAAATATTATATCTTTAGAAGTAAATGGCGCTTCAACATCACGACATTTAGACGTATTTATATAGAATTTCAACTTGTAATTCATAATTTAATTTCGAATTAATTCTTACTAATTAGAGTTCATTTCTAGTATATCTATCTATCTATACCAATTTATCAAAATCTGCATCCATGTGCGTATTTGTATAATCGCAATTTCATTTAAATTCTGCCCTAGTGTTGTCGTAATCTTAAGGTAGGTACAGTTACAATAAAACCTGATAGACATTTTTATTACAATTAATATGTTATCGTACAAAATAAAAGGCAGCCTTATCGCGTCAGAAGCAGATATTTCTGTTGTTTGCAGAAGCTGTGATGACGAGATATTGTTGTTTGTGTCGCTTATCTCTCTGGCCATTAGCTAGGGTCGCCTTTTGTTCGGCATTATTTTGACAGTGGCCTGGTTATAATGATTCGATGTCGCCTGTTCCACCCTTAAGTTTACATTTTCCTTATGTATTATGGATTGAATATAAATGCACGGAGCACTATGATAATACTGTTTCTTTTGAGACAGGTTCCATTTCATAGTGATGAAGCAAAAATATCAGAAAAAGAAGCAAAGATATCACGATTCGAGCAAAGATCTGTTGGCTGCAAAATGATGAAAAAAGATGGATATACTTCGTCGTACGGGATGAATACTCTTTACATTACCTCGATTTTTATACAATATTATTTTCAATTTTTTTTTAATTGTATTTCTACAGTTCACCAACATGTCTCCGACTCTCACAAATGCATAAGGTTGATATATCCTATCACTAACAATACTTAAACTAAGCTACTAAGATTCAGTATCTATTAATGATGTTTTTTATCTAAAACAGCGCACAACATAAAAACAACTCAAGACCACAAGACTCAATAAGTTGAAGAGATATTGTTTGCTCTTCAGTTGCTGACCATAATGAATATAAAGTTTTAATATAAATAATAAACGTTTCACATATATTTTTATAGTGTTTTCCACAGACAGATATTTGATTTAATGTATAAAATGCTGACGTCATTTATCCTTCCCGTCTGTCCCGGCTGTAGGTTGTGCACAGTGTGCACAACGTTGCACAGGTTGTCTATCATACTGATTTTACCACAGAAAACATAATAGTACCCGTATTATTTTTAAGTGTTATATATATAATTTTAATGATATTACTTTTAATTAATTGTAATAAAAATTATTAATTATAATAATTGTAATTACTTAAATGTAGTAGTAATTTGCGCGACTGTTTAAGTTTTAGAACAATATGTTACATTGTCCTTATATTTCATTTGCGCTTTTAAGCAATATGACCAGAAAATTGTAAAAGAACATGTTGAAAAAGAGTGTACCTTGGAGTTTCTTGTCTGTTTTTCTCTTTGGGATCTACGTATGAGAACAGGCAACTAGCTTCACGACTGATTTATTCTGACTGACTCGTACTCCTGACAATTCAAAAATACCTATAGCTGATTTAATTGAAATAAATGGTTTTGATTTGACATGTAGTACATTATTTTATGTATAGGTGATCAATCGTTTTCGCAGCGCGATACCTTGGGTTGCATTATTCCAAATTTCGTAGGGATCTCTTATATTTTTTTGAATAATATACCGCCTTTGTTACTCACTGATAGTGTAGGTAAAACTAGTTTTAAAAATCGGTTAAGTGGTATTTGAGTTTATCAATTACAAACAAATAACAAAACTTTTCACTTTCTAATATTAGTTTAGATTTAGATTAAAATATTGTCGTAGTGGCGCTTAGACACAAAGTATCTACAGTTAACGAGAATATGTGATGGATTATAAAGCAGAATAAGATTTATTGTTTGTCATTGTCTTCCTAGTCATTCTTTTGCGAAATTGCTATCTACTATTGTTTACACATAACATGAATTGTTTTGAGTTTGAGTATTACTTTCATAGTCAGCATCTTGGTCTTATAAAACAAGTGTTAAAATTTCGTTTTAACCATCAAAATAAAATTCTGGTATCCAACGATAAAAGATAGTTATTGTACTATTTCTAAAACAGCAGCTTCGACTGGGATTGGATCCGCCTGACTTCACAAGCTCCCCCAGCCCAGTCGAGTGTAATGTTGCATACTCGAGAGCAATAAATCCGCGTCACATAAAGAAACCTAAAATTCCCGGAAGGTAATAATGCTAGCTTAGTAAAATAAATTGTGTTTACTCCTTAAATGAAAGTAATAAAACTTCTTGGTTGTTGTAAAGTTATGTCCTCAAAATAGAGGAATGGGAGAACATTCCCCAACATCGCATAAGAAACTTTTTGTACAGCATGCCAAACCCCATAACCGCATAATGGCAGCACGTGGAATAAAATTGGAGAAAATTGTAAAGTTGTGGAAAAATAGGGTCTTTTTTTTAATTTTTATTTTAAGATGAAATTGTTTTTTTTTTCTCAATTCATTGTTCTCGAGTGTATTTCAACTGCTAAGTCACTAAAAGTGACTGAAACCTAGGATGTTCATTCATCATGCCGGTAACCGCCTAGTATCAAGTAAGCTCTTTTGTAATTAAATGAACTACACTGACCAATGTGACAAACAGTTACAAAGCTAGAAAAGTTGTTAATAAATTGTGTATAGGCCCTAAAGCCCCATAGTTGGGGAGTCCAACTTATCACTGGAATTGAACACTTAGACTTAACACTGGGTTTGTCTAAAATATAGGTAGGTAAAGCTATATCTCGGCATCGTTCACCTTGCCATTTATAAATGCAATGCCTTATAATTTTTTATTAAACGAGATTGTTGTGGATAAACGAGAAAAAAATCCTGAATGTATGAATCAAAAATATTTTTTTAAACCCAAATAATGACATTTTTCGTGTACGGATTTAAAATTTTACACGTCTTTTATTAGTTATATTTTTACTTAGTTTTATTAAAGTTTCTATTTGAGTACGGATACTTGTAGGTACGTGTAGCTTTGTATCTACTTTTATATATATATATTTATAAAGACCGAATATTTATATATCTTATTTAATTTTGATAAATGATCTAAAATAAGTGTAACATATTAATATAATCCACAAGCTACGGGTCGTATAATAGCTTTACTGCTAGCCCCGGTGAGGTGACCCGATGACCAGAAGTTCCCTCGTGATAAAAAAGGTTCGTATAGTAGACTGACAATTCGAGCTAATAATTTTAGGTAAATTTGTGATTTTTAATACAGAAATGTTATTTTATTCGAAATTAGTTAACTGAACTTGAAAATTGACCGTAAAATAGATATTAAATACAAGGATGTTGATGGAATGTCCGGCTTCGTAAAAAATATAAAGGAAATCATTGAAATTGACATGGCGATCTGAAGCTCAATATGGCGAAGACCGAGTACTTGGTCTGCAACTTTACAGATCCCAGACCCGTGCGCATAGACGGTGACACGGTCGAGCGCACGGATCAGGTGAAATACCTGGGATCTTTATTTCACGCGTCTGGTGACACCGATTGCGACGTCAAGGCACACATTGCTGCCGCATGGGCCACATGGCGTGAGGTGACTGGTGTTATTTGTGACCCCAAGATACCGGTTAAGTTAAAGTTAAGGGACAGGTCTATAAAACCATCATTAGGCCTGTCCTTTTATACGGCTGTGAAAAGTGGCCGGTGCTGGAGCGACACTAGCAGGAACTACGTGTCACGGAGATAAATATGCTGCGGTGGATGTGTGGAGTGAGGCGGAAGGACCGCGTTAGGAACTCCCGTATTCGCGGCAGCCTTCATGTCCGTGAGATTGCGGATAAGTTGCAGAAGTGTCGCCTTCGCTGGATTTTACGGCAACCGGCTACTTACGTGGGAAACCAATGTGTGGCCATGCCGCCTCCGCCGGGCCCCGGAAAGGGGTATATACCAAAAAAGTGCCGGCTCGACGTCGTAAGGGGTGATTTGCGTGCCAATGGACTCACTATCAGCGATGACGAAGATCGGGCGAAATGGGGAAGAAAAAGTCGGAAAGCGGTCCACGGGCACCGAAGCGGAAGTTTCGGTTGTCACCGGGATTCAACGCTAAGATGATAATGATTGAAATTGACATGCAAATTGATAAAACGTTGTTTAGAAAGATGAACCAACACTACGAAAAGCATTTTCCATTTTCCGAAGATATAAAATTAAAGAAAAAAAAATATTTTAATAAAATATAATGGTTTTCCTTTATTAAATTGATTTATGCCTAGGCTTAGGTACGTCAGCGTTAGATCTTGTACATGTGTCTAATAATTAATTCTAGAGATCCAGTGGTGTAGACTACGGAAAGAATTGAGAAGGGTTTTTATTAAAACTGCATTAAAAAAAATTGAAAATACTTTTGGGAATTTAACCGACTAAAATCCGAAAAAAAACCTGTACATTTATGGCACCAGTCGATAAGGTCAATCGTAAAGATCAAATCTCCCTAATAAACATGGTAAATTAAATTAAAGGAAAACCATGAACTATAAACTTTTTTATTGAACTAACAAAAAACGAGTATAGGTCATATTAAAATAATTAGTGGCTCGCTATTAAAATAATAATAGCAAAAGCGTGATAATAGTTGTGAATTTTTGCTAACAGTACTCATACCTGAGTCAGCAAATAAGTAAAATAGAAACATATTTTCTGTTTTATTTATTTAGCATCCATAGGCTATTAAATAATGGTTAATAATTACCATTATTTGTAGAGCCGTACAGAGATTATTATCTCCATATCAAAAAGTTCTCTATGCTAAATGTCTTACAAAACCTTCACCTTGAAAAACACAAAAAGTTTATATTTTTTATAGATCATCCGTTATCTTTGACCTCGATCTAAATCGTAACAATTTATTAAAGACTATGAGATTATTTGGGTAACCAATATTTCACGGCTTTTCGTTTATAAGACAGCTTGAGCTCAGGGCGTCAACATTAGATTTTAAACGTGAGTGTCTAATAGTTCATTCCAGTGATCCCCTCATGTAGACCGGTCGCGTAGAAATCAGTACAGAGAAAGAGCTAAGTATTAGTAGATTTCATTATTTAAAAAATATTAATAACAGTAGTAAAGTGTAAACAGGTACAGTTAACAATACACTGAAATACAATACAAACAAATACTAGGCAAAGTTTCGAATTAATTGATTATCTTTTATAGAAATAAGAAACATTTTAAGCAATAATGTATACCGATTGATTTAATGAAGAATCAGAATGATTTTTGTTTCATGAAATCCAAGACCATGATACTAAATATGCCACTGGTTTTGAAAGTTTTTACAAGTATTTGTAAACCCGCTTGCCATCAGAGGGGTGATGTGCTTGATTACCAACTTGATTGTATTGATCGAACAACCACTGAAGTTGCCACGAGTATCAACGCATCTATCGAGTAGTATTAAATGCCAGCGCTATAACTATTGCCAGCAATATTTCCCTGAGGGGACAACATTTGACCTTTTACCCGAGATAAATAAGACCTAAGAATACTCTACACTCTCTATTTCGTTGTATGTACGGAAAAGAAATATTGGCGTATACTTACTTCACGATATATTTTTTTCCATGTGCTCAGAACAACTCCCCTGTCTCCAGAAATAGGTCAAGGATCAAGGGGCCAGAAGTATTTCTCGTGTTCTTAATCGCCAATATTTGAGACGAAGAAATTAGGACAAATTTACCACAATCGAGATCTCGAAAACTATACTGTCTAATAGTAGATCTTTAAGAACACAATTTCCAGCCATTCTTGCCCCGTCGACGTTAAATTTATTTTGCGGGATAAAAAATAGTGCTCGCGTTAAGAAAAGAAAGAATTTCCCTGACAACAAATTCAAGGTTTATAGACGAGGTGTAATGCACATAGTTAAACATTTTCCAGGCGCTACTATGTATTGTATACTAACTTACAACCTCTCAAAAGAAAATACTACCGAGATACACATACCTAGTTATTAACCTTACTTTTTGGGTTCGGTCTTAGCAGCCCACTCAATATAATATATATTCTCTTTTTAAAAGGAAACGTCGTGAATCTGTAACTAAATGAATTTTGTACTCTCATTAACTTCTCACAGATACCAAGTAGCTTTATACGATGAAATCTAGATCTTATTTTGTCTAGTTTTATATTTCAGCCTTTTAACCTTCAACCAAATAACTTATATTATATTTTTGGGCCAAGAAACAATGGCATAGATACCTATTTTATACTCTATAGATACCAGTTTTATTTTATTTAAGCTGTAATAAAAGTTAAACCTTAGCTACGTCGTCACAGACGGTTTTTTGTTGTATTTGGTCGTACCCTTAGGGTCTTCAACGAAAGTTTTAATAGACTAACAAGTACTAAAAATTTGACGAGTAATTGCGTCTAAAAAATATTTAACATTTGAAAAATTTTACATTATTTAACATTTGAACGTTTTAGTTGTTTTTTCATCAAAGTGATACTGAGCATAATTACTAAACTCATCAATCTTTTGGGGGCTGCTAAGAATTATTGAGGGATAGATCTTGAAGTGATGGCAAGAAAAATATTCGGCATTTTCTTTGTTTGAAATAAAACATATTTCTTACGTGAATAAAAGTTTCGCGAAATTGTGTCGTTTTCATGTAAGTAAATCTTAAAAAACTTATTAACGCAACGAAGGAAAGGGGCAAAGGTAAAATAGGAATCGCTTTTTGATGCTTATTTCGTTGATTTATAGAAGGATAATTCAGTTATTCGAAAATTTACTAAATTTATTATAACACAAATTCATCAAATCTCAACTAAATAGTAATGTTTACTACCGTTCTCCCGCGGTTCCACTTACGTAGATATCAATTTCTAGGTGTCTCTGTGTCTAGAACTAGGAGATATTAATCTATTTGTGTGCTAAACATCCCAATCCCTAAATATAGTAACACACACACACGCACACAATCACCCTCTCTCATTTTATAATTCTAGTGGGCCTCTTCTATTTATGTTACCTGAAAATAGATAATGTATCTGTCATGATGTATTTTGCAAACTTCGTGTATTATATTCATAAAATAAATAATTCTATTTCTCTTACAATAATACACTTTAATATAGATGTATGAATGCTCATATAATATTATTAATGCTAATTTATGTAGGTTATAACAGAAAATACTTACTTTACTTTTTAGGTACTTTATTTTTATGTGTAGAAGATAAATCATATAACATTAGAAGCAAAGTAATAAAATCCACATTTATGCTTTTTTTCTGTCCCCACATTATAAATCTTTTTTATTAGGTGATGTACATACGTTTCGTTATAACAATAACTGTGTTTTATGGCAAGGAAGTTTTCAATGAACCTAGTCTAAATGAATGTATGAATGAATCTATAGTGATCATTAATTTTTCCTAAGATAACTTAAGTCATAGCTTCAAGTTAGAAGCGACAGTCGAGAGTAAGTAGTTAGACAAAGCAAATTTTCTTTTGTTAATGTTAAGATTGTTAAGTACCGACACACGTTTTATTGAGTAGTATTGAGTGATTAAGCTTCGTTTTTTTTAATAGATGTAATTGGATTTTGGCTTGAGCGCTTTAGTACATTTGCTTTATGTTAGTTACAAAGCGGGTCAAATGTAAGTCCGTACTAAAACGTCTGTGCAGTTATGTCTAACTAAATTTTCAAAATTAAGTCACTCAAGAAAAGCCAGTCAACACTAAATGCATGTGTTTTCCACAGATCACTAATTATATTATAAACCTGAAACATACCTAGGTACTCCTTAATTGTAGAAAGTACAGATACCTACATATGCTACATATGTCCGATTTTACTGACATACGAGTAGGTAACTCAATAAAATGGGGTCGATTCGGACTTTGAATTTATTCGTGCATACACACACGACTGACTCCTACGCTCAGCTTTCACAGAATTTGAATTCGAAAATACTCGTGCTAAATCGAACAAATTGATATCGGAAATATATCCAATGTCCATTTTAGTGAATATTACTATTACGGGTTATTATTTGTTTTATTAAAACAAATTTATAGGGTCTTAATATTTTCAACAAATTCATTTTTGAGCAGGAACAGGCCATAAACATAACGAATAATTTTAACACTACTAATACTACGCAGGATGTATATCTGCTTATAACGCAACTGTGTTGGGAACTGCTATTTTTTATACAAACAAAACCTTTTGGTAGCCCATTTTGGTAAGCGTTTATCAGTACCTCTAAATACTCTATTCCCCTTTTATAGAGCTCTGCATACCATTCTCACTGACTGGAAAAACAACGCCGGGCTCATGTGGATGTCCTTTGTAGGGTTGAGATTCTTTCCCAAGTAATTTACTATTAGGACTTGAAAAGTTGACGCTGTTACCTAATCGTAAAAAAAGCTTAAGTAGAATAGTTAAAACCAGTTGCGTGTTAATAAGCGACACACAGGTACGGATATTAATAATTTAGAGATGAAGTCGTAACAGCATCATAACTGGATGGCAGTGATAAAACAAAAGTTAATGTTTTTAAACTCGTTTCTTTATCAGTAACATTCAAGATACTTTGCATCTAACTACCTGCAACCATAAATCGATTATATACAGAGAGCTTCGTGATTATGTTAGTAGCAGAATTACTAGCTGGAAACATTTTCATTAGACTGCTAAGACAACGGGGTCAGTGATCTTCTTTTTATTCTAGTAAACATTTCTCTCTTCAAACGGCTTTAAAATGTTTGGATTGCCATTCACAATGTCATGACGGGGGAAATATCTGCATCCTACAGAACGGAACTCCTTTGTTATTTGTTGCCGATTCCTGTGGGAAATAAGCTGCGTAGATATCACTAAACTCTTATCTATCTCGTACCAGTATCGAGTTCGAAACGTCAAATTAGAGGGTAGAGAGGGAAGTACCTACCTCTAACCCACAGAAGAAATGCTCTAAACTGAACAATTTTTCTTCGCCCAATGAATAAAGTCGATTGCCTGGCCTGTTGGTCTAGTGGTTAGTAATCCTGATTGCTGAGCCAGAAGTCGTGGGTTCGATTTCCACTCAGGACAAATAATTATGTTATGAGCATGATCATTTGTTCTTGGTCTTGGTGTAATTTATCTACATGTTAATGTATGTATTTAATAATTTATAAGTATGTTTATCAGCAGTCTGGTTACCATAGTACAGGCTCTGCCTAGTCTGGGATCAGACGGCCGTGTGTGAGATGTGTCACGTTGTTATTATTATTATTATGACTTCATTAGAGCTAATGTTGGCGCCGCACAGGTGACACCACCCTTATGATACGTGGACACCGGTAACTATTTACCATCAGGTAAACCCTGTGATTGTTCGCTAACTTACTTGCTTAAAAAGAAATCAATGGTTGTTCGCATCAGTGGCGTATTAATGAATGTATTAAGATCGAGCAAAAGTAAAAGTCTATTGTATGGAAATTTCCTTTAATTTTAAAATTATTTTATTATATTTATTTGTTGTTACAATTTCATGTATCTTCCTATTACAGTTCAAGAACTAAAAAAATCACGTAACTTGTATGGGGCCCCACTTTCATTTTAATTTATTTTTTGGTGTTATGGTTGCAATAGAAATATCCACTCTTTAAAAATGTCAACTGTATACCTATTACGGTACATGAGATACAGTCCGCTGATAGACAGACGGAGTGTGATGGCTTAGTAATAGGGTTCCGTCGGCACCCTTTGAGTACAGAACTCTAAAGACATCGCTCAGTTCAGAACACTTCGCGTTTTACTTCTTCAGAACAGACAGACAGCGTTAAGTTATTTTTAGGGTTCCGTTCCTCAAAATGAAAAAGGAACCCTTATAGGATCACTTTGTTGTCCGTCTGGTCCGTCTGTCTGTCTGTCAAGACCCTTTTTCTCAGGAACCCGTCTTGACTCAAGTTGAAATTAATACCAAATAACGTGTACGGTCTACGGATCCTTGAAGCTGTAAAAAAATCAAGCTTCTAAGTTAGATATGGCTTAATTTCTTATATTTGACAAAATTTTAACATTTCGCAGGTAAATTTAAACCTATATACTTCCCATTGACTTATAATCATGAATTTTGGTAAGAAGCAAGGTCTCACAGCACAAGTAAAGGAAAAATCCGAAAGTCGTTAACTTGTTGTTATATCTGTCTGTCTGTCTGTCTGTCTGTCTATCAAGACCAAAGGGTCTTGATAGACAGACAGACATTGCTTGATGCTTTCACGGGTTCCTGAGGAAAAGTCCTCAGGAACCCGTGAAAGCATCAAGTTGAAATTAACATCAAATACTTATATCAGCGGTCCCTTAAAGCCGTAAAAAAAATAAGCTTCTAAGCCAACGTAATCAAGATACGGCCATTCAGCCTTAGATTTTAACGAATTTGAATATTTCGCAGGTAAATCAACACCTATAGCGTACTTCCTATTGACCTAGAATAATAAAATTTATTAAGAAGCAAGGTCTGATAGCACAAGTAAAGGAAAAAATCCGAAAGTCATTAATTTGTCGTTATATCACATAAAAAAAATAGTTTTTGTGATTACAAACTTACATTTTGCGGTTAAATTGTTAACTTTGTCGTACATGGTACAAGCTAAGTTTGTTTTTCGAAAAAGACGGGCAAGTCTTCAAGAATTCCCGAGATAGATGTACTATCTACATCTTACAAGTTTGTTTGATTTGAGTTTATCTTGAAAACTGGAAAAGTACCGATTTGAATTTACATTTTAAAAGGGGTTCAAAAGGTGTAGCAGTTATTAACTTAAAAAAAAGTAGCAGTGACTTCAATGCGTCTAAATCATTTCCCACTCTTCGAGGTATAATATTATCTTCAAATTTAAACGGGACAAACCTGCCAATTGATTCAAATGAAAAGAAGAAAATTATTGAAATCGGTTCACAAATGGGGAAGATATCGCGTAATATAATTAACTTTGATGAAATTTGTGTATTAGATCACGTTTCCTTGCAATGAAGGAAATTGTTTACAATTTCAATATCTTGCAACCTGTCACTCTAATGAGTGATTTATAAAAATGAACCAACAAGTTTTATTAGATTAAGGGTGCCAGCACACCAATCGATCGATGCCATCGATCGACTTCGATTGATTTGGCTTTTTCAGACCCATCGGTGAGGTCAAAACTGATCCATTCTATCAGCAATCGATGTGTGTGGTGGCACCCTAAAGGAGGGCGTCATCCGATGAACGGCCTCAGATGGTATATTTACGCCACTGGTTCACATGAGTTATTGAACTTATTGATGGATTCGGATTAACATTGAAAATACTATAACAGTTTAGCGTCACTACCATCAGGATTAGAGACGAGCAGGGGACACTACTGGTGTTGCCTGTGCCTTATCAACTTTACTACATATAATATAAAAAAAGCTCCCCGCCACGTCTGTCTGTTTATCTAATCCTCGATAAACCCTAAAAGTACCGAACGGGTTTTGGGTGGATAGAGTGATTCATGAGGAAGGTTTAGGCGTATAATAGGTGTTTTGTATAAATCTGCTGAAATACTATACTCCCCGTAAGTTATAAAGTTATATGAAAACATTGTCCCGGTGACGGAATAATTCCTCCTAAAAAGATCTTTTAACTATGACAGTGGCTCCTATTAATGATGTAAATGGTGATACGACAGCTGATTAACAGACACTGTTCACAGTAAACCTATTACGGGTCAGCATAGAAAATGGACATCAAACAGCAAATCGTATTACACATCCATTAGGGAACTAAGCGACATCTCCACGGTAAGTGGGTTAACGATAATCTTCCTCGCACTAGGTACCTACGTTTACCGAAATTGCTTAATTCGCCATTTGCTGAAGTGACTTCATATAATGATGCTTTCAGCATTGGCTAAGTAATGGTGCTATGATATACATATATCAGCTTGATGCGAAAAAAATATCTTTTCTGTTTAGCTTTTTGAATACTAATATGGTGACGAAAAAGCATAATAGCTCCTTACTTGCTAATGAAAAAAGATAATTTCTCCTTTGAAAAAGTCTTTTTTACACCTAAGCTGGCACTATGTAACTAACCTCGGTTACATTAAAAGAACAGTGAATCAAAAAGGATAATTTCTCCTTTGACAAAGTCTTTTTTTACAACTAAGCTGGCACTAAGTAGGTAACTAACCTTACCTACATTAAGAGAGCAGTGAACGAAAAAGGATAATTTCTCCTTTTACAAAGTCTTTTTTTACAACTAAGCTGGCACTAAGTAAGTAACTAACCTTACCTACATTAAGAGAGCAGTGAACGAAAAAGGATAATTTCTCCTTTTACAAAGTTTTTTTTTATGTTATAGTTGGCAAACGAGCAGACGGGTCACCTGATGGTAAATGACTACCGCCGCCCATGGGCACCTGTAACTCAAGAGTCACAAGTGCGTTACCGCCTTTTAAGGTGGGAATAGCGGTAGAGAGGGAGATGGGGGAAGAGCGGGAAGACGGGAGAAGGGGTTAGAGCCTTTTTTTTTTTTTTTTTTTTTTGTGCGTGTGGAAACCCCCTCGGGCCGTCACCCCGCCGGGGTTTTCGGCGGGGCGGTGTGTCGGAATCGAACCGACTAAAACCACACGGTGTGCCGTACTGCGCCTTAAGTAGGAGGGATCCGGGAACAGCTTTATTACGACATCCGGAACCCTCCTAGCGCCTGCCCGCTACAGCGCGGGCACCACCTTCAGGTACAATCCTCTCAATTAGGCGACGTCCAGGCACACGCGGACGCCGCCTCCTCGCGGGGGGCCACTACAGCGGGTGGAGGGGAAAACCCGTCCCGTCCACCCGCGGCCACACTCAGGGCGGCATGAGGCGCTGGTATGCGCGCCTCCGCCGCCCGGTTCGCCGGCGGCGGATTAGGTCCGAGTGGAGATCGTCCTCCCGAACCCTTTCCGCCGCCTCCTTCTGCGAGATGATGTCCTCACAGAAGGTCGCGACCGCGGTAAAATTCCTGTCGCTACCGGCCATGGAGCGTATGACGGCCGGTAGCGAGAGATCTCCTCCGATGACTGCAGTGAGGGCCCGACGCTGCGTCGCCCAGGCGGAGCAAACCACCAGCGTGTGCTGAGCCGAGTCCTCACTGCAGTCGCAGTGGTGACAGGCGGGACTCAGTTCCCTCCTAGCGACCGAATGCAGGTACTTCCCGAAGCAGCCGTGCCCGGAAAGGACCTGCGTCAGTCGGAAGGAAAGGGTCCCGTGCTGCCGCCCTGCCCACTCGACGATGACCGGCTGGAGCGCCTCCACGGCGGCAAAGCCAGCACGTGGAGCCTCCAGCCGGGACGACCAACGAGCCATGGTGGCTCGGCGAGCGGCCTCACGCCATTCGCGTACCTCTTCGGGCGGGGGCCGACTGCCGCTTCCCGCCCGGAACTCAGCCGTTCGCCGATATACTTCGGCGAGCACTTCCGCCTCCAAATCCCACGGGGGAGTCCCGGCCAACGCGCACGCCGCCTCCGTCGACACGGTGCGGTATCCGCGTATGGCTCTGACCGCCATAACCCTCTGAGGGCGCCAGAGGCGCGCCCTATTTTGGGCGGTCAGAGCTCCCGCCCACACCGGTGCACCGTACAGTGCCATTGACCGGACAACCCCCGTGTACAGCCGTCTCGTAGCGACGCTGGGTCCGCCCAAATTGGGCAAGAGTCGCCCAAGGGCGGACGCAGCGCCGACCAGCTTCGGAGCAAGCTGTCGGAAGTGCTCGTCGAAAAGCCACCTACCGTCGAGGATCAGGCCCAGATACCTTATGTGGGCCTGAACCGGTACGAGGACCGAGTTGACCACGATAGAGGCGCCAGGGGGTGGACCACGACGGGGCCCATGGAACAAAAGGGCCTCCGTCTTATCCAGGGCCACCCGCAAGCCCAGCGCCTCGATGCGCCCGACCACCAGAGAGACTCCCCTGGTGGCCAAGCGCGCCGCCTCCTGAAAGTTCACCCCCCGGGCTGTGACTAACGTGTCATCGGCGTAACAAATTACGCCGAGCCCGGGGGGGAAGTCGCCTCGAAGGGCCCAGTCGTACCCAATGTTCCACAGGAGTGGTCCAAGGACAGACCCCTGCGGAACACCGCACGACATGGGCCGACGACTCAAAACTCCATCTCGGTCCTCGTACATGACGGTACGCTCCTCAAGATAGTCTGCCACCAGCCGCCTCAGGTACTGTGGCACCCCATGATAGAGGAGTGCTTCCCTGATGCAGCTGAATGGCAGACTATTGAATGCGTTGGCGATGTCCAACGACACCGCCAACAGCACGCCGCCACAGCTCACTACGTCTTCGGTCACGGCCCTCAGGCGCAATACAGCTCCGACCGTCGAACGCCCCGCTCGAAAACCGAATTGGGCGTCCGACAAATCGGGGCCGACCTCGCCAAGGTGCCGAACGATGCGGGCAGAGAGGACCCTCTCAAATAATTTACCCGCCTCGTCCAGCAACACAAGGGGGTTAGAGCCTCCGGTAACCTCACTCACGCGGCGAAAAGCAATGCAAGCATTGTTTCACTGCCGGTTTTCTGTGAGGCCGTGGTATCGAGCGGAGTCGAGCCGGCCCATATGTGCCGAAGCATGGCTCTCCCACATAAGAGTCTTTTTTACAACTAAGCTTAACTAACTAACCTTGCCTACATTAAAAGAACAGTGAACGAAAAAGGATAATTTCTCCTTTGACAATGACTTTTTTACAACTAAGCTGACACTAACTAATCTTAACTACATATAAACCCTCTTAACATCGCACTGGCACTCGTTGCCAGTCTTATCACGTTGGAACATTATCAGATCAATTCCAGGATAATTAAAATACCTGCTGCTGTCTCCATTTCGAACAGAATTCTGCTTATCCCTGTACTGCAATACCTTCATCTGCAACAGCTTTAGAGATGTTCTTCACCGGGGGGTCGAAACACTAAGTATTTTTTAACCCCCGATGCAAAAAGGAGGGGTATTATAAGTTTGTATCTGTGTCTGTCTGTGGCATCGTAGCGCAAAAAATATCACTTTTTTTTTAGTTACTATGTAAAGGAATATTGGAAATCAATTTTAATGAACTTATAATATTGTCGTATCGCAATGAAAAAATGACACTTTGAATGTAAATATAGTTTGCATGATAATACTAAAATTTGGCATCCTAGATCTGATCTGATGATGAAGCCAGGAGGTGGAAAGTGGAACTCTTCAGTGGCTACCAGCAAAACCCTTCGAGTTTGGGCTCATATCATTTGTTTTGACGAGTCCAACAGATTGGGCTTGATAACGGTGGTCTGATGGTGAAGCCAGGAAAGTGACAAAGTGAAAAGTTGGTGCACTTAACTTGAGGGCTTCCTCGATCTGTCGATATGTCACACTTTTATCGGCCTGCCGGACCTGGTATAATCCTTCAAGTTAAAATTGCCGTGATTGAACTAAAAATATCACTATTCTATGGTCCTTGGACATGGACAAGTTCCTCTCAGTGCACTACTCATTTCCTTGATACATTTTTATTTAGTTAAGTCACGCTTAAATTTTCACAAAATGATTACACGAATGTAGTAAACATGCCATTTTTATTTAAAAAATAATTTAAAAATCCAACAAACTATTCCTTGCCTTCAACTTCGTTTTTTTTAATAATACTTTTACGGTTTATGGATATGACTTCAAATTACAATGTTAATTAGTTTGCATGCGACAAACTTTTTTTTTTAAAAAGACAACTCCCGCATTAGAAAATACTCCTGTGTCACGGGGGACTTTACAAACATAGAAGCAACGGACACAAAGAACACCCACACTCAGGTGGGAATCGAACCCACGACCTATAAGCATAGCGCTCAGGGTCACTAACCACTAGACCAACAGGACAGTCGAACTTGTTTTTTTTTACATTACATATTATATATAATTTATATATATATTGTTTCCAAACAAATAAATAGAGTCTATGGTGACAGACAGATAGTGCTCATGTAACACTGTTTTGAACGTAGCCACGGATTACGCTCGCTCGTCTAATAGCAACTGGCAATACATTTGTGGAATGTCCCGTCTAATTTCCAGTCTCAAGCTTTCTGATGACTTCAGGCATTTTGAATGTGTGTCATGAAGCTTTCCTTGAGATAACGGGGAGTCAATGTATTAAACAACATGTTATATAGAATTGTTGGAATATGAGTATTCTGGTGAAGGCGGATTGTTAGCTACTGAAGCTTTTTACGGAAGTAGAAAACATGATCATATTTGCGTAGACTGAATATAAATCGTATACAAAAAATTTGAAGGCACTCAAGTTTAATAAGTTGTGATGCGGTAAGATTAGGATAGGATCGATAGTGTTCTTAGCTAATTAATATTTTAAATAAAAAAATAATTTAATTAAATCTGTTTAGCCGTTCGAAGATCTTCGGCTCTTTTCTAATCGTTCAAGGGTTTTTTGAGTCGGGGGTATTTTATATTTTTGATTTAAACTTGTACCTGCTGTGTTTTGGAGCTTAAACTTGTGTCTTTCTTTGCGCAGCCTAATAATAGAAGAACAGTACAATCGAAGACTTGCAGTGTAAGTATGTTAGAAGCCATATGAAATATTGTTTGTAGATGTCAGACATATTACGTGACCAGAGACTTGATCTTGACTTATCAAATAACCATGTGACACTTATCATAACATAACTAAATAACAATTCCAAGTACCGTAGTAAGTCGTACATGACTGTGTCTACCGTCTACATCTTAAATTTTGTTTGTTCTCTAACTTCTCTATAATAAAACGTAAGTAATCAGGTTAAGTGATGCCACGTTATACACTGCGTACTTACATATATTTTATTAAAACGTGCCCTTGTTTTATGTCGTAATGTATAGTGTTATTTCTTTCAATGTATTTTTGTAGAAGCGCTTGTAGGTACGTCTACGTCAAATTATTCTTTTTTGATTCTTTCTTCGTGTACAAACCACAATTGACAGATGTGGATAAATTTGCTACGACGAATACCCGTAGATTTTAATATTGTTGGATACATATACATAATAATATGTAGGTACGACAAATGCCAATTTTATTACAATTTTGTAGTACATATAGACCTCTATGTAACATGTTGTAAATGTATCTTTAAGTTCTCTTCTTAAGATACGGTTACTTTTTAATTTTTACTTTATTTTATACTAGCAACCCGCCCGGCTTCGCACTGGTAGCAGAGACATCTTCAACAATCATCAACATATTTCAATTAATTTACACAAAATCTTAACAAATTATACACCTAAACCTTCCTCATAAATCACTTTGTCTATTAGTGAAAACCGCATGAAAATCCGTTTAGTATTTTCAGTTTATCGCGACGCGAACAGACAGACAGACGTGGCGGGGGACTTTGTTTTATAATATGTAGTGATTTGAGAGAGTTTCGGTTTTATGTTTTTTTCTTTCACTAATAGGCAAGATTATTCCTTAACATACCTAAACGGTTATTTATTTATTTTGATAGTCACATGTGAGTTTTCTGTCTTTTTTAAAGGTTTGTGGGTCATGTATTGTTATCCAAACATAAAATAAATTGATATCTTTTCAGTTTCGTACCATTAGAATTTACAACATTAATGTTATAAAAGTAAACAAGAAAAAAAACGAAAAACAAACTAGTGTCTCGAATAGTCGAGATTATTCGAAGATGTTTCATATTGTATTAATAACGAGCTTTGGTTTTGAGTTTCTTATGAATCGTGCCATTATATTATACAACACATAGCCTTTTTTAATAAATGAGTTGGATAGTGGAAGTGGAAAGAATTTTTTAAATCTCATGGGATTAGTGCATCTAAACGTCCAAATTCCTCAGCTTCACAATATTAATAATATTAACAACACATTCATAACCAAGATATGAGTTTCAAAGAATATAATCAGCGATACATTATGTGGCTTTGCCTCTTTAGAAATATCATATACATAGGTTAAATTGTTGCTCCCGAATGACCTAATTAAGTATCTGTATGCGTACGTCCAGCCTAGATTAAGCGACTCGTACGTCCCAGAGTTACTGTGACCTATTTTCATTGGTTGACCTAAAGGTAACCTAATTATATTTCTCTATGGCATTAAGTATGAGCATGTCCTCAAAGGGTAAGTTTAATTTTAGTTTTTTCCATTACATTACAATAGACTTCTTAGATACCAATTCAAATATTACATTATACTAATTGTAAAGAAAGTATTTGTATTAATTGAAAAGGGGGAAATACCACATTACATTTCAGTTTAAGTAAAATTAGAAAGTTTTTGTTTTCTATTGACACATTAAGATTTTGAAATTGTTTATTTAAACTAAAAATTGTTAATAGTTACATGTGCCTTAAATATGTTAACACAAGATAAACTTAACATAAAAAAAATAATTTAACTATATTACCTAACTTTTTTTTATTAATTGAAAATGATTGAATCAATCAATGAATCAATAGGCCTTTCCCAATAAAAAGTGATTGTGATGTTCAAACTATGTACCTAACGGCTGTTTCGAGTTTGTGTTCAAATAAACGTTTTACAGTAAAGTAGGTCGTTTATACGACGCCCTCGAGAGCCACTGAAATTTTTGTTCTTGCCCGAGTCCTTTTTTCTGTATTTTCCGAGCTGTAGCTGCATAATCGTAAATGTAAAAACTATACTACTTTATTTTTCTTTTCGTCTTTCTCCTTTAAAGATGCAAAGTAATAAAATTTGTAGTTTTCAGTCAACTTGTTTAAAACACAGTAAGATTCGAAACTTTGGCCTTGAGAGTTCTGACAGATGCCAAAGACGTATAATTATGTATAAATAAATAAAAGTTTTAACTGTCATAATGCTCTATAGTTCTATTTGTTATGAACACTAATAATAAGTTAGAAATCCTCCAGCCATAATGAACGCAATTTCGCGGTCATAAGCAGTAAGCATATTTCTAATCTTCGACACCTACAAGTAATTCTACTGGCAAACAAAAACATATTAATAGAATGCGTTAATGGGTAAATAAAATTAATGTCTCTGGTAATGTCCTTAATACCTAATGGCGTCGCTATTTTATTAATTTGTTATTTTGTAATATTGTTTATAAATACACTAGGAAATGAAATATTTACTTATGAAATGTAATGTTCAAACATCTTTTTTTGTAGTATATTTTTTAACGGTTTGACAGCACAAACACTCATTTTAAGAAATTAAAACACAGCGGCTCGTGAAGTACTTCAGCGACGAACGTTCCCTCGCGTGTGACGATGACGAGTAAAGCGTGCGAGTAGGTATGCTTATATTCGTGTATATTTTTTTCTTTATTTTTGGGGCGTGTATTAGGAATTTGGACCTTAATAATTTAATCTAAGATTTATACAGATAAATGATGAAGATGACAATTTGACATTTAGAAATGCTATTTTGTCTTTAAATCACAGAGATGGGACTTGCTAATGAGTTGTGAGATGGTAAACTGAACTTTTTAGTGATCGAAATCTTTAAACTTCAAAGTCTTTTTTAACATGGTTAACCATTTAAACAAACATTTTGAAGTTAAAAGGAGTTTATTAAGACTAAAAAATAATAATTCTTAAAAATACTTTTCACAACATAGATTATAGCACAGAATACAATAGTACAGGTACAGAAGTCTCACTCTGCCAAATCATATAAATTAATAGCGACTCTTGTTTCGACATAATAAAGTCGCAATTCAGGTCGCACAGCGCTAATTATCTGCAGATATATTCACCTAGAAGTTGCCTTTTTTTTTCTATCGCGTAACTCTTATCTGTTCTGACGACGCCACAACGTTAGAGTTGTCTTTCTTTAAAGAATTAATTTGTATTATAATATTTAATAATTTTTATGTGGGAGAGCCATGCTTTGGCACGTATGGGCCGGCTCGACTCCGCTCGTTACCACGGCCTCACAGAAAACCGGCCTTGAAGCAAAGCTTGCATTGCATTTCGCCGAATGAGTGAGGTTACCGGAGGCCCTAACCCTTCCCTCTCCCATATTCCCGTCTTTCCCCCCTCCCCCCACTCTTCCCCCCTTCCCCTCTTCTCCTACTCCCACCCTTAAAGGGCGGCAACGCACTTGTGACTCTCGAGTTGCAGGTGCCCATGGGCGGCGGTAGTCATTTA
This sequence comes from Euplagia quadripunctaria, assembly GCA_963859945.1. Lineage (NCBI taxonomy): Eukaryota > Metazoa > Arthropoda > Insecta > Lepidoptera > Erebidae > Euplagia > Euplagia quadripunctaria. The sequence goes on along the minus strand of OY982564.1, from coordinate 19,131,499 downwards.
CCATCAGGTGACCTGTCTGCTCGTTTGCCCCCTATACCATAAAAAAAAAAAAATTAATCGGTAAATTTCATTGCCTAGTTAAAGATAAGGATTTGTCCAACGGCTTATCCTTTCGAACATGCAACATAAAAAGTTAATCAGTATATAATAGTAAATAAAGTTAATCATTAAAATATTCACTACAACACACATCTTAAATTACAACAACAAAATTAAATCAGGTATGCTTACTACCAAAATAGTCCTGCAGATTATAAAATACATTATCCACTAACCACTCTTTGAGTTTTGTTTTAAATATTTTAGTTTAAAAGCTTAGAGAAAGACCTAAAGGCTTAAAGAAAATTTAAAGAAGTTGTTTAATAGCTATGAGTAAGTGATTTTAAACGGGGATGGCTACCGCCATCTGTCTTTATAATCATTTATGTACTTTTATAAAATAACATGTTATTGATCTTGGGTAAATGAAAATTACATTGATTGTATTTGCTGCGAATAACTAGTATTCCTTGTATCAGATTTGAAATCGAAATAAAGCATGTTGTTTCTTACAAATAAACATAGCTCCATCCAGGGCGGCCCTTGGGCAGTGCAAGCGGTGCGACCGCACTGACTGGGGCACCAAAATCAACCGAAAGATTACCACCAGGCACCGGTCACCGACTCGTTATTATAATCGTTAATAGATGACGATCATTTGGGCATTGACGATAGGTGCAGGCTAATATTATATAATCTGCTGTCAGGCTGATGTCTATGGTAAATACTTACATAGTCGTCTAAATACTTCTCTATCATACTGGACTGTACTACTGACGTGACACTGCTGAAGGAGTCGAAGTACGAGAGTGCTTTGTTGCTTATAACTTTTGAAAAACTAAAATGTTGACTAGCTAACTTCAGGGTGTCGGTTTTTTGTGACGGTGTGCGCGCGCATCGTAAAAATTTACTCTCATAATTTTTGCATAACGCGCCAAAAGAAGTATATTATAACTTCAAAAAAAGATAATTATGTAATTTAAACGTCTCGCGTAAAAAAAGGTATACCTCAAAATATCGTTATAAAATCGGTTAAAATCAGTATTTCTTAAAAATTCCAACGGGCTCATAAACTTAAAGTAGTTAGTAGTAACTTAGTTTTAGTAGTTTAGAAAAAAAATGGCGCATTTTGGAATTAAGGCTAAAAAAATAAAATGAGCATTAATAATTTAAAAATTTTAAAACCGATCTAGCTGAAATTTATAGCACTTTTTAGTATCATCACAATTTACAATTTCAGAATGTTTCAGACTTCTACGTACCTCCTTTTCAAAGTTATTAAATGTTGAAAATAATGCTCTTTTTTAACTTTGACCTTCATTTGCTGTTAAACAAAAGCATTTAGTCACTTTAAACAGGTCTCATTTTGTAGGCAATTTAATGAAAAACAAAAATGTTTTGGACACAAATGACGAAAAACGTACTGAAAACGAGATATCACACGAAATGTAAAAAGAAGTTATTTTTTTCATTAAATTGTTGAAAAAAATGACTCCCCACTTGTTCAGACTGCGGGTATCGAACGAAAAATTCTTAATAAGCGCATTTTTTTTTCCTATTTATCCAAAAATAAAAATGGGTGGTATCGTAATCCAAAATTTAGGTATTCTAGTTCCTTGTCTGGGCTATATAGTATGTATGGTTAAAGCATAAACTTAGTATACTAAGTTTATGGGTTAAAGTGATTATTTGTTAATAATTTTTTTGAGTACGAAATACGAATACGAAATACTTATTTAAAAGTCTGTCCATGTATATACATTTAAATATTCGTTAATTAATTAATAATCAAAATAATGTGTATACATTTTTTAAATTGTTTTGTAAATTTGTTAAAGAATTTGTTACATAAACAAAAATATAACTTTGGGAGTGTATCGTATTCACTAATAGTGTTTTGTTTACTTTAATAAGAAGAAAAAGTTTCCCTAATTTGGACCCAGTTTGAAGATTATATAATATTGAATACGACATGAGATACTTATTTTTGAAATTTCAAATATTAACATAAATATGAAAATATGTCAACATTTACATTTCAATGTACGTGACTGTACATCCTTAGACCAACATCCAGTGAGAAAATTCTCCTTTCTCGAAGTCGGTCAATAAGATTCAGTTTTTAATACGCTTTTTTATAAATTTTCTGCGTTTATTTTATTCAATATTAACTCATTTTTGCTGCCACGTCTGGCAACACTGTTTATCAGAATAGTCTAGCAATACTAACAAAAAGTTTTGAGAGTTTTGTTCACAGAGTACAGTAGGTAATAGTTTTGTTGATTGTGGAGAACTGAAGGGGGGGAGAGTCTAAAGATATCTATTGTGAGATTTTATGACTATTGTTTATACTTTATACCTCGTTGCAATCAAGAACTTTAATTTCAGTTACACATTCAGTTCAGTTTCACATTATTATTCTTCAGTTGTTAAAGTAAAAAGCAAAAGGTAAGTCTTTAATAATATTGTTTTAAAAGAAGTGACATGAACACGAAGCAGACCGGTATGGCTTACGTCATTATCTATTTATATAGCGAAATAATAACAATATGCTCCTTGCCTCATAAGTAGCATATTATCTCTCCCATTTGCATATAAAGATTATGGCTTGACTGGTAGACTAACTAGCAAGCAAAATTTGAAGGTCAAATTAACTTTCCGGTCTTACACTTTGTCACGCACTTGTATAAGTAACTTAGATCAACCTAACAGCGAACCTAAGCTCACAATCAGGAAAAAAAAAATCATAAACAGATAATTGCAAATGTTAAGAGACATTTCTAAAAATAATAAGATACATATATAAACCAATGTTTCTGTTCCATATTCATAGATCTTTCATTTCATATGTGCATCTTAAAATAAATAAAACAGCACTTATATTGTGTCAAGTGTGTTCATCCTACAGTTTTCTTAAACTATTGAGGACCGTAAAGTACTGAAGAACAATAATTGAAGGTGGTGCGGTTTTTACAAAATAAATAAAAGCCACTGTTAAAATGTTGGCATTTATGTACTTCTTTTCCTACATTAAATTGATGTTTAAAAGTAAGTAAAGTGTTGTCAATATATACTTTACTTAGTATATTTATAGGAAACTTTATAGTTATCATTCTTCCTCATTTGGTATGAATGTCAGAGTTAAAGGCAGGAAACAGGTAGAATGGCTTGAAAATAAAAAAATGGTAAAACATTATTAATTTCAAGGTCAATAGGTTTATATTGAATTGAAATACATCTTCATTTCTCATAAATTGTAGGCCTTAGACGTAGACCACAGGCAGTAGAGCTTAAACTTTTTTTAAACTTTTAATTTTGTTTGTCTTCTTGTAACTACTTCTTGTAACTTATCTTAGAAATGTAAGATTTGGAATACAGTCGTATCTCAAACTTCAGGGCTTAAAGGGCTTAAATGTCGGCTGTGGGCCCATATTTGTAATTACCTTGTCAAAGTAAAATATATAGATAGAAAGAAATACAATATGTACCTAAGCTAATAAGATCATCAGGATGTCTTTGCTAACTATTTCCTGTAAAATTTATAGACTTTTAAACATGTTCAGTTTGGTGGACAATATCTTTCCATAATAGTTGAAATGAAATATATTTTATTCTGAGAATAAAATAAAGATTAAAACAATAACATGTAATTTTAAGTGCCTGCAATTTTGTAGTTCATAAAATCATTAAGTGTATAAAAACTTTTACAATTAACCTAAACTTAAATTCTATATTCTCATCTACATGTATGCTTTGAGGAATATTGTTATAAATGTTATAGAACAATTTTTACCTAAAATCATGCTTTCACTATTCAGCAATTTAAGTTTTGTAGGACCTCATTTGTTTTTCATTCATTGTTTACTTTGGCAAACATATTATTATGATTTCTCACAAACATACCTATTTCAAATATGTACAGACATACCAGCGTCATAATGTTTAACCTTTCTAAAATGAGGCTTTGATGATTCCAACGAGTTTACTCCCCGTTAAGCTCTCACTCACTGTTTTTATATTATGGATGCTCTGTTAATGTGTATCTAATTTTCCCACCTCAATAATTCATAGTTTAACACAGAACCCACAAAGCCATGGTATGTTACGAGTCCTGCTTTTTCTTCTTCTTCAATTCATAAACAAACCTTTACACACCATATCTACATGTATTTCTCAGTAATAGTGTTCATCCAATGAAATACCCAAAAACTTGATGTGGTGAAGGCCGGCCCTCAACTGCAATCACTGAGGCAAATGTGGCTACTGACAGGCAACTAATTGAAGAAAACCGGCGTATCACCTATGAGGAGATTCGAGGACATTTGGGGATTGATTAGTATGAGCCAAATTCAGAAAATCTTACATTAACATTTAAAAGTTAGAAAACTTTTTTGTCGCTGGATTCCTCATGAACTCACTCCAGAACAAAAACGGACTTGTATTGATTGGTGTAAAAAATGTTGTTAAAGTACGATCACGGACGTTCAAATGCTGTATATGATATTGTGACAGGAGATTAAACAAGGATATATTGTTACATGTCGGAAAGAAAACAACTGTCTTCTGTACTGGTGTTCGAAGGTGTCAGCAAACCAACAAAATTGAGGCAGGCGATAAACGTAGGCAAAAAAAAAGTTTTTTTTCTCCCGGACGGGTCCTGTCTGCACGATCCCACTTGTAGAACAAAAGACAGTTAATGCTGAGTGGTACACCAACATTTGTTTGCACAGTGTCTTTGTAACGACCAGGAAGTCGCATCCTATTGCACCATGACAATGCTTCGACGCACACCACGAACAAGACAAAGCCATTTTTGGCTTCTGAAAAAGTAGAGCTAGTAACTCATCCCGCACATAGTCCAGGCCTGACATCATGCGATTTCTTTATTTTCCCAAAAATTAAAGATTTTTATGAGAGGCATGACATTTACGGAGCCAGAAGAGGCCGTGATAGCTTGCAACCAGCACGTGAAAAACATGCCCTTTGACCGAATGAAAAAGTGTTTAGAATGTAATGGAGAATACTTCGAAAAGCAGTAAATATATTACTTTACATGTAAATTGTACCCCACGTAGAATATTTGGAAAAAAAGTTTTGCACACGAATTTTTTGTTTAAACAAAAACAATAATCCACAAACGATCGACAGTAAGAAACTACCGCACGTGTTTTATGATTTCTCCGAATAAGTAAGAGGTGCTATTGGTGCTGGGAAAATGTTGACAATTTCTGCCATAATTACGAAACTTGTTTACCTTCTATCTTATTTTCTGACATTTTGCTAAATTCAAATTCACAAAACTATGGAAAATCACTTTTTATATACCCTAAACAAATAACACGTTTTACACACATCGATAAAACACAGAAAATTATAATAATAACAATTAATCTTTTAAAGCACCCATTTAAAGCAAGTAAAGCATTTGTATTTGTAGCGTGTCTTGTTATTTCACCTTTCAGTGCCTGGAATACGGCTAGCGCGTCCACCGCAATGTAAATTGGGGTGGCACTGAAAATGTTAAAGGGTTTAATCATGCTTTTAGCAACTAAATAATAATAAAAAAAAATCTCTATTGTACAGATACATAATACAATAGGTAACTAAAGGTAATTTGTAAAACTGGCGGCTTTATTGCACAAGGCAACCATAAGATGGAGAGCATAAGTCATAAAAGGAATTTTGGGGCATTTTCTGGTGTGCTATGAATACAACAAAAAGAGATTGTATGTTATTAACATGTTACATGTATAATAGATACATATACATATCATAGTATGAATAATGCACATATAATTAATGCACACCATAATTAGTGAAAACTGAAGGGGTGGACAGGAATTGCTTTAGTAACAGAAGTAGAGATTTTGAAGAGGAAATTAAAAGTTAGTGTTCTTGTAGATAGTGTTCTTTTACTAGGCTTTAAAAACGGACAGCGACTGAGCACATCTAATACAAACCGGCCAGGAATACGTCTACAGCTTGGACAAAAAAGGATTTGTCAGAAAAGTTTGTCCAATGTGCCGCCATTTTTAACCTCAGATTGTTCGATGATCTTAAGGATTCAGAGTGTGTTTCATAAGGGCTAAACAAAATATTGTAAAAAAGGGAAAGAACGTGGACATTTCGGCGAAAACGTGTGGGTAACCACTTGAGCTTTGTGCGAAACTCAGAGATATGATCATATTTACGAAGTCCAATGAAAAAGATTTGAATCTTATACAAGTTTTGGAGTCTCTCAAGTTAAGTAGGGTCCTGGGATCCTCAGCAGCAGCAAGCTTTCTACAACTAATGTGCTGCAGCTGAGGAACCCCATTTTTTTTTGTGCGTGTGGAAATCCCCCCCGCCCCGTCACCCCACCGGGGTTTTCGGTGGGGCGGTGTGTCGGAATCGAACCGACTAAAACCACACGGTGTGCCGTACTGCGCCTTAAGTAGGAGGGATCCGGGAACAGCTTTTATTAAGACATCCGGAACCCTCCTAGCGCCTGCCCGCAAAAGCGCGGGCACCACCTTTTAACCGAAAGTTAAAAGTTAGTTAAGGTTTTTTAACCGAAAACCTCTCAATTAGGCGACGTCCAGGCACACGCGGACGCCGCCTCCTCGCGGGGGGCCACTATAGCGGATGGAAGGGAAAACCCGTCTCTTCTACCCGCGGCCACACCCAGGACGGCATGAGGCGCTGGTAAGCGCGCCTCCGCCGCCCGGTTCGCCGGCGGCGAATTAGGTCCGAGTGGAGATCGTCCTCCCGGACCCTTTCCGCCGCCTCCTTCTGCGAGATGACGTCCTCACAGAAGGTCGCGACCGCGGTAAAATTCCTGTCGCTACCGGCCATGGAGCCTATGACGGCCGGTAGCGAGAGATCCCCTCCGATGACTGCAGTGAGGGCCCGACGCTGCGTCGCCCAGGCGGAGCAAACCGCGTGCGTGTGCTGTGCCGAGTCCTCACTGCAGTCGCAGTGGTGACAGGCAGGACTCAGTTCCCTCCTAGCGACCGAGTGCAGGTACTTCCCGAAGCAGCCGTGCCCGGAAAGGACCTGCGTCAGTCGGAAGGAAAGGGTCCCGTGCTGCCGCCCTGCCCACTCGACGATGACCGGCTGGAGCGCCTCCACGGCGGCAAAGCCAGCACGTGGAGCCTCCAGCCGGGACGACCAACGAGCCATGGTGGCTCGGTGAGCGGCCTCACGCCATTCGCATACCTCTTCGGGCGGGGGCCGACTGCCGCTTCCCGCCCGAGCTGAGGACCCCAGGACAACCACTTATCAATATAAATTTCAAGGTTTTACACTTTAATATTTACTTGAGGAGAGTATTGACATTATTAGTTATTGTTTTGCGTTGATCAGCCTTTCAGAAACCGGGCGTATCTATCTTACTTTATTAATTAACACCCTGGAAAATATTACGACCACATTTTTTGTGTTTTTTTTTTGCCAGCAGACCAAATCTATATCTTTTTAATCACTTCCATTTTTCGAATCATCACTATCGAGGTTTTTAGTTTCTGAATATGGGGTTGTAGAAGTAGATGAAGGGCCTGTATCACCGCTATTATTTTTGTTTGTACATCTTCTGTTCAGGTGCTGTTCAGTCTAATGCTTGCTTGCAAAAAATCTCTGGTGCGAATCTGTTCAGAGTACTACGCTCTGCGTGGGAACTCGACATCTTTCATGATACCCTTGGTAGGTTGAGGTATAAGTTGGTGCTGTGTCAGAGATGGATGTATCATTATAGCTGATCTAGTATTAGAATTAATTCTTATCCTAAAACTTTGTAACTTATGTTTTAGTGCTATACTAAGCACTAAAACAAGTTTTATTGATTGTTAGTACTCAATATAAACTTTACATTTAATAAATGTTCTGGGTCTCAATAATTGATGTACCTACATATAAGAGATGTGATGTCGTTATCAGTGTAATGACCAATATTGATATGTATATTGTTGATGCTCCTTAATAAAAAAAATCTTCAAATAACAAATGATATGGAACCAGGATAAAGAAGATTTAATAATTTACTTCCGTCTCGTTCATAACACTTCTTTTTTTATGTTTGCAGCTCAATGAGTTTCATCACCAGGCCGTAATTTACACAGTCCTTAAACAAAAAACTTGTAAAACACTTCATCGTGTGATTGAAATAGAAACGAGGTTATTCTGGTGAAGAAGAACCGAATAAGAAGATGTATAAAAAGCGCCAAGGTACGTCAGCAGTTCACGGCCACTTGTATGAAAGTAAACTGTTAAGCCTAATACTATTTAGGGCGCAACGTGACAATAATATCAGAGAATTTTATTTAGCTACCAATGTAGCCGACATTGGCGTCTTTGATGACATTTGTTTTAAAGTCAAAAATAATGAAGATAGGCCTCCTTTAGTTGTATTTACACAGGCTAAACATAGTAAAAGTACAATTGGAACCCTTAACAAGAAAAGTAACTTAGTAAAATATTTTAATAGTTATATGAAAATTAAAAGTAAATTTGACCCCACTACTCAAGATGATATATTTAACGAACAATTTAATGAAACTGAATGTTATTTTGTAGTATATACAATTGCGGAAGGCAATAGAAATTACAATAATGTCGAAAACCCTTCGGTTTTAAATAGTTTAATAGCCACAGGCCCAGTTATATCTCAACCCCTGTATGGTGAAAAAAATGTACAATTTATAGCTAAAATAATTACAGCCACTGTGCTTGCTGAAAGTTTTGCCAAGTTTCTTTATGATAAATATGAGAATCAATGCATTGCGTTCAGGGATCTTAAAAATGATGTTATAACTCGCTACCACGTAATTTTAGCTAAAAAAGTGGTCGATGTAACTGAAATAAAAAATACGGAACAACGCAAATGCAAATTTCGTAATGATTTCTTTAATACCACAGACACGTTTCTTACAATGTTCCGAGATCATTTCTATTTAGAAATACTTAAAAAACAGAAGGTAGATAAGACGACGCAGCAGAAATTGTTATCAGATTTTTTAGCTCAACCGTCTGAAGATACTTTACGTCCTGTGATTGGAAGAATCATTTTGTATGATGATGGTAAATTTGAATTTGTTCAAAAACATACATCACTTGCTTTAAAAGAAGAATTGAGGCAAATTGATTTGCCCCAATCCACCGTAAAATTAGCTATTAAACAAGCTGCACTGAATATATTGCAGTCACCTGATTTTAGGGTGCCGAGTACGTTTGGAAATATAGATTTAAAAGTAAAAAATATAAACAATCTAACCGTTAAAATCGGCGATTTGCTTAATGCTGCTGTATCTAAAGTGACGACTGACGACAAAATTATTAAATTAGTTACTATAAATGAGACAGCAACAAATAAAATTTTAGTTCTCAACCGTAACCTTGGTAGCACCGTAGGTAATATACTAATTTATGATGAAGGAGAATACATTGGAAATGGATACCTTAAATTCATAGAAGATGATTTATTGATGAAGCCAAATGCCAAGACTCTACTACGAAACTTGAAAAGGCAATTTAAAAACTTGAAAGAATACAGGATTGATGTAAAAAATTTACAGTTGCCGAAACTTACTTATGACTATGTTGATGAAGGATTGACAAGAGATTTTCTAAGTAAATTGGTGTTGTATACAGACCAAGCTTCTCAAAGTGGCGTGGAGAGTATATTAAAAGAGCTAATACAGACTGAACAAATTACCAAGACACCAAATTTTCGCATTAAATCTGAAGCCATATTTCTCAAATACCACGACAAAATACAGTCTTGGTGGATATCATCATCTGAAAAGGCACCCTATTTAACGAAAACACCTAATATATATCAGGAGACAGTTGACGGTATTGTGAATAATCCGCTAATGACTATTACAAATATGATGTATATGAATAAAATAAAACCTGTTAATTATATATTCAATGAAAGTGCATTGAATCCGTTGTCATCTTCGTTGGACGTATTTACTAGATTAAAAGTAGTTGGTGAACTCCCTGCACTAATTATAGTTACAGATAGCGCTAGGCTCACGGTCACTAAAATAGTCAACTTTTTGAAAAATCCATATATAGTCTTAGACTTACATTACATATTAGACATACTACCTGATGACTACTATGCATTGATTTCGGAACTGGAAAGTGCAAACGTAGAGGATACTTTCATTCTTGTGTGTGATTTAGATAATTTTGCAACTTCAACGGAAAGTTACAGAATACACGACAAATTAAAAAAAATTGTAAGTGTGTTAGATAAGAAAAAGAAAATTATTATTACAAATGAAACAATTTTTAAAACCATTTCCAAATATTTTTCACGCATAGATAAATCACCATGCACTGAAACACACAGTTTGGTCGACTTTTGCCCTGAATCACGTAAAAATATTTTAGAAAATTGTCAAGTATTATTTCAAGGTCAGAATGTAAATTTAAATTGGCTAATAGATGATAAGTCAGTGGTATTTATAAAAGGAAAACCCTTGAATAATATAATATATAGTAAAAGCATCATAATAGGCGATTCGCTTGCTGATCCAAATTACGACAGAATTAAACATTTATACGTTGATAGAAGATTAATTCGCGATCAGACTACCATAGAATTGCAAACGGTACATAATGTTAAAGGCGATGTTGTTCTTTTAACTGGTAAACCGGGAATGGGCAAGTCTACTTTACTGACTCATTTATCACTCAAAACAAAAGAACGCAATAAAAGACTTTGGATAGCAAAAATAAACTTATTAGATCATTCTGGAGAGCTGAAAGATTTACAGAAGAATATAAAAGCTATCGATATTCTCAAAATTTTAAAGTTTATGTGCCTAGTCCTATTAAAAATAAAAAAGCAATCAAGGGACTTCTCCCTTAATTTAAAGAATTTGACGATTACTTTGAGTAAGACCAACGGTGAAATATACATAGATGAATTTTCAGGCGATCAATGGTCTAAATTTGAGTTGGAAATGTTTGTTCATTTTTATAACAAAGGAAATGTAGTATTTTTGTTTGATGGTTTTGATGAAATATGTCCACATTACAAAGAGACAGTCGTAATTTTAGTAAATATTCTTAGAGAAGATACCCAAAAAAAGAAAGTCGATTGGTCGAAGTGGTTGCCGTGGCCTCAAGTGTGGATAACCAGTAGAGCATACAACGAATTACAATCAGTTTTACAAAATCATTTCAGTGCGCCATATCAATTAGAAAATTTTTCCTTGGATCAGTTGAATATCTATTTAGATAAATTTTGGCAAAGTAATTTAATATTTTCTAAATTTAATGAGGACCTTATAGATAGAATAGGATTATTTTTAGATAATACATCAACTGAAAAAATGGTAAATAATTATACATTAAGTCGTTCATTGGGTAGAATTCATGGTTCCTTTATTTCTTACTTAATAACTAATTTCCCAGAAATAGACGGCACGGAGAGGTGGTATAATTTGTATCGTACAATAAAATTTCTACGACAATATGTCCCAGATATGACAGATACAGCCTATAATAATCATGAAGTGGAATGTCCACTACTTACATGTTTAGTAGCAAATTACTTCGTTACCTATTTAAAATATCCCGATGAAAATAATGGCACCAATAGTTTCAATATTAACGCTTCTATTGTATACAAATGGTTAATTGAAGCTGTAATACAGAAGCATTATACAGATAAAAAGAAAATGGATTTAAATATTACATACAATATAATGGACTATGAAAGTAAACTCCCAACGTACATAGAAGTACATAAAAAAATTGCTGCATATGTGGTATTCCAAAATGACATCCATAACATATTCGATAGAATACAATTAAGTAATATTGAGCTTTTGATAAATACCATTAAGAAAGGTGAAGAAGTTACGGGCCTTACATGCAGCGTATTGAACAACATACCCCAGTTCGTACAAAAGACATTTGCCCAATATTTAGCTGCTGAATTTTTATTTGATTTATTTAAATGTGTGCATATGAAACGTAGACGACGTGAACTATTAACCAGTATTTTGTATAATCAGATAGACTCATTTTGTGTTTGGCTTAATCATAAGCTAGAAACGGACGAACATTTGCTTTTTCAAGTTTTTGAACTTCGCGATTATTACGAGGGGCTAGAAGATATCAATGTTGAAATGATTTCAACAACTTGAATGATTCAATTAAATTAAATCTGAGAAAAAACAATATCTGCATGATAAATTGCGTTTAAGCTACGACTAAAAATATGTTGTCTATTTTCAAAAGTAAATAAAATTATGCTTCTAAAAATATGTGAATATGTATGTTGCCGTAATAACTTGAACTGCTATAAATCTTAACAATTTTCACTAAAACCACCAACATTAGGTATATATTTTGACATACCAACATTTACCAACATTGACGTACCTACTAGTAAAAAAATAAACATATCGACACATAAAATATCAACGATATAATCCTAAATGTACTTAGTTTTGTTTCCCCTAAATGTAGAACAGTGTTATGATTACGAAATAATGAAAGAAAAGTAATCTAGTATAGAATATTGCATTGACGTACAGCTGCAAGAACCTTTAATATAAATTGAGATATATTTTTAATAGTTACATGGTATATATTTACCTGTTTAATTACATGTGTATTTATATTATCAATGCAATGTGCTGTATTGGGTTACTTGTTTCATTATTTCCTAATCATAAAAGTGTTCTACGAATAGGATAGTGGGGGGATATCTTACACTGAACACATTTTTAAGGTACTTCTTGGTTCATGGTTATAGAGATAAATAATATTAGGACTTTACATTATGATTGGCTTTTGTCGAACTGGCCACTTCAATCTCAAATATCTGGCGTTTGGTTAGAAATTCAAAATTCAAGTTTAGGCTTGAGTATTTATGTTTCGAATTTAGTAATTCGTTTGTTTTCGCGCTATTTGATTTTACTTTGACATCGGTTTGTTCACAATATTATTTACGAATACGATTTCCGCCGTAGCACTAGCGCCGCCGAAACAGCTTGAAGAATTAATGATGTGCATAGCGAAGCTACAGTAAAGAAAACGCGTACCGCCGTACGTAGGTTTCGGTGTAAGTGTTAAAACAATTTTAATTCATTTAAATCAAATTGGAAAAGAGAAAAAGCTACAAAAATGGATACCGCATGAAAAAATTAAACATTTTTTTATTTTGGGACTATTCACTCAGTTATTGAGAAAAGCCATAAAAAGTAACTTAAAAAAAATTCGAAGTTAGTTTCTATGGATTTTCTTAGAAACGAAATGAAAAGTCCTAAATATAAAATACGTACTATTTAAAATCTTTAACTTTACACATTCCACCCAAAGGAGGTAAAAATACCTGGAATTTCAGACGGTCATAACTTGTAAACGAATATTTTTTTTCAAAACGAATTCTAACTGCATGCTAGAGTCATGCCCTTTCAGTGATTTAAGTAAGTGTTTTACAAATACATCCTATATATGCACAAATTAAGGTTTATTTAAATCATTTTAAGTAAGGTTAATTTTTTTATTATTTGTGTTGAAAGTATTAATTTCTTGTTATTTTCTTTCTAAATTGGCATCTAAATACAGTTCTTCGATATTATCGTCATGTTATTTAAATATGTAGTGGCCATAACAGTGTTGTACCTATAGGACAGTAAGTTGGTAAGGTTCGTTTGATTGACAACTTTTGCTATTTTTTACAGATCATTGATTCTTTCATCACAAGACACAAATTTTAAATCTCGTCGTCTAATGACCTAATTTGTCGTAAATAAAAGATGTATCAAAGGCGTGCAGGGTCGCAAGGCTTGAATGGGCAATTGTATGAAACTAAACTTTTAAGCCTAATTCTGTTCAGAGCTCAACATGACCATAATATCGAAGAATTTTGTTTGGGTTCCAATTTGGAAAACGCCGGTCACTTTGACGACATTTGTTTTAAAGCAAAAATAAAAGGACATGATCGACCCCTAGTTGTATTTTTACAAGTGAAACATAGATCGAATGATAAAATTCTAACTTTTAATCGTATCGATATTGTCAAATATTTCAAAAGCTATTTAGAAGTTAAACAAAGCTTCAATCCGCAAAGTAAAGATATATTTTTTAATGAATATTTTGACAACACTGAATGTGTATGGATTTTTTACACTAATGCAAAAGGTGATTTTAATAGAGATGTCTTAAACAGCCCTTTTTCCAATCACTTGCATGACTTGATAGCCACAGGTATAGTTGAAGGATCTCAGCTATGCTACACTGAGGAAGACGTACAGCTTTTAGAGACAGAACTCTTGACACATGAAATTAAAATATTGGCCAAACACTTCGCAAAATTTATTATTACCGAACGATATCAAATGATGATGAACGATGAATATATATTGCGCTATCACATAATTTTAGCTAGAAATGTAGTGCATGTTTCAAGAGTAGCAAAAGAACATAGCGTTTGTACATTTAGACATAATTTCTTTGATACCACAGACAAATACCTTTTACTGTTCAAAGAGGAATTTTGCCAAAACGTATTTGAATTACTCCAGTCGAAACACAACACAGTGCAGGAATCACATATTAAAGAATTCTTATGTGATCCATCTGAAAGAACATTAATTAATGTCATTGGAAGCATTATAACGTATAAAAATAACAAACTAAAATTTATAAATGATATGCCCGATAATTTAAAAAGACAGTTGAGTGTAATAAATCTACCACATAGCACAATAAACAAAGCAATTAAAACTGTTACAATAAATAAGCTACAGTCACTGACATTTGAAGTTCCCGTTATTTTTGGTAATACAGATTTAGTCATTGTTGGCAATACAAAAAGAGTTGAGAGGCGTATAGACTTCTTGGCAGATAATATAGTGAATATGATCAAAACATCCAAACCTAGTGGCATTGTTTCTATAGACGAGACAATGCAAGATGGACTTCTACGGCTCAATGGGGGCCTGGCTGGAGCGGTTGGAAACCTATTGGTCTATGATGATGAAAGCGGCCTGCTTAAGTTCACAGATAATTGTTCATTACTGGAGCGTAATGCTAAATATCTATTAACAAAGATAAGAGGTCAAATTGATGATTTACAGAAATATAGACTTGAAGTAAATATTAAGAAGTTTCCAAAGCTAAAAATTTGTGATCGTTATAATAAACATTTGGTAAAAAATTTCCTCAGTAAACTAATGTTCTTTACGGACCAGGCATCTCATGAAGTAGTAGAAAAAATTTTAAAAGAAGAAATAGAAAATCATCAAAGTTATTCAAAAACAGCCTCTTTCCGTATTAAATCCGACGCGATTTTCTTGAAATATCATGATAACATACTAAAATGGTGGACGTCGCCTAATCCATACTACTTGACAAAAGAAACGAATACGTATCAAGTAACAGTGAATAATATTATTAGTTTTCCGCTGATACGGATTACAAGCATGATGTATATGACGAAAATAACAACTAGTGAATATTATTTCAATGAAAATGCCTTAGAGTTGTTCGCTGAACATTTTTCAAAAACTATTCAAACCATCCTAGTTACGAATATAACTATATTGACAGTTATTAAAGTAATTCAGTGCTTAAGGAAATTGGAAATTTATGAGCCTGTAGTGTTGGACTTAAAATATATTCTTAAAATGTTAACAGATGAGTTCTACGCATTAATCTCTGAATTAAAAAAGAGAGATATGAAGGACATTCTCGTTCTCATCTGTGATGACTTACGCAGTAGTCTAAATTCCAATATAAAATTACAAAAGTTTATTCAAGCAATATCTGGAGAAGTTGTGATTATAACTAATAACACAGATACACCGATGATAAAGCAATATTTTCCCCAGATAAGTAATGTACTTCTTGATGAAAAACACAGTATGGAAGATCTTGGACCGACATCACAATCAAAAATTTTAAATAATGCTAAAGTATCATTTCAAGGCGAAAATGTAACCTTAGCTTGCCTTGTTGATGATCTGCCAATGAAATTGATAGAAGGATCTGTATTACGGAAAGTTATTTTAAATGAGAATATCGTGATTGCTGGATCGCTTACTAGTTTAAATTATGATAAAATGCAACATTTATTTGTTGACAGGAAAGTAATTCGTGACCACGTATCCCTTGAGCTACGGACGTTAGCTGATATTAAAGATGACATTGTTCTTGTAACAGGTAAACCAGGAATGGGTAAATCAACCTTACTCACTCACTTAGCGGTTAAAACAAAGAAAGTGGATCATACACTTTGGATAGTTAAAATAAACTTCCTTGACTGTGTTAAATATTTTAACAAATGGCAGAAGCATAGAACTGTTATAAGTAGATTAGAAATGCTCAAATTCATGTGTCAAATTGTATTACAAACCATAAGACCGGGATGTAACGCTACAATTTCTTTAAATATAGAAAGTAACAGAGAAGTATTTCTATTGGACTTGAGCGGAGATGATGAGTGGGCTACGTTTGAGTTAAGACTGTTTCTGCATTTTTATATGAAAACAAAGGTCATATTTTTATTTGATGGGTTCGACGAAATATCGCCGCATTACACAGAAACGGTTATGGATTTTCTCAATACTGTTAAAGATGATTGTTGCAAAAACAAAATGTGGATAACCAGCAGATTGTGCAAAGATGTGGATTCACTAATAGAGTCACGTTTTGGCACACCATACGAATTAGAATGTTTTGATGAGAATGAGTTAAATATGTTTTTAGATAAATTTTGGAAAACAAACTTAATATTGTCTAATTTTGACAAAGAACAAATCGAAGCGGTTAAAGAGTTTTTAGATAAAACTTTAGCTGAGAACGCTACAACTATATTCAACTATTCTTTAGGTTGTGTTTATGAATCCTTGATTTTGTATTTAGTTACGAATTTTCCAGATTTAGATGGTAGGGATAGGTGGCGTGACTTATATGATACAATCACACATTCATTAAAACATATGCCTCTCCCCGAGGCGGAATCAAGTGCAAGCAGTATAAACCGCTGTGTAGTTGAAACTCCGTTGTTGGCGTATTTGACAGCAAAATATTTCGCGGACCATATAAAAAATCTTGATGACAAAACTTACGAAACGTTTTCTAAAATTTGCCCAATGACTATATATGAACAGTTTGTAAAAACTAAGCTTCTAAAGCATTTCATATATAACAAAAAACTAGATATTTATAATCCAAGTATAAGAATGGAATACGAAGAAGAATTCGAAAACCTAATGAAATTGTATAACAACTAACTATAAAAGCTAGTCTTCATTAGATTAATTACAGAGTTATCTTCATATAAAAAAAAAATTAATGAGAAGTCCAAATTTAAAATATTAAGTAAAAATTAAAGAAAGGAGAATCTAAATTCATTTTTACAGCAGTAAAAAACCAAATAAAAGATATAACAAATGTGCCCACCAGGACACTAAGGTACAGGAATTATCGCATTAACCACTGTTTATCGGTTAATCAGCAGATTAGCTTATCAAACGTAGTATATTTTTTCGGTGTTTAACAAAATGAAACTCTAGTTCGCATTAAAGTTTTTATCTGTAGCATAAACAATGAGGTTTAGTTTGATTATTTCCTGTATCTACAAGACAACGCACTCTATGGAAGCCACCTAGGCTTACATATAGCGTTACAGCGTCATCCGTACACACATTGAATCTTTTAACTTCTTAAGTGACGTTTTCATAATTGAAGTATGTAAGCATCGAATTAGCAATTTATCATTGTCTACATTAGTAAATATCTGTTTAAATAAGTGTTATATTGGCACTGAGAACTAGTGTACAACATTTATTTAAGAACTTAGGTCTAATAAGTCGTCAAACTTATCGAATATTGTAGTTTAAAAATAAATAAAATTAAAGTGTCTGTAATGTCAAAGTAATTGCTTTTTTAAACTCACTCGTTATTTGCACGACACCTATGTGACCTATGCCTAAAAATCAGTTTTTAAATTTTTTTTTCGGTCTGTTTGTTCCGGCTAATATCCGGAACGGGTGGATCGATTTCAACGGGAGTTTTACTGGCAGATGGCTGGTGTTATAAGGAGTAACTTAGGCTACTTTTATTTTGGAAAAAGAATTAGGGTTCCGCGCAATATATATATATAACTATGTACACGCGAGTGAAGACGCGCGGGAACTGCTAGTACTAACTACGATTTATACAGCAAAAGCCGGCATATAATGTTAAACATAGCTATATCAAACAATTCAAATTGTCAAATGGTTAATTAATTATTTTATTTGTATTTGCGTTGTAGAGCATAATATGCTTTATAAAGTACCCCAGTGTACCCCTTTTATATAAACTTAATGTATAAAATTGAAGTGTATTGAACACTTAACATTTGTGTTAAGATATTATTAAAGTAGAATATAGGAGACATAATTACATTAAGTATATTGATAATTATAATAATATGAAAGTTTTAAAATTTCTAAAATAAAGTTTTTGTAAGGAGCCATCCATAAATTACGTCACACGTTAAGGGAGCGGGGGGGGGTCACAAAACATTACCTGTAAACGAATGACTAGACACGTTACCACATCACACAAAGGAGGGTGTCCCACAAAAATGTGACAAGGACGGTGGGGTCAAAAACATGAAATTCGTGTGACGTAGTTTATGGATGGCCCCTCACTGTTAATATTATATTAACTGTAATCACTTTTACACTATACCATACTATTTTTCTTTGTTTCGAATCAACTCGTTAATGTATTTATTTATATATTTTTAAGGAATTTAGGATTTAGGTAAATATATGTAATATAATTAGGTACCTACATGTATAGTGAGAACCGTGCAAACGAAGCGACCACCAAGTCGGAAGCTACGAATAGTAATTAAGAAAATTCTTATTATGAACTCGTTAATATCATGCAATGATATGTTATGCTTTACCAAGTTTATAGTTTTATACCGATTTTTTATTGCTATTACAGGACTTTTGTATACAACGTTGTTTTATTTTTTGCTATTTGCAACATAAATATTGTAGGAATAATAATAACTTCACACACCTAAAAATAAACCAATGAGCCAATAAGCTGGTTAGCCAATAAAGTAAAAGAAAAAAAAAATATTATATCAAAATGTAAAAACTTCCTTTCTCTATATTGTTTTATTAATTTATTTATTACAAACGCATCCCACACAATCCTTACAGGAAACCCATTTGTTGAAATTAATTAGGTTTAACATGACACTAACACTAAAATACTGACAATTCTACATAAAAATACTCCTAAGAATATAATTTCCATTTGCCATATTAAGTACTTAAGTATTTGTATTTATTTCAATGAAATACACAAATCGCTCGCTTACTGCTTAAAAAACCGTTCGTTCGTCACTGCGGAGCATTCGCGACTGTTCGTGTACCGAGTGTTAACCGAACTCGAGGCGTGTAGGTATGTCTCGCGATCCGACCGTTTGTATGAAGATACAATACTGTTTATACTGTGCTATTACGTTCCAAACACCACTTAAAATAGCCCTGAGAAATGGATAACGCTCGGCTAGGACAATAAAATCAATTGTTCTTTTTTTATCCTTTCGATACCTGTTAGTAAGTAGGTCCAAATTATAAAAAAGAACCCTTAAATTTTTTGTCCTAACTACACCTATTAATTCTATGCACGACCATTGCAATTTGCATTCAAGTGTACCTGCTAAAGCACAGATTACTAAGTAGTTACTTCGAAAACTAAAGTGCCAGTTAAAGTGATTTGCAGACATCAATGACTGTTGTCGCTCTGCCTCTCACGGGTTAGAAGGTAGAGCGACTTTCCTGCTCATATTGATATGAAAGCTGCTTGCTTCGGCAAACAAACAACAAAGCGCTGTATCTGCCGTAGGTACCTACTGGATACGGAGAACATTGGTAGCCGTTGATCATTCGTCACCTATGCAAAACTCGTAAAAATAGTAATAATAATTCAGCTTAAAGTTCTTGTTCTCTTAAGAATAATAAGGCTAACAGAAAATAATAATTACCTAGTATCATATAAACTATCGTATTGACTAAAAACATATACTTAGGTACCTACATATTTTAGGGTTTTAAATTTTTTATTGTTTTTTTATCCGTTTGATGAGCCTCATTAATCAATATTTGTACTTAAGTCAGAGAACTTTGTTGCTTGCGAACAAAAATCCTATTGATACTTGCAAAAATAGTGATCACAAGAGATTATTATATATATATATATATATATATATATATATATTATTATATAGATAAATTTTCGTGAGTGGTAAGTATTAACATCGTGCAGGTCTTTAATAATAATAATAAAAAAAGTGTTTCTAAGCTATGATCACTGAAGCTCAAATGTCCGTTTCCTGTCACAATGTCATAGATATTGACACGAAACATGTATTTATTGCTATGATAAAAAACAACAAGCTTGGGAACGGATTTTAATTTTTAATCATACAATCTTTATAAAACTATTTTTAAATAGTATAAATATTGTAGGCATAGATTTTATTTACCTAACTTTTTGTTTTTTGAAGTGAAAACTTGTTGTTTGTGCAATGGGGAAAAAGCACTGAACTCGTGACCGTCACGCTAATAATAGGTCCATAATATATAGATCCACTAGAGGGCGCACTAATATAAACATTGAGTTCTGTCAGCTCGTTATTAATGAATGTCACCAACCTGCTAACATGATGTTTTCGTGTCGTTTCGTTTAAGTTTTCACTTCTGTCGGCATTTCTTCTGCCTATTTTTTTTTTCTATTCCTCGAAAGCAGTAGGTACTTTTTTCTGGATGAAAGGTAACCCTATGTCCTTTCTTGTATCTACCCCTGAAATGTGTTGTAACTTCTTGTATGCAGAATTTCACGTTGAGCAGTCTGTTTAATTGTGGTTTAAATAAAATATAAAAACATACTCATAAAACTAACTAAATACCTAGGGACCTACTCATCTTAATTATTGGGATATGGTCAGTTTTAATCTAGATAAATACAGTAAAACCAATTCTCTAATTTAAGTTCATATGTACGGTCGGATAAATATGTCGTCTACCACACTACGGTTGAAGATCATTTGACATCATAAAACAACAAGGTTGATTTTCCCGTCCAATAATATTCTGCCAGTTTCTAATGGTGTGTTTATTATTTATGTGATACTAGCTACACCCCGCGGTTTGGTCCTGGGTAAGTCCCGGTACCGTGGGAATATCGGGGTAAAAAGTAGTGATGTGTTAATCCAGGTCTCCAGCTATCTACATACCAAGTTTCATCGCAATCGGTTCAGTAGTTTTTGCGTGAAAGTGTAACAATCATCCATACATCGTCACAAACTTTCACGTTTATAATATTAGTAGGATGTAACGTCACTGCTGCCTTGTGTTCCTATTTTAAATTGTTATTGTGCACTGTCTGCTATTGTGCCACTTATTGAAATCATTTATCTATCATTTACACTATTTCTTTTTTGAATCTTCTCTATGAGGGTCGATTGAAATATCCTAATGATTTTGTAAATATAATATGTCGTTTCATTCTTACGCATCAATTAATATTGCATTTTAAAGGACATCTACATAATCCAATGCTGATGCTCGTGGTGGCAAACAGCACAGCTCCCCAACACCATCAGCAGCATGATGACCATGAGCAGCTAACATGTTTATAGAAGTCATGTTTATAGAAATTCGAACAGATTCCATGTTACGCATAACATGGTCTTGTGTACCTATAACGGGTCCCATTGTATCGCCAAAGATACGAACCGGCCATGCTGACTGGATTTAAAGGTCTTCTCGTCACAGAATACAGTGTTACTCCAATCGAAATTCAAATAATATCTGACAAAATTCAATCGTGCAGTCCTATGAGCATCAGTCATATGTATTTTCTTCCCTGATCTCCCTCATCTCTTTTACTTGTAAAAGGTGAACAGCTTGTAGCGATTTAACCGTCTAGATATTTCACTAATATTGAAGCAATCGTTATGTAACGCAATTATTTTAGCTTTTTCAGGAATTGATAAATTGCGAGGCATAGGTGAGAAATCAGTAAATCATAAAAAAATAATCTTATTTTAGCGTAAATAATAAGATGACATAAATGTGCGATAGTTGACAATATTTTCTTTTTTAGTGAAAAAGAGTTTTTAATCTCGTAAAACATTGAAACGGTTTCCATTGAATGAAATATTATGAAGATTGTTGATGAAAATAATATTCTAATGCACTGATAACAAAAGTCATAATAACACCTGATGACTTCAGATGTTAGTAGATACCTAGCAAATATTAAGTCATAATTGTGGATCTCTTTCATTGTTAGATAGGTTCAACCTTATCGCTATTGTGATTAGGTACACAGAAACTTTTGTCAAAACTGGTAGACCATTTTCTTTGTCGACTGTACCTACACCTATTTTGTTACCAAATGAGTCACGAATATTTAAAAAAAATTTACGCGCAAAACGGGATATAAAAAAAAAAAAACAGTTGTAAAATTTAAACTACTGGTCGGAACTTTTTAGTAGGTATAAAGACAGTTTTAATCTAGACGAAAAGGGCAGATGATTTACTATAATTATATAGTTATACTATTTATACCTACACTATAATACATGTTGTTGCTGTTTTGCAGAACCGAACCAGTGTGCGGCCATAGGTGCTTTAAAAAAATTATACTTTTTCATTTGTACCTTGTAGTTTGAAAAAGTCTGAAATGCACTAGGTAGGTAATAAGTATACCTACCTAATTAATTACGTCGAGTACAGGAAGCCTTTCTTTGGAAAAAGGTAAGATATAAAAATCCCAAATATACCTATACTCTCCGCCATTAAAGTAATGTATTTGGGCCTTTTAACATAAAACACTCGGTAGGTAGGTATTGGAGACATGTATTAGGTTAGTGTAGTTTCGAGACACGCAGCCGTGTGAAAAAGGTTGCTGAATAGAAGTGCGTATTTTTAGCGGGGTGACCTATTTCTAGCTGCCGGGTGCTTCCCGGGCCGAGCTGGCGTTCTATTGACCCACATGCACGCAAGCTCTGACGTCAGAGACCGTTATGACGTCATGCGACAGTTATCGCACTGCTCTTTGTCCCGCCTGATGTTTGCAAAGATGTTGTCCCAAAGAGTTGTGTATGAGATAGCAAGGTTATTTGTTATGTTGTATTGTGCATTAAAATGTAACATGTTTCGTTGTTGGCAACACAGGTATCTACTGCATAAGTACGTAAGCAGCCACTACCATGCCACCTACGTAGGTATAATAAAATACAATCAAAGATTTGCATATCAATAGCTAAACGCATGTTAATTAAATAAAATACTTTTTGTTTTGCAGTATGTTAATGCCTAGGTATCTAATAATTAAAAAAAAACATTTAAACACGCAACCAAACATGATTAGTTCCATAAAACATTCACATTTGGCAAATATCTGATACATTATAATTCTGAAGAGACCGAAACAGATGAAAATCTGAGGGGCAAGGTCAGGAATATATGGTGGATGCATTAACATTTCCCAAACAAGCTCTCTAAATTTTCGCTGAGTTGCCAAAGATGTGTGTGTGTGGTCTGGCGTTATCACGATTAAAGACCACTCCTTTTCTATTGATCAATTCCGGCCGTGTTTTCTTAATTTCTTGCTTGAGTCTCATTAGTTGTTGGCAGTAGAGATCCGAATTGATGGTTTTACCCGACGGGTAAAAGGTCATAACGAACGATGCCCTTCCAATCCTACCATACACACAGCATCACCTTGTTGCTTGTTAATCCGGGTTTCGCTTCAGTCTGTGGACCTTGACTACGCTTTGACCATGATCTTTTTCGCACGCTCTTGTCGTAGGTGATCCACTTTTCATCACCAGTGATCAGTCGTTTCAAAAATGGTTCGGTTTCATTACGTTTCAATAGAGAATCGCAATTGAGTACACGATTCATTAGGTTTTTTTCAGTGAGCTCGTGTGGCACCCAAATATCGAGCGGCTTTTTTTTCTTTTTTTAAAAAGACACCTCCCGCCTTAGGAATTACTCCTGTGTCGCGGGGGACTTTACAAACATAGAAACAACGGACACAAAGAACACCCAGACTCAGGTGGGAATCGAACCCACGACCTATAAGCATAGCGGTCAGGGTCACTAAGCACTAGACCAACAGGCCAGTCAGTTTGTATAGCCAGACCTTAGAATAAAGAGCTAGACTTTTTCAAATGGGTCAAAACTGTTTTGTGGTCAATCCTTAGTTCCTCGGCTATGTCGTAACTACTACTAGGGCGATCTTCCTCCATTTTTTCAAAAATGGCATTGTCTTTATCAGTATGAGGGCGCCCAGAGCGAGCTGCATCTTTGACATCAACATTCCCGGACTGAAAACGCTTGAATTAACTTTGTGCTACATTAGGTAGGTCCATAAACGTTTTTTTTCGCGGCTTGCGTCGCATTTTTACCGATTTTGTAATAAAACTTTAGAATGTATCGAATTTGTTCGTTAGATTCACTCATTTTGGCTAACAGAAAAACAATTGAAAAAAGGCGGGATTTTTTTTTTACTTTTTATTTTTCTTTTTCTTAAAGTCCTATATTTATTGATATTAAAACCAGCCAGATATAAACAGTACAACCAAAGAGATTTTTCTGAAATCTTATACATACAAAATAACAAAAGACTTTTTCCCCGACCTATTCTTTTCTTTAAATTTTAATGGGACCAACCTTGAGTAGGTTTAACGAATTCAATAAACGATATAGAGTTTAAGAAATATGATCGATAACAAAATTTACCGATAATTTTATGTGTAAATTCACGTAATTCACTTATAAAACATTAATGGTCTGTATCTGTAGTGAACATTAGGTAAGTAACAAGCCAGCGAGATTTGACTCTCAAAGTTTAGGGACCTAACCTAATTTAAAGGAGTTCCTGGTTCAATAATAAATGAAAAAAGAAAAAAATTATATTTAGACCCTGCTCAACATTAAACACACAGATTTTAGTATTCAATATTATGATTTTACTTAAATACCTGCAAAGTTCATAGAGAATCTTTACTTTTTTAGCGTTATTATTTTTCATCATACCAACGTGAAACTCTGCACTTGCCGTTTGCTATAATTATAAAAAAATATACGTAGTGCGAATGTTAGATTTTTTAGTACTTAAGCCTGGTTCGCACTAGGCTAGTAATTTAATCGAGTGAAGAGTATGTAGCCAAAAATACTCACTACTGTACAAAAATCTTTGCACTATCAGTCGAGTTTATAGTTCACGCGAGCGGTGTTCTGCAAGATGAACGTGTTGCAACACAATAAACAAGCTTAAGCCATCAAAAACAAAACTTGTAAAAAAAACCATAAGTCTCGCAACTCAGTTCTTCTAGATACCGTAAAAAGTTGTAAGATGCATGTAATGCCAAGTCGTTTAATTTATTCAGTCCCTACATAAGGGACCTTTTGTCTTAAGTTATTACGTAATTAGCTAATCTTACAACATCTTATAGTGACCATATCAAAATTAAAAATCTTTTATGTTTTAAATAAAATAGATTGACTTGCCATCGCATGAAGTGCCATCATTAGGTACCTATTTACCATGGACAAGTAGTAGGTACCTATAGGGTCTCGTTACTATAATCATCATCAATCGACGATCATTTGGGCAGTGAAGACGGGGGAGACTGATGGTATCCTGTCATGCATTTTAGAATTTTTATTAAACATTTTATATCATATCATCAAAAGTTGACGTTTAAACGATGCGGTCAGTTATAGCTGGCTACATTATGAAATACGACCATTTTATAAAAGATCTTAAATACTGTAATTTATTCGCGATTTAAGGTTTAAAAACACCTTGGAGAAAATATTACTGTCTGAGAAATCATATCGTGGTAACAAAAATAGCCTAAGTACTTAAGAACTGGTAAAATAGTAGAAAATCGTTTTTCATTGATATGTTTGCGTCAGTGCCTACTTAATCCACGCATCATGTCTCTCGCTTTACTTCTAAACAAAGTTGTATTTTATTTGCTCAATATTTTTGCGACTTCCATGCATTTCAGTATGCATCTCTACACCTGACAAAGTACCTACCTATCTGATTCTGAACCTTTTTTAAATCAAGCACGGTTGAAATACGAAAAAGAGTCAGTCCAGCGGGACATTACAAATAATATGCCTGAAGTCTGGAACGTTCCGTGAAATACGGGACGTCTGGCAACATTAGTTAGGGGCGGCTAACTTAAGGTAACGCTCATTGATGCAAGTTTGGAGTTGATTTGATTGATTTAGACTTAAGTGGGTAGGTATTGGATGTTGTTACAGTACGTGTATTATATCTAGATATATTGTTCATGTATAAATAAATATACATTCTATGAAAATGAGCGATAAGTTTTATAGTTAAATATAACTGTTTGTTAAACATCATTGCCGCTTATATTTACTTTCATCTATTCGCGCAGTCATATAAAACCGTTTGCAGCCACCAAATACCCTAGTCGAAAATCCAATAACAGCAAGCAAACAAGATTTGGCAATATAATAAAGATCTTGCAATCAGAACGCTCTATTCGGCAGGATTTGAATCGTACCTATCGAGATAAAATAACCTTGACATAGGTAAGTACTTATCATGTTTGTAAGAAGCGGTCACAGTTACAGCACAGTATGTGTATAGGTATATAAGATACAATACTGTGTATACATATGCTGTGGTTACAGTATAGCTTACAAATGTTCACTCTGTCTCTAATTCTTTCGCCTCGTTTTGTGACGAAGTGATTTTCACTAAAGAGTCGGCCGAAATGGAACGGGAGAGGCCGAAGAAGCACCACGCGCCGGAGATTGCAGAAGAGTTTACCGACCGTTACCATAACAGAAGCAGACCAGCTGAGACTATGAGCCGACGTGCTCGCGTGTACCTGGCAAGCACTCCGTGATGGAACACCGTTTAGTTTTGGTCGGTTCGAGCCCGACATACCTACCATGCGACCGTCTTGCCCGAGGTCATATTCACATAATAAATCCTTCTAAGCATTTCATGTCAATAAACATATTTCTTTTTCGGTCCAGATACATTAAATGCGTACAAATTGTAAAGGAAATAATTTATGGAATATTCACAGGTAGGTAGGTCCCTACTCATGTTTAAGGATGTCTGTCTTGCATTGATATATTTGGTCTATGGTAGTCTAGATAGTTTTAGAATTTTAGTACTCTTACAGATTTTTGGATGATTGATACTAACGGTGAACAAATATCTTAGGTCCTGATTATAATTCTTATTTTTTATATGGGTAATTTAATACTTCCATAGTGGTTTTAGTAGGTAACCGTCACAGGCTGAGTATATCTTTAAGCTTTTTTCAAATCTCTCATCTGCTGAACGACTCTTTTGACCTATTAAATTGCCATAAGTATTTAATCTTTTACAAGACGTTCAACAGTTTTCCACAACTTTTTCATTGCCAGAACCATTCTAACCAAAATAATAATAACTATTGTATTAGAAATTTAAGTTGAAAATATTTAATTAATGTGTCGCTTTTTTGTTATGTCTAGTGGTTTTTACTAAATATTAATTCTCTTTCGTTTTCTTCACTGGCCCATTGGGTATATTCACTTTGGAGCCTACAATAAAGTCATGTGTTTAAATATATTTTGAAATACTTAGAAAACAAACTTTATAATATGAACTAAGTATAGTCAATTATAATGAAAAAATAATGTAATGAAGTACCTAATAAACAAATACAGAATATAGCAGGGATGACAACGAAGCAACAAAATCACAATAAGTATCCTTTATACCGTTTCCAATCTTTTACCCGGTACGTAACCCTCACTCACTGGTTCTCTTTTGTAGAATAAAGATAATTTTAATTACATTTGAAAAGAAAAAAAGGGATCGGAAATGTTATGTTATACTGTAGGTAAGGACATACTAAAATAATTGATTTACAATATTTATCAAATCCAAATCAGCTGTTTACAGTATTTACAGCTGCAGCTGACTGCAGTGTGACCAGATTACATTTTACGAAACTACAGAGGCATAGGCACCTCAAACAAGTACAGAAATATACCGACTTACACCGGGCAAATATACTAATAAAAATACTGCACCGGTATACATAACAGAGATTTACTGAAACTAGTTACATTTTTGTATTTTAACATGCCAACTTCCACCCAAAATTGTTCACAAGAAAGCGGTAAGCCCAATACTTATTGAAAAAGGTATCAACTCAGAAATAAAACATATGATGACATGGCTATACGTAGGTAATTAATCATTTTATTCTAAACAAACAATATTAGACGATTCGATATTATTTATAATTTATACGTAAAAGTACTTTATGTATGTACCTACTTACTTATTCATACAACTGAAAACTTAAAATCCAGACCTTGTTTGAAATAATAGATTATTTAGTGTAGCTATATACCTGTAGACTAAATACGACTATATACCTGAATATGAATGTTCGCGACGCTCGCTTACGGTGTTACCATAACTGCTTATCCAAAATATATTGAAAAATACTGACTTCCAACTACTGATGTCGAAAAAATCCTTAAAACATACTGAAAAAGTATTAAAATACTGAATCTGGTCACATTGGCTGATTGTACGAAGTAACTATTATCTTATCTGTGCCTGTATACCACAGAATACATAATAGTACAGGTACAGAAGTCCCACTCCGCCAAATTATTTAAATAAATAGCTACTCTTTTTTCGACACAATAAAGTCGCAATTTAGGTTGCACAGCGCTAATTCCCTACAGCTATATTCAGATTCTATATTAATAATAATAATAATTCCTAGAAGTTTCCTCTCTTTTTATCACGTAACTATTATCTGTTCTGAGGAGACCGCGACGTTAGGGTTGTCTTTTTTTAAATAATTAATTAATCTTTTAAATATTATCGCGATTAAGTCCCGAGTTACACATCTAACAAGTATTTTATTTTGAACAAAGTTGCCCTTGACATCATTTGATTTCAATGAATATCTTAGGAGATATAGTTTTAAAATAACTCTGCAACAAAATAATGATCAGGTACCACGCGCTCATTTATGATGTGCAAGGCGGGCGGTCGTGAGGGGGAAGGGCGCCAGCTGGCCGCCGCGCCGGTAGCTCTACGAGGTACCATGCCGCGCGGCTCAGTCAGTTTGACAGGCGATTCTTGCACTCACGCGGATGTAAAATGAAACAAAATCTTTGGGTCTTCACTTTTTAATAATTCAACGCGATAGATGTCACTAATTTAAAATTGTAATAAATTAAAAACATTTCTTACATTTTTATTTTATACATCATTCATAATTATAATAATATGCAATCAATAAAGTAATTCAAAAAGATTTACAAGCTAATTATTATTAAAAATAAAATCTCTAACGTTAATTAGATATTCTATAGGTATGTATTGTATATATTCATAATTTCACAAAATGTCGGATGCGAATGGCGTACGCGCACTTTGTATTTGAATTTTGTGTTTTTATTGCCTTTCATTGTAAAATCTGGTGTTTTCTACTTAGAGTTGAGTCGAACATTAGGTTCCTCCGCTTTAGTCTAGAATTTTCATCGGTTTTCGTAGAGTTGAGCTTATTGCTCCTCGGAACTTTGTAAAAGAAAGGACTTTGTTTGTTTTTTGTGAAGAATTTGTGCTTTGAGTTTGTAATATACACTTCCACGATGCCTGTTCGTTGTGCTTTAGGCTGTAAAAGAAGAGGTAAATAAAATAACATTTTAACATAATTTTATTGTTTCTCAATAAATTTGTTTTCTTTTTTTTTAAATTAATAAAGAACCTCTCAGTAAAAGTGTTTGTATTTTTGACCCTGAGTAATAGTACGTATACATATATACGTATAAGTAAGGTATATACACTGATCTCTATTATACATGTATAATAGAGGTCAGTGGGTATATACAGCATATTACACAAATACATATCTATAGGTATGTACTTATGACATTTAATTCTTGGAACCAAAAAAGAGATGGTAATAACGTGCGTTCAAAAACTGGTGGTAACTTTTTTGTTTGAGTCGGCTCTATACCTATATACTTAAACTACTCTATGGTCAGGCGCGTGGTTGGCGGCGTACGGAACAGTTGTGTTCAGCAAACAAACTTTTTTAAAAATGTTTTTAGGATATCTCATCGTATAATAATACTTTTAAAATAAATTAGTTATAAGTTTTGTTTTTAATAATTTCTATATTTTTGAAGTGAAAACTTCTTTAGCGGCGTTGCGCACTTTTTGGGATTGGTAAAAATGTTAAACTCGCATCAGGACACGTGACCTGATCGAAAATTCGTAAGACGGAGCCGAGTTTCTTATATTTAAAAAAATATAACATTCGAAATTCAAACATTTATGAGCGGCCAGGAGCGCACAACTTCCAGTGTACCTAGGGCTGACATCCGTCCGGGTTTCCCCGGATTTGTCCTAGTTTAGAGGGCGTCCGGGGAGCGTCCGGGCGGGGTTTTCAAAAAGCGTCCGGGTAAAACCCGGGCACTGTGCCAAGGACGACTTATAATTGTTAGATGAACAAGCTGTTTAATTTAATAAAAAAAATGGAATCGGCGTTTTTTTAAGGTGTCCGGGGAAGAATCTCGATTTCACACATATGTCCGGGATTTTTGAAGAGGTTGTCCGGCGTCGGCAATTTAAGTGATGGCAGGCCTCAGTGTACCCTATGTATACATTTAGATATGTTATTACCTACTTTTTATTTTTTCCTAATTATATATATACAGATGTGTGTGTGTACACACACGTGTATGTGTGTGTATATATGCAAATACATTGATATATACACACACACACACATACACACACACACACACGTGATACTGACGTGCAGTCCTACGACTTACTGTTTTTTTTTTCAATTATTTCTTAACTAAGTAAATAGGTACTTACCGTTCAACATAGGTACTTATCTAAGTACATAATTTGATTTTGTACTAATTTTCTATAGGGTATTGTTTCGCTAATTCTTTTAACGTTTGTTTTTTTTCTTATTAAAGTATTTAAGCAGGTATAAAATTAGTATAACCTATCGTAACAATTAATAACAAGGGGCAAAACATTTAAGCACGTAGGAATCTATTCAAGACTGTTTTTCACACGGACAACTAAAAATATCGTGTACGCAGAAGTACCTACTTTAAAATACTTACTACAAAAATACTACTAATTATATAAATCCCTATTAATTATTAGTACATACCCGCATTTTATAACACCCCAGTACTTACCCAGCG
This sequence comes from Euplagia quadripunctaria, assembly GCA_963859945.1. NCBI lineage: Eukaryota > Metazoa > Arthropoda > Insecta > Lepidoptera > Erebidae > Euplagia > Euplagia quadripunctaria. The sequence goes on along the minus strand of OY982564.1, from coordinate 19,100,171 downwards.
TTCCTTTATTAGTTTCCTGTTCCCGTAACATTTTTTACTATAGTTCAACTTTTACTGATCATAGCGTGATGTACCTGACATAGCTTCTTAAGGCAATTTATAAGTAATAATCTTAAGTAATATATACTCATAAAGTAATGGAATATATTTTGGCTTTTTCCTCAAATTAACGAGGGTGAATCCGCGGGGCACAGCTAGGTAGGAAGAACGCATGTGGTAGCGCTGCGCGCTTTTTGTAAAGTTATGGATTTTTATTATAGGTACGTTTAAAGAATTAAAGTTCAAATTTTTATGGCTTATTAAAAAGATCTAGAAGGAAAATATTTCAAAAGTTAGCAACACTGAGCCTGCGTATGAATAGGTTAGTTTAGTCTATGGTCAAGATAAGAAAATACTTAATTTGCAGATTTCTATACATACTTGTTGTTTCTTTTGTATATACTCATATCATCATTGTGTTTTAAAGAATTTGTGACATTTGTGTTTGGAATATTGAGTTTGGGGAAATTATGGATTAACCTTGAACATAATATTTTAAATTCCTTTGTAACTAAGTTAGTCTTTACTAATTATAAAGTGCCTGCTTTTAGTCGATGATCAAAAAGTAGATAAGGTAGTGATATTTACAAATTACAGTAGGTAGTTAGGTACAGTTAAGTAATGTGAAATATCTACTTAATTTGAGTAGGTGGCCAATTTTATGTGTAAAACGTAAGTATAAAATTATATAAATAGGTACGTAAATAAGAAACAGTAGAATAACAAGAGAAGGTACCTACACACCCAAATATCTGTGAGAAACCAAGTTCATTTGTGGCCGTGCTGTGACCGCTTATCTATAGATACTTATAAGTAGGCTGAATTAAAGATACCAGATAGAAGGGCTTACGTCATTATTCTGCACGACCAAATTACAAGTTAGGAACTATTAGATACCTACCTAAGTACCTACTACTGTTAAAGTTCGCTGTTTAGTGGGCATTAAGTACTTCTTTTAATTTGATGGAATTAATTAACTGTTTTTCACAATGGTTTCATGTATAACAAACATTTCACAAACCTTTTTGGGCTTCTAAAATGAAGAATTCATTATGAAACATGGATATCAGAATCGGAACAAAGCTTTCGTATCTACTTAAATATGCTACGTAAATTTATAAGCTATGAATCAAATACGTACCTACCTACCTACCTATATGTATTTATTGTATACTAGCAACCCGCCCCGGCTTCACACGGGTGCAAATTATACACCTAAACCTTCCTCATGAATCACTCTATCTGTTAGTGAAAACCGCATGATCCGCAATCCGTTCAGTAGTTTTCAGTTTATCGCGAACAGACAGACAGATGCAGCGGGGGACTTTGTTTTATAATATGTAGTGTTTCATATTAATATGTAGAGTTTCTCTCAATTTTATCAGGATACCATCATCAGATCCTAACTTTCTTGACATGGGACCACCCTTGAGGTACCCTATCTAACAAAAAAGAATAATCAAAATCGGTCCGGCCGGCCAGCCGCTCTGCTCCCGCTTTTTAAATCTCTGATATCTTCTAAGATATTCATTTTAATAATATGCTGTAAAGGGTAATTTTGATGTACATGAAATGTACAACGTATCTAATGTATTTAATTGGATAAGGAATAATACTGTATTGTTTAAAATAGTTTGATAAATAACCCATAATTTTTTTGTAATATGTAAAAGATAAACATATACCATCGCGGACTTTTTTATTGATCTTTTTAAGATATACAATTCCGTAGTACATTAATTTGATCTATCTCGTAAGGTTTAGCCAGCGTTTGCAATGTAAGTGCACAAAAATATGTTTGTTACGACATGACATTACAAATCTTTAAATTTCTCGACTTTCCTCTACAATAATATGCATGTATACTACATATAAACCTTCCTCTTAAATCACTCTGTCCATTGGTGAAAACCGCATGAAAATCCGTTCAGTAGTTTTTCCGTTTATCGCGAACAGACAGGCAGACGCTGCGGGGGACTTAGTTTTATAATACTCGTATGTAGTGATAATTGTTATTTGCCTCGCTAGATTAAATCTGTAATATCTTCGAAAATATTAATTTAATTTGCTGTAAAGGGCCATATTGATCTATATTAAATGTACAATGTATTTAAGGTACTTAATTGGATAAGGATTAATGCAGTATTGCTTAAAATCGCTTCGTGAATAAGCCATTATTTCTCGTAAAAAGTAAAGGATATAAAGTGGTTATTGTGGGTTATCCCTAAGTGATAGACATATACCAAAACAGACTTTTTTGTAGACCTTTTTCAGGTGTACAATACTGTAGGACATTATTTTGATCTATCTCGTAGGGTTCAGCCAGCGTTTGCAATATAAGCGCAAAAAAATGTGTTTATTTACGACATCACATTAGAAACCTCTAAAATTATCAGTGTTTTTCTACTATGTTATGCATGTATTATACATATAAACCTTCCCCTTGAACTCTCTATCTTTTAAAAAAAAACCGCATCAAAATCCGTTGCGTACTTTTAAAAATCTAAGCATACATAGGGAAGGACGGACAGCGGAAAGCGACTTTGTTTTATACTATGTAGTGATAACTTTGAAGTTTGTTTAAATAATGTACCAGGTGATTAAATTATAAACAATGTTTTCTACATTTAAAGATATTACCGAAAGAAATTTTAATAGGATCTTTCGGGAATAAAATTATCTATTTATTGACACAGTTTCTATTCCTGTTCATGTTTGTTAGAATATTCCTGTAAATATAAATTAACTAACATAAGCAATTATTACGAAGTTAATATCCACATGACCTTTATTAACATCCAGAAATCTTTGTATAAATTAATGATTCAACTTCTCTTCAAACAAGCACAAATAACAGATATAACCCGTGCCTACCATAAATTAATAAAAAAAAATTAGACTTTTTGTATTATTTTTACAGATCAAAACATTGATGAAATAATCGCAAGACCGAAACATATCTGAAGAACCACGAAACAGAATATCCATTAAAAATAATAGTATCTAAAACAGGAAAGAAAAATTGATAAGATGTATAAAAAGCGCCCAGGTACATCGGGGGTTCAAGGACAATTGTATGAAACTAAACTTTTAAGTCTCATATTATTCAGAGCTCAACACGATGACAGTATTGAAGAATTTCAATTAGCCACCAATATGGAGGGAGCTGGAGATTTTGATGACATCTGTTTTAAAGCTAAAATAAAGGGACACGAAAACCCATTAATCGCATTTTTACAAGTTAAACATAGAGAAAAAAGTAATAAAATTCTAACTCTTAATGGTAAACAATTTTATAAATATTTTCAAAGCTACTTGGAGATAAAAAAGAGTTTTAATCCGAAGAGCCAAAATCTTATATTTAACGACAATTTTCATAATACTGACTGTCGGTTTATTATATACACTAATGCAGACGGTGATATATTACAGAATAATGAGACAAAAATATCTATTTCCCCTCATTTAGATGCATTGGTTAGAACAGGCGAAGTTGGGGCACGTGTAAACTACACTAACGAAAATGTAGAATTTATTTCGCTCGCTAAACAGTTTGCAAAGTATCTTTATAATTATAAGAATAGTCAACAGAATATGATGAATGACACGATTGTGATACGATATCATGTTATTTTGGAACAAAAAGTTTTAAACGTGTACGGACAACCTGAAGAACAAAGGAAATGTTCATTCCGAGATGACTTTTTTACGACTGATGACAATGATCTTAAAAAATTCAGAGATTTGTTGTTTAAAGAAGTATTGAAAATACAGAAAATAGATGAAACAAAAGTTCTTGAGTTACTATCACAATTTTTATCTGTTCCTTCTGAAACTACATTGAGTGACCTGATTGAAAGGGTTCTTATTTATGCTAAAGGAAATTTAAAATTAATACGTTTAAACGATAATACCCTTAAAAAAAGAATTGCAGAAGTTAAAGTAAGTGTAGATACAGTCTATAAAGCTATTGAAATAGCTGCTAAGCGGTTGTTGAGGTCCACTGAATTTAGTATTCCAGCTGCTTTCGGCAATCCTGATTTACTAATAAGAGGAAATAAGAAGAAAATTGAAAAGAGATTAAGTTATTTAAAAACTAAGATCTTTGATTTGATCGAAAAATCTAAACCTAATAATGTTATAATTATAGATGATTCTGTGGAAGATGGTCTTGTACGGTTGAATGGAGGCTTAGGTAGTGCCGTCGGTAATCTATTAGTTTATGACCAAAATAGAAATCTGTTAAAGTTCTCAGATAGTGAATTAGAGTATAATGCCAGAACATTATTAAGAAAATTAATAACTAAAATACCAAACTTAGATGAATATAGCTTTGATGTGAAACTGAAAAAATTTCCAGTACTTGTACTCAACGATGAGATTCAGTTTAGAGATTTTCTGGAAAAAGTGATATTTTACACGAAACAGGCCCATCAGAGTGTCGTAGAAAAAGATTTAAAAGAAGAAATAAAGAATCTTTCAGATACATGCAAGTCTATAATATGCATTAAACCAGAAACGATATTTCTCAAATACCACGACAGAGTACAAAAATGGTGGATGTCATCTAAGGAATCTATTCCGTTTTTGACTAAAACAATGAACGTTTATCAACTTAATGACCTAGTGAACAATCCACTAACAAGCATTTTGTGTACGGTGCTTATGTATAAAATTAAAAGTATGGAGGGTATGTTCAATGACAATATGTTATTGACAATAGACAACCTTTCAAAAACTCTCGTAGTTGCTGAAATTATCAATCTAACGCTCATTAGAATTATCAGAAGCTTAAAGAATGCCCGCATGGATTTTATAGTTTTAGATTTCTTAGATATTTTAAAAATGGAAAAGAATGATATCGATAAAATGATATTAGAGTTAAACAATCCAAGTGATGACAAAGTTATTATTATTGTTTGCGATATCGATGCAAATTGTTCAATATTTTGTTTAAAAATCATAGAAATGTTTGCATTATCAACTCATGAGAAGAAACTTATCGTTATTACGAATAACGATAAAAAGGTTGTCAAAATAGTAAAACAATATTTTTCAGTGTTAAATGAAGAAATTGTTGACAATCACACTTACAGTTTGGAGGATCTAAAGCCGGTTGCAAGGGAAACTGTCATAAAAAATGCTCAAATAATATTTCAAGGGGAAACAGTCAGCTTAAATTTGCTCCTGGATAACGAATTAAAACAAAATATTGTACAAGGATATGCTTTCAATAAAATATTATTAAATGAGACTGTTATTATAGGCGAATCGCTTGCTGATCCGAACTATGATGAAATCAGCACATTGTACATAGATAGAAGTCTGATACGTCACGAAGAGAAATATAAGCTAAAAACGTTTTTAGATATTGAAGATGCTGTTGTTCTTGTGACAGCTGGACCTGGAATGGGGAAATCAACACTGCTAACTCATTTATCTCTCAGAACGAAGGAAGACTACAGAGATCTCTGGATAATAAGAATTAATTTGTTGAGTCATTCAGCACAGTTGAAAAAATGGAAGAAAGATGAAACAATCATCGATACTACAGAAATGATTTATTTTATGAGTCAAGTTATAACAAGAAAGCAAACAAAAGAAGTACAAATTCATATAGTAAACATGGACAATATGTTGTATCTCAAAGATTACGCAGGGGATGAATCAGTAATATTTGAAATTAAAATGTTTCTGAATTGTTTAAACCAAGGTAAAGTAATATTTTTGTTTGATGGTTTTGACGAAATCGTGCCTTACTATACAGAAACTGCTATAATGTTACTCAACGTAGTTAAAATGAATTGCGGGGATAATAAACTATGGGTGACCAGTAGAGCCTACAGTGAAATACAATCAATTTTACATGAAATTTTGGGTACTCCATTTGAACTCAAAAATATTAGTGAAAGAAAATTATCACGATATCTAGACACATTTTGGAGTAGGAACTTGGTGTTATATGAATGTATGCATATACTTGACTTGGAAGTTTATCAAAAAATCGAACATTTTTTAAAAATAACATTAGCGAAAAAAATATTGATAACTGCTACATTAAGTCCTGTATTAGGCAGAGTTCTCGTATCTTTAATTGAGTACTTGGAAATGAGTGTTGAAATGTATGGGCATCATGATTTGATGAAAACAACTCGATTTTTATTGCGAGATTATGAGTATCAGGTGCGTCGATCCGCATTGAGCCATAGAAATAACGTTGCTAGTCCAATGCTCACGTATTTAGCGGCAGATTATTTCGCATGTCATATAAAAGATAGTGACATAAGTGAAAACAACTCCAGTTTGAATACTTCAACAGTATACGAATGGTTTATAGAGAAGATTGTACGGCAATATTTCGTACAAAAAAAAAAAGTGGACTTAAACAATCCATACATAATTGTGGATTATGAAACAGCACTCGCAAATTTTATTGAAATGCATAAAAAAATGGCAGTCTATGCGATATTCCAGGATGAAATTCATAATATATTCAACACTGAAGAATTGAAAAAAATCGATGATATGTTAACTAGTATTAAAGATGGTAGAGAAAAAACAGAACTAATATGCGGTGTATCAAACAATATTCCACAGTTCACACATAAAACATTCGCTGAGTATTTAGCCGTCGAATATTTACTTGAATTGATGAAAGACACGAGATGTCATAATAGACGAGGAGCCATGGGTGTAGTTATTAGTAGTCAGATTGACTCACTTTGCGTGTGGATTAATCAAAAGCTGCAAAAAGAAGAATACAAAGGGCTTAGTGTTTACTTTCCTGACATTGAGCTTGTTATAATACCGTTCCCGGCTTTTTAGTTAGCATAAAACTTTCTAATAAGATGTCATTTTTAGAACAAGCAACTAATTGACAATATTGGCTTTGGACAACAGGTACTAGTTACTTAAGGAGCCGCTCTGTATACAAAAAAAACAATATTACAGTATTCAGGAGATTAAAGAGAATAATACACATCATCCTCCGCGCCTTTTCCCAACTAAGTTGGGGTCGGCTTTCATTTAACTACGATACGGCCGAACTTTGATATTTTACGCGAAGCGACTGCCATCAGACCTCCACAACCTAAGTACTAGGCGATTTCGAAGTTCGTAGTTAGATCAGGTTGTCGGACTTTTTAGGGCTCCAACTACCAGTAACGAATGCCACAGATATTCGTATGGCAACCGGGCCCGACGGTTTAATGTGCTCTCTGAGGCACGGAGGGGTCTCGATGTGTTAAGAATGTCACCCATCCTAAGACTGACCTTGCTAGGATTACTTAACCTTGTAATGTGCTAACCTACTCGGTTACCACTTAGTCACGAGCCTCTTAAAGAGAATTATACACGAATTAAACTAATACATGTAATTTAATACAGGTGCTAAATCATAACTACTAGTCTAGTCGAGAAGTGTTATCTTCAATAAGTCGTTAGAAAAGACAGAAAGTCACTGTAAGGGCGTACTTCCTGGACGCACGTCAGCAGTTGAGCATTTCCGGGACGGCGATACACTCTTACCCTGCTCGTATCAGGCCTAAATCCAAACCAGGACTCATCGCAAAATAAAATTTTAACTCATTGCTCCTGGGTCCGTGTAAAGTGTTCCCTACACCATTCGTTTCATATAGGTGGGCACCTAATTGGGCTTCATGCTCGTAGGCCGTATTCATGCAGCCTATTTCTCACGGTTTGGTGGCTAACAACAACACCCCTTGAGAATCGTAGCTTTACCCTATACCCTATCTCCCGGGCGGTTAACATCTGACGTCTGGGAGTCAGTGATGTAGTATCTATAGCAAGACGATAGATGCCAAAATAATCCCAACGCTGTCGCGCTCAAAAAACGTCCGTAACGCAAGATTTTTATTTATAGTCATATATATATATATACATATATATATATATAAATATATATATCATACATAATGATGGCTATACAGTGTCTAATGTATAGTCTACGTGGTGACTGTTATTATTATTATATATTTTTATAAATTATTGTAAATAATATAAAGGTTTTAAGATAATTTTGTAAAGTAGTTATTTTGATTTTTATCGATAAAAAAATCATAATAAAAAATGTATACCCGAATAATTATTTTCTTTATACCTCGAATAGAACTTGAAATTAATATTTTTATAATAAGGAACTTCGTTCCTATCTGGTGTCACACGACACCACACAGTTTTTTTTCAATCCTTAACAATAAAAGCATCTTGCTGATATAGAACTTTCACATTAAAACCAACGGCTGTGTGCCCCGACACAGGCCCTCGTTATTTTCTGTTACTCATTAGATACCTACTTAAAAACTATATTGTTATGTATGTGTTATGGACCAAGTGATTAATATAGCATTATTCATAATGTCCGGACCGTTTAAAAAATGGCCCAAAATGAGTAGTCAATATAATAATAGCGATTGAAATAAGTAAATTAACCGGGCTGTATGAATAATGTGCCCCACAATAAAAATATGTGTTTTATCCTATAGGGATGACTATAGGATAAAACACATATTTAGCTTAACTAATGAAAAAAAAACTGTGTGGTGTCGTGGGACGCCAGATAGGAACGAAGTTCCTTATTATAAAAATGTTTATTATAAATGATGTTCTATCCTATGCACATGACTCCAAAAAAGGCTGAATGTTTTTAGCCCTTATTGTTATAGAAATATAGTTTCCTAGACATTAACTTTGTATAAATATTTATCCTATTTTAATTATGAAATATAATCATTAAAAAGTTGTTATTTTAAATATCCGTAGCTAATTTCTAAATTGCAGCGATATGCGGTGGAATGAAATCCGACGTGCCTGTTTGGAAAATACGTATTGTCTAATAATAATAAGTAGGTTTCATAAATTTCATTTGCATAAATCAATAAAGAATCAAATACGTAATTGTCCCTGACGTTACAGAAAAAGCACGCCGAAATGCTGATGTTTAAATCACACAAAACCGAGTGTAGTTTTAATTCTTTTTACTGTAGCACTTTGATTATATACCTGCTGAAGCATTTGTTATTTTGTACATCTGTGTTATATTTTTCCCGGTAACACGACAAATAAGTTCGTTTAAAAAGAATAAGAATATACATGCATACTCCTTATTGGTTTAATGATACTACACCTTATTATTGGCTTTAGGCCTATGTGCAGCAGTGGGTTAGAATAGGCTAATTGAATTGATTTATTATTATAACATCAATATGATTGGTGAGAATGAATATTATTTATGTACAAAAAAAAAAACATGTAGGTATTCATTTTTTTACCTTAGTCAAACTTCTGTTTAACAAGAAAAACTTAAACACTTGTGACAGAGCATTGTGTCGATACCGACATCATCCCAGCTTAGGGCACGTTGTTATCACTTTGATAGCATTTTGGGCTGCACGTATTGCAGTAACTACATCTTCTGTCAGGCACACTTACACCACCTTTACAACATCAACTGTATTCTAGACCTCTTTCACCTGACCCCATTTTAACAAACTTTCATAATGTTCATTCGAATAGGTACATAATTTTTTTTAAAGCAATAGTAAATTCCTAATTATAATACACTTAACCGAAGTTTCGTATTCGTTCGGGATATAAACAATATACCTCATCCGTCAGCCTTTATTAGCTTTTAATTCTCCTCATAAACTAAATAGAAAACAACTGTACCTTCCAGCAGCACGTGTTTGCTCAGGACGATGGTCCTTCCATGTATGTACTTGGTCCTAGCGCCCTGCCTAATGTACCTTTATTGGCATAATTATTAACTTGCCTAACAATTACGTAGCAATACTCATAATGATCAGACAATGTGATAAATCACGAACTTTGTGTAAATATTCATCACAGCAGTTTTAAAAATACTCACCGTTATTTTAAAACTGCAAAGCTAAGTTTGTCTTTCAGGAAAAACCGCCAACAATTTTCGGGAATTGATTCCCGAGATGGACGTAGGTACTATCTACGAGTACATACAAGTTTATGTGCTTACGAAAGCCTCGGTGCGTGAGTCAGACTCGCACTTGTCCAGTTTTTTTTTAATGAACTTATACTTATGATAATTATAAATTTTTTAAAAATACAATGGTTTATTAAAGATAAGTTATTTATCCATGGATATGCATGCATATAATATACGGTACGATATGGTAGGTCGCTGCAACCCTTGTTAGAGGACACCCGTCTGGTCGGACACTAGTCGGACTTCCCCAAAATATACACGTGATTAAATGCAACCGTACCTACCTATATTATCATCATTATTAATACAAATAAATAAAATTGAAGTGTCTGTTTGTAATGTCAAAATAATAGTTTTTTTAAGCTCATACAGTTAATCATTACGTAGTAATATCGTTATGGAAAATTTTAATTTATGTTAGTCATTAAAAGTCAAACATCACGCCGACGATTTTAGTTTAATCCCGGTAATGAAACTTAATAAATCGTCGTGTGCCATGGTTGTAACTCGTCTATTATTAAATGTATGTCCAAATGGTGCTTCTACTAGAATAACTTCTTTCAATCCTAGTCAGACATAGCAGTACTTTTGTTAGCCAGACATAATAGAGGAAATTAAACATTCCCTACGAATATACTTCATAACTAGCTTTCTATTTCTTCAATATTTGTATTGGAGACGACGAAGTTGTCATTTGAGACATTGGTCGTGCACTTCTTACATTTTTCTATATTTTCTTGTTATCTCTATTCGTTCGGAAATCCATTAGTTGTACGCGAGAAAAAAGCGAATAATTCCAGTTCAGATGTAGTTTACAGCTCACCGAAGATTTTTCTGCTAAGTCGCCCTTCAAGGACACAGACTAATGAATACATTAATGTTAGCGTTTTAATACTATATGTTTAAATATTGTTATAACATTTTAAACATGAGTTACAATTTAGATTTTTTTTTATGGCATAAGGGGCAAACGAGCAGACGGGTCACCTGATGGTAAGTGACTACCGCCGCCCATGGGCACCTGCAACTCAAGAGTCACAAGTGTGTTGCCGGTCTTTAAGGTGGGAGTAGGGAAGGGGGAAGAGGGAGAGTGCGGGTAGGGGGAGAAGAGGGGAACAGGGAAGGGTTAGGGCCTCCGGTAACCTCGTTCACTCGGCGAAATACAATGCAAGTATTGATTTACTGCCGGTTTTCTGTGAGGCCGTGGTATCACTCAGGTTGAGCCGGCCCATAAGTGCCAAGTGCCAAAGCATGGCTCTCCCACTGTAGTTTGATTATTATTATTTTGATAATTATGGTCGACCCCTGTATTTATGGTAAACTGCTTGTGTGGGGACTGTACAGTGGCTTTACATGATGGCAGCGCGTACGATAGCAGTGGGGAGTGGGGAAATAATACCCTACGGGGTATTATTTGAACCCCCGCCCTTAATTTCGACGCAACCACCCTCCTCATTCTATCAGCCCATGTCAAAGTATTTTTAAATATTTTGTGAGTCAGTATTTATTTACATTAACAGTTAATGAAAATATTGGAATTTTCTTGTAACATCACTGAGTACCTACATATTGAATAAATTCTACTTACAATGATATTTAATATTAATAAATATAATAGATGTCACTTTAAGAGCACTTGACTGTAGGCACGTCCGTTAGATAATTGCTTTGCTTTACATTTTGAGTGCGAATCGCTCCAATTTATTACTTAGATATATATTTTAATAGGGAACTGTAATCAAAAGAAGAAGCTCCATCTTGGATCCATTTCTATAATTCTGTGTTGAATATAATATTGTTTATGTTCAAAGCTTTGAAAATACCATCTACTCTAGATCTTAGCAAATGTGCACATAAAAAAAGGAAATAGCGTCTATTTTATCTACTTTGTGGCTCAGTGTAAAAAAGAACATATGAAGATAGACTTTATAAAACACAGTTAAAGTTATTCACAAAGTTGTGGTGATATTTAAAATTATAAATAAACATAGTCTCTTATAAACGATTAGAGGTATCAACAGCAGTTACTCTCTCGAGAGACTACTCACCGCAAAGACCACTTCAGACCACTGCACAGAAAATAGCACCTGGGCTTATGCCTTCACCAGCCGGTTCCTAAGGGCATTAGAGTCTTTGGTCTCCAAACAAAACATTTCTTGGACTAATGGCATCCTGTTTCTAACCAAACATATTGTACAACCCCTAACTACCTATACATATAAGAAGGTAAATGTCTAAAGTGTTAACTTTAGACATTTTCCAAGGGAACGGGGAAGAACTAGTACGTCCACTGGATTGTTAAAGTTATTTAACGATCCAGTGAACGTACTAGTTCTCTCCCGTTCCCTTTCCACCGTCTCCTTGGCACACATCACTTCCTCGCAAAACGAGGCAGTGGAATCCCACGCACTCTCGTGATAGACCATAGCCGTCACCATGGTCTCCAGCGAGAGGCTATCCACTGTCTGTCTGTGTGTTTGTCTGTCTGCCTGTCTGTCAAGACCTTTTTTCTCATGAACCCGTGGACGCATGAAGTTAAAATGAATACCAAATACATAAGTCTGCGGTGCCTTAAAGCTGTAAAGAAATCAAGTTTCCAGCTATGACAGTCAAAAGATATGGCCACTTAACCCTTAGATTTTACCAAATTTGAACATTTCGCAGGTAAATCAAAACGTTTAGGGTACGTCCTATTGACCCAGATTCATGAAATTTGGTAAGAAGGAAGATCTGACAGCACAAGTAAAAGAAAAAATCCGAAAGTCATTAATGTTATATCACATAAAAACAATTGTGATTACAAACTTATATTTTGCGGTTCGAAAGTTGACTTTGTCGTAATTCGCAACCGCAAAGTTAAGTTTGTCATTCAAAAAAGACGGGCAAGAATCTTCGAGAATTGGTACCCAAGATGGACGTACTATCTGAATACAAGTTTGTTTGCTTACGGAACCCTCAGTGTGCAAGTCAGACTTGCACTTGTCCGGTTTTTGTTTCAATTAACAAGAAACCGAAATATTAAAGAAGTTACAAACAACAATAATGTAGGTAAAACTCGTAATGTAGGTTATGAAAAAAAACATTGGTCTCTGAAATAAGACTCTACTCTGTGTTGTCAACGTCCATTCAATATGGCTTTACTTGTATTAAAGATACGAGTAAGTGCTGGGGAACTGCGTCCCTTCGTAGAAAACTACGGGAGATTACCCACTAAGCTTTACATATCTCACTTGGCTCATATACTCGTACCTACCTACAGAATTTTTTGAAACAAGTAGTGTTTAACAAAATTCTTTCTTGAGGAATGCGAAATTTAATCCGCAATTTTTCTGTATTTGTAATTTGTTAATAATATTTTATTTATATAGTAATTATAACTACATAATTGTTAATATATTTTATTTATGTTGTGACTAGTAGCAGGAACAATATGTGATCCCAGGTTTCCTTATAAACTGAAAGGAGGAACTAAAAGACGATCATCAGATGGAGACGAGATCCATTCAAACACGGCAGGTCTGATTCAAACCTGCTGTTCTGTATTCAAATTCAACCATCTTTATCATCATAGTAATACGTGAAGAGAATTATTGTTTTAAGAAAATTTTGCAAACGTAGTAACGTGAATTTTGGAATATTTACAGATTATATATAGAAGAAGTGCAAAAGTTAATATTTGCTATAAAGTCAATAAAAATGCAAAAATGGGTACATAAAGCTATGAGTGTCCGGTATATATTTTGGCCTGTCATGGTACAAAAGTCTATACAATGACAGGTCAAGTAATATTGGCCAATGAAATAAACCATGGTCGAAATTCGACCGCCACACGATCTCTAGTTTCATTAAATAGCTCAACAGTCTGTACTTTTTAAACTGAAAATTGTAGATCCACACACACAAACAATGTCACCGAAACAACAAGTTGCTTTGTCAAAAGTAAAATGGTTAAAACAATGGAAAACAAATAATACCGTATCTGCCTGTGTCTATCTATAGAATATATTACTCAAAACAAAAAAGGGCCTCTAAGTTTTTTCGCTGTATCACGAAAACAGTAAAGTTAATTAATTGTTTAACTTAGGTAACTACAAAATAATGTTATTGCTTACAATTTAGGCTAACAGTTATTTAAAATAATGATCTTATATTTAACTTTATAATGAAATTAGTCACTTTAAATGGAAAATATGAACAAAGAAAATCAATTTAAAATTAAAAGTACTGTACTTGACACTTTTTTTCTTTTTATTAGGAACGAGTATGTCCTTCTCTCTTAGCAATGCACTCCTGAAGTCTCGTTTGCATACTCTGGATCCAAATTCCTTACGTGTTTATCTGGATACTCCTCTCAGGCACGATTTATAACGTCAGTCCCACGTATGCTTAATTAGATTTAAGTCCGGACTGCTAGCTTGCTATAGTAATAATATGAGACTCTTCCAGTACAGCTTGGGTCGCTCGGCAGTGTGTGCACGGGCATTGTCTTACGTTGGAACTAATCCAAGACCCACTCGCTGTGCAAATGGGATCACTTGAGGTCTGATGACGTCCCCTCGACGTAACGTTCTGGGTATCTATATTTAAAATGGTGAGTTCAGTTTTACCGTGTATCCTAGTTTACATTAAATACCGACGGGAGAACCTTAAACGGTTTGCACGTTGAGCCCTGGTCACGCAACCGAATGCCCACGTCACGCTGTGAACGTCCTTCTTGAATCATTGTAATGGCTCTAGTTGCAGTAATCGCATCTATGTGCCTTAGTAACGCAAGATGTTAATTAATCAATTAAAATTTAAAAAATAAAACATTTTACAGCTAAAGAGCTAACCTCTATCAGTTATAGAAAATATGAATATTGAGATGGATGTGTGGTTTAACTAGGATGGACAAGGTAAAGAATGAATACTGAGGGAGCCTGAAAGTAATGCCAGCGGATGACAAATTGAGGAGCTAGTATAAACATGCAATGCTGAAGGATGAGCAAAATGTCATAAAGAGAGTTTTATGTATGGAAGTTGACAGAAAGAGAAAGAAAGAAAGAAAATACAGGTACAAGAGTAGAGGACGACCAAAGAAAAGATGGATGGACTGCGTGAAATAGGATATGGCTCGAAACTGTAGAAATGAAGTAAAATGAGTAATGGTAGAGTAGAACGAAAGAGCGTACATATTGCGAAGACCCTAAATACATTTGGGAAAAGAGTAAGAACATGATGATTGTATTCAAAGTAATTCATGTCATGTCATTCAAATACTTTTATGTCCCAACGTTTACTAATGCAAGAATTAATTTGTAACAATGTAAGAAACAAAATTCAATCATGGATATACCTATAGAGAAAGGAATTCTATAGTCAGGCTTAAGTGTCATTTTTTCATAAAAAATATGGGATTGGTGCGTACTTGTAACGTTGACCAAAAATTACTAGTTTCCTTGTTAATCCTCGGTACTATATTAAATGCTTGCTTCAAATGGATGTACTTGGTTTAAATTCGCAATCGTTCGATTGCAAGTCTGACGCCTGAGCCATTACATTACCCTCGCGTGTATTTAATATTAATTAGATAACATGATACTAAACCTTAAAGAACCTTACAAAATTGAGGTTTTCAACGGAAACGAATAATAATAAATCTTTATTTATCACAATAATTATACTGTCTCTCATTTAAACGTGATCATAATACTGTACACACACAATGTGTGTATGTGTGTGTGTATGTCTGTGTTTGGTGTGTATGCCTAATTTTATTAAATATGGTTAAGTAGATCTTCAAGGTAGTCCAATTGCTGCATGTCGACCACTATCCACGATTCACAAATGTTGTATAGCTAGCTACTTAGGCTAATTCATTGCCTTCTTGCAAAGGAGATTACATCTGATGCGGGGGCATACAGATGATGAGTTGCGCTTCTTTAAAATTCAATGGGTGAACAATACAGTGGGTACCTACCACAGATAAATACACAAACCACAACACCATGAATAGTAAAGTAAACTTCTACCGGGTTACTTTAACTACGAAATTGGAATGAAGATATTACTGTCGTTTAAAATCTGTCACATTATAAGAATTAAGTTTAAAAACTGTAAACCCCACTACGAAAAAATAAACCACCGCTCGTAGCGTAGTCTTACTTTTACTTGTTTGTTAAAAATTTTAACATTTGTATTTATTTACTTACACAATATGATATTTATACATATTTGTAATGTGCTCGTCGAATATCTCTTTTTTTTGGAGGTCAGATGTTTACCAGTCCACCATATTAAATTTAGTTAGAATTTATATAGCCTATGTCACCCGAACCATTGTTACAAATCTATCGACATCTCATTCATCGAAATCGGTTTGGTAGTTAAGGCACAGTGGAACACACATAAATAAAAAGCATACATACATAGATTTCATCCATACCTTCCTTTTGGCTTTGCTGTAGTCGGATAAAAAATGTGAAATGATTTTGAAGAAAGGCTTAAAAATAGCCTTGGCATAGTCTTGATTACCAGTATGCTAATTATTAAAAGTATTTTATTTAGTCAATTCTTAAGCATTAAGCTTATTAAATACTTCAATACAAAATTTATTTTATTTCTTAAGTAATCAAACTTACAGTTTATCGAGCAATATTCAGGGGATCATAATCATTCCCTTTTTGTGATTAGTTCTAAATGCCATCTTTCTCTAATGGCCCATTTTGAGTCGAGTCCTCGATTATGTCTTTTCAAATTGTGAGTTAAATTATTGAAGCCATTACACATAATTCCAATGTAATTTCAAGAACTGAGTTTTCAACCTTAACGGGTGTAGATATAACATGGCCGTTAATGACGGTCAGCCACTGTACCCTGGAGTTCCTTTTAATACCCAAACTGCCCTACTTTCAACTAATCGTCGCTTCTCTTGCCCAGCATTGGAGTCCCTCATAACAACACTGAAGTAAATTTTATTGGTATGCCCTACTAATGTCCTCATAATTAATAGTTTCTACTTCATCATATGGGTGTGCCGAGGTCGGTGCGTTAACCTGTACGACCTTCAACGAATATCTCTTTGATAATTATCTGAGTATTAGGTATACAACCCTTCTCGATACACTATCGATGGTGATTATATTGTTAATGAGGGACTTGTGAACGAGAAACCCCGCTACCAACTTTAGACTTTGGGCGACCAAACTACTACCGGGAGGGCGACCTCCCGGTAGTAGAATAGGTTACTGGAGTCTAGGGCTATCGTGTCCTCTCCCACTCTACGGGCTTCAGATAATTATCTGAAGCCCGTAAATAATATCTCAATGTAACCTACCTATTACTTTTTTCAGCACAATAATTGGGAGAGGCATAATATTCAGCAGTGGACTACGATACACTGATTGATTAACACAAACAATTAAGATATATTTAAACAGTAACGCTAAATGTTTGCGCCCAAAGCAACTAATTTTTTCAAGGCAGCTCCCGCATTAGGATAGGTTCCTGTGTCGTGGGGTCTACAAAAGTTCAAACAACGGACACAACGAACACCCACACTCGGGACAACTATTTGTGGAGCGCACAAATTTTCGTCCCCTATAGGAATTGAACCCACAACACTCAGCACGGCGTAGCGGCGAGTAAACCACTTAAACCATTGCGCCATCTGTGCAGTCAACAGGTTAATGGGATTGCTTACTAAAATTCGAAAAAAAACAGCTAAGAGTTCTTAGAAATAAACAATATTACAACATAATTTTTTGTACAAGTTCTCATTCAAAGACTTACAAAGTGGATTCTTGTAATACAGCCGACCTGCATGTAATAGTAATTCTTAATGTACATCACATACAAACTTTAATTGAAGGACTTCAACTTAAAGAGCACTCGAGTTTCTGTATACTTAGGAGCCTTCAATCTATCCACATCTTAACACTCTAACTTAGATTGACTATTGTTCCAAGAGTTCAATATAACTGGGTTGGTTAACTTTAACAATTTTATCCTCGTACGAGTCTTTGAATTGATCTATTCAAATTATTTATACTCAATGTTAAATTTATGAAGTGCTGCAAAAAATTTCGCATTATGTTTCAATAAGGTAATTACTATTACGTTAAGTTACTATAAGAGGAAAACTAGAGCCAGTATTTTAAAATAATTTTATCCTTATTTGGACGTAGTTTAACAAAAAGGATTCATCCAACCCACAATATTGCTGAAAATGTTATGTATGATATGATGATGATATGATGGTATGATGATGATATGATGGTGATATGATGGTAGTTATGTAGACCAAACTACTCTTCGTAGTCGATACTATCATCCCACGAAATCGTTCCAAGTTGCAACATGGTAATTTCAACCCACATGTTTTTTCATGGATATGGCTTCAAGTTACTTAGATCTTTATTATAAAAATCATATTATAAAGAAAAATCCAAAAAAAAAAAAAATCGGGAAACTATGACGAAATACTTCCTGAACTTTAAACTTAATTATCTCAAAAGTAACACTGTGTTCATTGGATGCTTTTCGTTAAACGACGTTCAATTTATTTTCTGATTGAAAGAACTATTCTATTTAATTGAATGCGTTGTATAGTTATAATAAAAAAGTATAGAAATACCTACAAACTTATAAGGTATTTAATTAAATTTGGTCATCGTTATCGATGCAATTTGGAAATTTTAATGAAAGTTTATGCCCCTGGTACTTATGTTAAGATTAGGTAATCTTTGGAAACAGTTATCGATGAACACCTTTGAGGTTCTTCATCGCCTCGTCGGAGGAGAAAATTTATCCAAGTTTTGAATGAATATGGCGATCAGACAGAGCGAGGTTGGTTAATGTTATTGGGTAGAGAAAGTTTGAATTTCTTGTCGTGGGTAACTCCTGTAGTTTTGAGTCTGAGAAAGAATAGTGTAGGCTTGTCCATTACAATTGGCAATTCTTCACAGTATACCCCTGCAGTAATTGTTCTGCCAAGTCTGTAGAAACAGGTTTTGCCTCAATTTGCGTCTAGTCCCTCCCTTGTGTTCAACTTACGCAACAGAAATATCTCTTTAATGCTACAGGATTAGGCCTGCCATCACTTAAATTACCAACACCGGACAAAAACTTTAAAAAATCCGGACACATAGGTGAAATCGAGATTCTTGCCCGGACACTTTCAAAAAAGGCCGATTCCATTGAAATTTTTAGCTTTTCAACGATTCATCTAACAATTATAATTGTCCCCTGGCACAGAGTGTCCGGGTTTTACCCGGACACTTTTTGAAAACCCCGCCCGGACGCTCCCCGGACGCCCTCTAAACTAGGACAAATCCGGGGAAACCCGGACGGATGGCAGCCCTATACAGGATCCACTTTTTATCACGTGTGACAGTCCAATTCAGAGTTCTCCATTTTTACTTACTTTTTCTACCATTCCAATTTCAAAAATAATATTCTAAATGATTAAGTACGCATTTGTAGACCGTTTCGTTAGCGGGTACGGCTGAGTTTTATCACTAAACTTACTATTGTGAAGACGGCTTTTGTAGGTTAATGGGCACAAATAAGTTACTGTACCTAAAATCACAATACCATACGCAATATCCAATTTTGTTGAAGATATGAACTTCTCTTTAGAATAATAGGGATAGCAAGCAAGTCCCTATTATTGTTACAACATTTCAAATATTCCATACCATAACAAATCAAGCTGACTCATACAAGTCTTTCAAATCTGACATCATCTGAAATTGAAACTTGTGTAACTTTGTTTCGTCAACAGCATCTTGATTTAAATGCCTAACATTTTGTTAATATTTATTTAATGCTGTCGGTGGTTTTGTAACTTGCTGATATACTACTATAGTCAGCAAGTTACAAAACCACCAAAACACATTAGTGACTGATATCTGACACCAGAATGAAGACACTGCAAAAATATTCGATAATTTTTTGTTGTCAACGATCTTAGCGACTTAAATATGTATGTATGTATGTACTTGGTTCTTGTATTCATGTACAAGTATAAAATTTTCTATCTAAGACTCGTCCTGTATTCCAATTTTGTTAACAAATAAAACTGGCTGATCTCTTAGACGGGAGCACTGTGAAATGTGTCTGGGCACCGTTTGATCTATCTGGCTAGATATCTTAATGTTTACACATGTTTCAGTCTGCTTTGGAAATTCGGAATTTTTGATAATACTGTGATGCTAAACGTAGTGAAGAACGAATCACAAAGTTTTTTTTTCATGGTATTGTCAATGCCATTGTTTTACCAAAATATTACAATAGGTATTAGGTTCTCCAAATGTTTATTTCAATTAAATATTTTGGCAACGTTTTGAAAATATTAATAATGTTGTTATCTATCTGAAATATATTAAAAATATAATTTGTTCCTAATAAGGTTCAAGTTTTGATTAATATGCTGAAACCTTTTGACAAACAAAGGAAGCAATGTATTTCAAACGTCATTATTCAACCAAGAGCGGATTTTTTCATTTACTGCCAGCTTTTAGTTATAAAAGAATCTTTCAATACATGTCAAATAACTTTTCTTTGTTACAATTCAATAGCATAGCTAAATCAATCTGTCTAGTCTGTCAAGAAAAGGTAGGTAGAGCTCAACAGATTTTAGTTCGAATTGGAAGTGCCAGACAAATCTAATACCTCCAACTTTCAGAATACTTCAGTAATATTAACATAACGTTATTTTTGTTGGTTTATAAGTGCTCCTGAGAAAGGAGGAGAAGGTTAAAAACGCGTGATGGAAACCCCCTACTATTGAGATGGTTTATAAGTGCTCCTGAGAAAGGAGGAGAAGGTTAAAAACGCGTGATGGAAACCCCCTACTATTGAGATGGTTTATAAGCTTTGTTAAACGTTAACCATCAGGCACCTTGTTTTCTTCTTTGCAAACCTCGTTCTATAAGAAATCCAATAAACTGAGACTAGAGATACGGTAAACAGTAGTAAAAATTACGAAAAACTCTAAATTTAAAAACGTTTTACCTAAGTATACCAACCAAATATTCGTTGGATTCAAATTCATGGACGTATAGAACTTACCTTAATTATTGAGTTGGATAACCAATACCCACATAGCAATAGTTCTTAAAAAGACCCCTAGGGATAATACCTTTTCCAATTTATCTGCGGTCACCCGCGTAACATGGTTACCTATCTATAAATTAAATCTTATAACTTATATACTTGACAATGGCTGCTCGAGAGAGTATGTGTGTAGAGTTTTTTTGCTATAAAATATGTCGTCAATTGACTGTCTGGAATATTCTGATTATTTATGCAAAATTGTCATAAAAACCTTAAAAGGATCTAAGTCTAATATTTTTCATGCAATTTTATATTTACATTTTTCTGCAACTCTGTACATTCTATGATGTAATTTTGAAACGTAAAATTATTGATTAATTTAACTAAATTTAATGTAGACGTTGTCAATCAATGTATCTATTTGGTACAATTAAAACTTTTTTCTAGATGAAAGGTATCCTATCTCCTTTTTATTTTTGTATTTGTTTGTTAGTATTTCATCTGTTTTTATTTATCAAATCAAATCAAAATTACCTATTTATTTCACCTGTTTTTATTTATCAAATCAAATCAAAATTACCTATTTATTTCACCTGTTTTTATTTATCAAATCAAATCAAAATTACCTATTTATTTCACCTGTTTTTATTTATCAAATCAAATCAAAATTACCTATTTATTTCACCTGTTTTTATTTATCAAATCAAATCAAAATTATTTATTTCAATGAAACCATTGCAGGTATTGTCAGGAGTAGTAGTCAGTCAGACTAAGTCCATCGTGAAGCTAGTTGCCTGTCCCAATACGTAGATTCTGTAAAGAAGAATAGGCAAGAAACTCCAAGGACACTCTTTTTACACGCTTTATATTAGCTTCACTTGTATGTTTGTTTGTATGTTTGTAACCGACTCCTTTGGGCGCGATTTTGACCCACTTTAAACGGCCAAATTTCATTCAAATTTTGCACACGTGTCAAAGACCGATGACAATGTAATAATTCGATTATTTTTTTTTGTTGAATTTTCTATAAAAGCGTGTTTTTTAGTTTTTTAAACTATAATTTTTCAACATATTTTTTACAAATCTCTGGTTACATTACTTATATGCGCAAATTAAATATGAGGACAATGTAACGTATTGTTCTAAATATTTTATCTATACCGATATTCATTATCAAAATCAGCAATACTTATCAAACAGTCATGTCAGTATAATCTGTAATTATAATGAAGAGTTATTAAAATAGCAGTATGGATTCATATTACTGTACCTAAATAATAAATACTGAACATAACTACTGAAGTGACTACTAACTGAACGTAACGGTTTGGTTCTACCAAACATAATTCATGTTCTAAATACGTACCTATATAGTTTTATCGTTGACCTATAATCCGGCCACGATCAAGTATTCGTGACTGCTGCTATTTAGTTTTTAATTTAGGTCAGCTGTTGACATTGAACTTGTCACGTTTGGTTGGTTAACCTCACCTTCAACACTTCATTCAGTTTAAACATAACATTATTGGATAATAGTTTTATTTTTTGTAAAATTTTAACTAATCACTACATATTATAAAACAAAGTCCCCCGCCGCGTCTGTCTGTCTGTTTCTTCGTGATAAACTGAATGAATGTGGAATTGAACCCACGACATCTACCTCATCAGTCAGGATCACTAACCACTGGACCAACGCCAATCAATTTTATAAAATCTATTAGGCATTAATTTTACGGCAGGAGCTCAAAGTAAAACTTTGGGATTATTTTATTAAAAAAACTACCTACTAGAAATATCTATGCGGGAGTTTATGTATGTGAAATGATGAAATCTTTTTATTTTTTAAATAAAAACTACATGTATTGAAAATAAGGTTCTTACGACACTCACAATCATCAAAAAAATCAATCATGAAAAAGCATCTCTCAAGGCCGCCAGAATGTAGACTGATCACTAGACTAGACTAGTCTAGTATTTTAGTATCATAAGTATCTATACCTAATGGTACCAATTTTAGGATCTCAATCTACCTTTCCATCAGGTGGGTTGAGGTCATTTTGACGTGCTTTAACTTAAAAAAAAATCATCAAATTTTCCATACACGTTGTCAAGGATACCATTCTACCAGAAAAAAATACTGTTCCCAAGGGATAACAAAATTAAAATTCACGCTAGTGAAATACTTAATATCAAAATTCCTCAGGACATTATATGCGTAGAGGCGTAAATAATTTTTTGAGGTCATCCATTAATCACGTGAGGTTCGAAAGAGGGGGGGGGGGGAGGGGTGCAGGGGATTTGGAAAAATCGCGAAATATCACAAGGGATTAGTGAGATATCACATGTATTTATTTTTTCGTTAAGTCGCCAGTAAGTCTGTGATTTTCACCTTTCCTTTATTATTATTTTTATGCCAGTCAGAAACAATCTTCAACAGTAATATCTGTCTGAACATTTTTATCACGGTGCTTAATTTCCAGTATTAGATGAAATCTTTATTTAAAGATAATATTTAAAAAAAAATTAAGATATTTTGTACTAAAAATACATTTGATTTTGGGTAGTGGGGGATTGGGGTTAGTCTAAATCCTTACCACGTATCACTAGGGGGGAGGAGGGGTCTAAAAAGATGCTAAAAAACATCACGTGATTAATGGACGACCCCCATGTGTAGTCATGTGATATGATACGGTATCTGTAACATACTTAATTGGGTGCTAGTAAAAATAAGTACCTATACTACTTTCTTGTACGTTTTCAAATAGGATCTCTTGATCGTCAAATTATTTTCAAGACTCACTTAATGTTAGTCATAGTAATTTAGGATTGTCAATTACTGTAAATGGTCTTCAGAATTGTAAGACGACCATTATTTTTAATGATCATTACAGCGTGACCGTGGTTTTTCTGCAGTGTCTGTATAGAAGAATCCTCTTTACTCAGTTAGTTACTGTATGAGCTTAAAGGTTTACATTTGCTTTTATTACGATAATAAACAGCTCAGTTTAGCCAGCACTATGGCAAAGAGTAGAACACGTCTCTAAAATTGCGAGTAATATGTGCAAGTTTGTTTTGTAGTAAGTATACAACAATATTTTTGATCGAAGCGATACATACTTTAGCTATAGGAACAAAATGTTTTGATCGATGTTTTATACGTAATTTCAAATAGAAGAGTAATATTCGACGACTTTGACTAAAATCAGTTACAACAGGAGTGTCTAAAATGTATCTTAGAACTTAAAAAAGGATTTGAAAATATTTTTTGTAATTTTTTATTTTATTGTTAATGTATGATAATATAATATAAAAATTATGAGACAAACATTTTGACCCACAATAAAAAAACGGCTGCAAACTATAATTTCGTAATAAATCTTCCGCAGAGGCCGCTTATTGAAGGCACAACGTCCTAGCAAATGAGGTAATCAAATAAGTTGTTAACAATCAATCACTTGATACATATAAGTAAATTGTATTTACATTTAATATCCTTTTAAATGAACGTTCTTCACATAAACAATTTAAACCAAACTTATAGATGGAGGGATATTTTTACAGTCTTTAATCAAAACTTATTAGATTATTTATTCATTCTGTTCCGTCTAGTCGATATTGTTTCAGTTCGTATTTCGTATGCAAATGGTCTGTAGGTATCACCGACACACTGCAACCGACCGGTTTTATATTAGCTTTCGTTATTGACGCGAGAAATATACAAAGGAAAATATTGGACCGTTTGATTAAACTGAATGTTTGAATCTGTATTCTGCATCGCGTGCTGTGGGAGCCGCGGCGTTGTATTTGAACATCCATCATGTTTGCTCATGTAAATAAGTTTTACAGTGTAAGCAGAGCGTAATCCTACCAAAAACATTAATATGAAAATACGAGCCAAGTTCAATATTAAGAATATACGTCGTTATCGACTACGCCGACACAAGAATTGAGATCTAAATGATTGCCAAGTTCTGTAGATAATCTTGAAGATTTGACTAAGCTAGTTTTCACATCCAAGTTTTCTTATATTTGGCTAAACAATTTATCTCCTTTATTTTATACGCAAGTTACTACATAGTACTGTATTTATATTGTAAGCTCAACATATCTTAATCTTCTAAAAGATGATGTGCTGTGTCAGAATATCTATATCTTCAGAATTATCTACAGAACTTGGCAATAATTTAAATCTCAATTCTTTTGTCGGCTTAGTCGATAACCACGTATATTCTTAATATTGAACTTGGCTCCCATGTTCACATTCATGTTTTTGATGGGATATCATTACTTTTTGTAAAGAAATTATTATTATTCATCATTCAAAAGTGAACTGTTAATTAACATTTTTCCTGCGTTTACGTTGTATAGTTTTCTTTTTTGTGCTATTTTATACATTAGAATTATTAGAGCGCATTACCTATTCGTTACGTAACCTGCATTTTTGGTAGTGTTTCTGTACATTTTCAAAGTGTCTTTTAAAAGTCAAAATAATAAAAAAATTCACTGTTTTCTGATTTTTCCTTTGCACACACACAATCACACAACTGGACGCCAAATTTCAAATTTCTAGGTCACCGGGAAGTGGGTTAGGTTTTTGATCTATATGTCAGTCAGTCAGTAATAAAAATGCCGATTTTTAAAGGATAATATCTCAATGACCGTTTGAGGTGTAATTATGAAATTTGGGATTCTAGTTAATCTAGGGGACTTTAATAAATTTACAAATATTCAAGTATTTATATTAAATAGATTATGAGTTATTACTATTATTACTATACTTCCAGAGTTTCCTATACACTTTTCATTAGGACGCTCCTACCGCAGATATATGGGAAACTCTAAGTCAAGGATTTTTTAAATATTATTGGAATAATTACACAGACGGAGATCAGGGAATAAAAGTGGGTGACTGAGTATTATCTGTCTTACATCCTACGTGTCAGCACCAATGTAAAACTGCTAGTCCCGCTTTCCACAAACATTTAAAAACGATGATTTAAAAAGTTGTTACAAGATAATGTCGATGACTTTACTTATGAGGTCGTTATTTTATTATATGGTCTAATGCAGTATGTGCGTTATGTTTGTAGCGGCACTTACGTATTATAATGTGTTAGTGCCTAAGAACCCCGTAAAAAATCGCACCATAGTTTAAACATGTGGAGGTTTCCACATGTTTAAACTATGGTGCGATTTTTTTTTTAAATTTATCTAGCAAACTTTATAATCAACATATAGATCAGACATGTGTTATAAAGCCAAAAATGTATTTTATTAAATTTGTATGTACAACTACCGAAGATCCAGACTTTGTTTGTTTTTAATTTAATCCGTCAGCCGATACGATCGTAGGGATCGTCTACATTTATTAGCTCAGTCAGCGATGCTCAAAGCTGAAATGCCAAACGTGCCATTGCATATCCACGTGTTTTAACTTTAACGATGTTTTCATATGACCAATCATCTGAGAGCTAATAAAAAATTTATAACAACTGCAGTGGTATTTGAATATAAAATATTGTATTGACAGCATAAAATGTGACGGTTAAAATATTAATGGCAACAAAATTTACATGATATGTGGTTCTTAAATTATTTATATATCAAAATAATGCTAAACTACTGTGACTATGAATAACATTCCTGCTATTCGTCCACTTTTAAAATCGGTGTCTTAATCTCTTAAGACTGTGATTTTTGAAAATGTTTTCGACTAACGATAATCACGTACAAAAAATGAATTAGGTATTAGTACCTCAACTCACTTCCTCTATCTCAACCAGAATGTATTTAGATAAATTCTGGTTGAGATAGAGGAAAAATCATAAAATTGGAAAAAACCTACCAAATCAAACGAAAGAACTATATTTACATGTACCTATATAACTATAGTGCACTAGGGTTACACATCATGCAACCGCAGGAAATACAAACAATCACTGCTGAAAGGATCTGGAGGTTTCTCGAAGCCATAAGTCTGAGCAGTGAACTGTAAAGCAAAAAGTGCGCTACAAAAGACCAGAAATGGTTGAGGTGGCACTAAGCACATAAACAATAATAATAACGATATTAGGTACATAGTTCATATAATTTAAAAGAATATTATGTATAGAACTACAACAATCACTAAAATGTGAAAATTTTGAATATATCATATATATAATACATGATATAGTTGATTTCTAAAGTCAGGTCTATGGCATCAAAGCTATCCCGAATTTGGAACTAACACTCTCTTCCGAACGAGAAAGTTTATACATACTTCGTTATTTTTTTGTATTCGAAAGCACGTTATGTAGGTACTATCTGTGTAACGTTGCTCAGAATAAATCACTTCCCTTCGAATAGCTGCCGTAAGAGTTTAATAAGGGATCGTCTCAAGATGCTTAACAGCATCCATCTTTCCGAATAAATTCTGTGTCGAAGCTGAGACGCAATTTATTTAAGAAGGTTGTGCTAAGCAAAACGAATCTAACTAGTCAAAAACGGTGGTTAATTAAATAGAGAAAATTCACAAAGTTAGAAAATTAAACTATAAAAACACTCAGCAACAAAAACAAATTGTGTATCAGGTTCAGAAGGATTATCTAAGATTGTAAATGTCATCATGTCTGATGGAAAGTGATGACTATATACTATTCACGCGTAACGTTAGAGCGTAGCATACGACTGACAGGTAATAATAACTCAGTGCTGACAGGCACAGGTAAAGTCGTTTGTAATCTGAGTGGTGTACTGTGTCCAAAAGTATTCAAAGAGGTAGTATAGAAGACCATTGGGTCAAATTAAAGCTATTCCATTTATAAAGTACCAGTTGCGCCCCGTGGTCACCCGCGTTAGTCCCGATGCCGTGGGATCATCGGGATAAAAAGTAGCCTATGTGTTAATCCTGGTGTCCAGCTATTTACATACTAAGTTTCATCGCAATCGGTTTAGTAGTTTTTGCGTGAAAGAGCAACAAACATCCACACTTCCATACATCCTCACAAACTTTCAAGTTTATAATATTAGTAGGATTTCTACTCTGTAGAAGGTGGTAGATGGGCTCTTACGCGCTTGAGGACTAGGAGATTTTATTATCAGGTGGGGAACTGTACATTTCTCGCACTCCTAATTTAGAACGAGTTACATCTTTATCTATACAGTAGACATCATCAACTATTCCCAATATTTTCTTGGTTGGCAATGCAATGCAAAGGCCAGTAGCCCTGGCCTCCATCAGCTGGGACATTCACTTACCATCGGTCGTCAATTTATTTACGGTAGTAAACTCATCTTCTTTGAGAATAACTTAGCATTCATAAATTACTGACTATAATAAAACTGTTGACATGGTGAGAGAAAAAATCAATGGTAAGAAATTATATTTGAACGAGACAATAGCTCACTCTGGGACTACATCAAAAACAAATTCGCTTGTAGTCGTGTCCCCTTTAGTATCAAACACCATCAATTTTACATTCCTACTGATATGTTCTGTAATTGACAATTACGGAAGCTATCAATATATTCAATACCTATTTTAATATAAAACGTGTATGAATGAGTTCTCGATACCAACAGCACATCGTGGATCACAAAGGAGCGATAGCTCCGTCGCTGACAGCTGCTCCCACGCGCTTTAACCTATTTCTTTTCATTTTTTTAATACTTGTACAAACCGGTTGAAGAGACAAGAAGGCAGAATATTTAAAATATACAATTGGCTTTGATAGGTATAAAGCGATCTTATTGACGAGAGAAAGATCTTATTGACGATTCAAAGTAAACTTATATTATAGTATATAGTGACGTATGATTTTCAAAGGCAAGTCCATCACCGGTAAAGAGTATACAAACACACGTTAGAATCCACGTTGGCGTTTTAAGTACCTACGTTGTTGTGCGATTAATGAAGGTTAGAATTAATGTTTAAATTTAAACGAAAAATGGCGGGGAAAAATTTGATGAAGAGAGCTGCCGATCTGGCGTACATTAGGTGAGACCTATAATATGTCAAGCAGCGGACGATGAAACGTTGATGATGATGATGATGAATAAAAATTTACTTTATGTATCTATAATCTTTATATATCTGAACTTACGGAAAGTTGCAAGTACGCGCAACCTCCAAAATTCAATAATAGAAACAATACTCTATCTACACAATTAGCCTCCCTCTATCAGTGCTGTTACATCTTCAAACAATCTTCTACTGTCATGCTTATTAGATACATGGATATACTGTCTATTGTAGCACCTTCCGGTTGTTTAGCTCCAAGTTTAATGAAAGATAACGACCGATCAGATATTATATTTACTAGCTACAGGATTTAGCACCGTATGAACTGGATAACATTGGGCTGGTTTTATTATGTACGGGCTATTCATTAATAAAACCGAACACCCGTTTGTATTTTTTCTTAATTTAATCCAAGTTTTCTCCTTTGTAGTTGTTACGATTTACTTATTCACTTTAACGAAAACAATAATACCATAAGCTCTATCGTTCAACGCTCTGGAGCTATTGAATAGAAAGAAAGACCATATATAAAACGGCTACTTAGCTGTTTTCTCAATGGTATTTCTTTAGGTATTATTACCATAAAAAGGGCTACTATTCGAAGATTCTGCCCTTTTTACGATTATTGCTTACGCTTTACGATATAAATTCCACAAAGGTAAGTAAGTAAGGTTATCACCAATTAATCTAGGTTGATTGTGTTTCTGCGGGGAGTCTCTCGCTGTCGGTCGTGGTTCTGTCCATGGTCCGGAGCGAGAGTGCATGGAACGCCGTCGCCGCCTTCTGCGAGGAGGTGATGTCCGCAAAGGAGGCGGCCGAACGGGAGAGAGAGCGAAGTACAGCTCTCTCTGCCCGCAGTAGACGCACCGGGCGCCGAAGGGCATTCAATGATCTCCGGCCACCGTAGGAACCGGCCTGCGGGCGACGAACTTTTGGGGAAGTCGTCGTCCGAACAGATACAGGCCCGAGAGGCAGAGCGCAGTGTTCCGCGCGCGGTTCTCAGAGGAGTGCGACCGAGGGGTGGCGATCGCACCGGGTGACGGGACCCGTTTTGGGTGAGACGGGTCAATGCCTGTCGGGGGTTGCGGAAGAATGCAATGGCGATTCTCGCTCCCCCGATCATGGGCAAGCAGTGGAACACCAGGATGATTTTTAGTCGGTAAGAGTCCGACAGACCCCTTCAGCCCCCCCCCAAGGGCGGAGGACATCCATGAGGATCTTCCACCTCGTTACAA
Source organism: Euplagia quadripunctaria (assembly GCA_963859945.1). Lineage (NCBI taxonomy): Eukaryota > Metazoa > Arthropoda > Insecta > Lepidoptera > Erebidae > Euplagia > Euplagia quadripunctaria. The sequence continues at coordinate 19,069,879 of OY982564.1, read as the reverse complement.
AAAAAAAAAAAATGGTTGATTGTGTTAAGCGAACAAAAACAAAAAATAAAAATTCATGGAGAATACAAAGTTATAGTTATGAACTGTACAAAATATATTTTGTGCAACGCAATAGGTAAATATTAAATAATCTAACAGAACTCGTAACTGTCATGTAAAAATCCCCAATCCGGCTGGAATACAACATTGTGACATTCTCATTTGAGAGCAAATTAGGCATAGCCACCACAGTAAAAGTTTCTCTGCTCGCATCATAAAATTAAAATGGCGTGGACACATTGAGTCGACCCACTGTGAACTTACTAAGATGCCTGTATTTACAATGCCTATGTACTAATATGCCTATATACTAATTTTACAGAATGCCAAATAAACATCCGTTATGTAGGAAAATAGGTAATCATATCAGGTGTCGAGAAATGGAATCGGGGAATAAAAACGTACCTTTGTGCTGTAAGGTAGCTAAATTAATAAGTTTAAAAGCTAAGATTGCTTTATTTTGTTTAAGATTTCTGTATTGTTTTTTTTGTTGATTTAGTTTTAAGATTAATTAATTTCTTTTTATAACATTTACATGAATATTTAACAAAGATGTTTAGTTGTCCAGCTAAGAAAGTTACGTTTTGGTATCAAATGTTAATTGTTTATTTTTAGTACCTAAGGATTTTTTTTTGTTAAATGTCACACCTAAAATACTGATTTTATAAAAATTATTCATAACATTAGCAATTACCTGTCTTTTTATGTTAAAATACCCTATTGATCCACTGTGTCCTCAGGGTTGACTCACTGTGTACACCTCTAAGGACACAGTGGGTCAAAAGTTATTTAAAAAAAAAAGTATGTCTTCAAAATTATAAGAAATATTTCAACGATTTTTTTACCAAAGTGCAGTTAATTAATATTTATAATACGTTTATTTCAGATAGATAACTTCCATAGAAAATAATTAGAAATAAATTAGAATAAACATCAGTAAATAATCATCATCAATAAATCGAAAAATACAGAATATAAACAAAAAGAACAAAAAACAACACAATTAGAAATAAATAACATAATATCAATTTGTTTTTATTTTACATTAGTTAGTTAAGTAGCCTACCTTTTTGTTTATTAAAGTTTAACAGTTTAACATCGATAGGTTGATCAGTTTTAGAGTCCTATGACTCTGAAAAAAGCAGAGCAATAATGAAAAAAGAGTGACCCACTGTTGCCACAGCGACCCTATATTAATATTATCCTAGACATTCATAAGTCAAACGGGCCAAACAGTATATCTCCATTACCTGAATAGTATCGTGTACAATGTAAGTACATATTCGCGCGTTTATGTTTACGCGTCCTGTCCCATTTTCGTAGAGACCGCATAACACACAGTTCCCAAAAAAGGCGATAGATTGCATATACAGGAATGTCCCAGTTTCCCGCAATGCTCAGTGCTGTCACTAACACTTTCTCTATATTCATGAGATTCTATCCAATACGCTCAGATATAATCATTGCTATACGGATGGCAGTAATGAAAACACTTAATAGACCCTTGTCTAAACCGGGTCGGGTCCGAAACTAATCGGGCATCCTCAAAATACAGAGTTGTAACAGTAGCAGTAACTATAGGTTTTGATTTACCTGCAATATGTTTAAATTTGTTAAAATCTAAGGCTGAGCTATCCATACCTTTTGATTGCGTTAACGCAGAAGCTTGATGTTTTTACATCTTCAAGGGACCGCAGATATACATATTTGATGTTAATTTCATGATAGCTCCAAGCGTTCCTGAGGAAAAGGGTCTTGACAGACAGACCAGACAGACAGAGACGAACAAACGGACAACTAAGTGATCCTCTAAGGGTTCCTTTTCTTTTTGAAGAACGGGACCCTAAAATCGGCACAGGCGACAAAAAAACAAAACGTACTAATTAAAATCTTGCCTCAAGTCTTATGGATAAAGTTAATAAAAAAAAACATTATTTTAAATATCGTTTATTACAATATAACATATCATACCAAAATAAATCTACACCATAAAAAATAAATAACCAGGAAAACATAATTTCAGAAAGCTGACAATGTTATTGAATAAATAATAAATTAGCTCAATAGTAATTTCATACTTATAAAATTAATCTAGGTATACTCCGAAGACGGTAACTTGTATTAAAACAGAGTTTTCTTCTCTAAATAAATCTACATAATTGTCTCTTTCATGGTCCCATAAGAAAGTGATGGCATTGTTATAGCTCTGTGCTCTTTTTTGCGCTATTGTGACTATAGAAAGAATCCGGTAACGGTTGAAATTCATAGCTTTGACCGCCCGCAGTAATAATTCCGATATACGCATGGCTAAAATAGGAGACTCCTGAAAAAAAGATTTGTTTAAGATTACTTTGATTAATACAAAAATAAGTACATGAGTTTTTGTGAATTTCTGAGTGTTACTAATAGTGTTCACGAGTGAAATTTCGTGTAAGCCTTCGTATTCTTTGTGTTATGAGCATGAGAAAAAAATATCAGTAGTAAAACTTAGCAGGTTCTTGAGTATATTTTATGGTGTCAGTATTGTAAATAGTATAAGGCTCGACTGACAAACAACTCCTAGTAATCACAGCTTCCTTTAATTGAAAATCTACAGCCTAGAGTTTCAGAACTAGATATTTTCCACTCTTATGAGTTGCGCACTTCACACGGTTATCACTGTATCACATAAGTGCGGTGAGCGATCTACAAAGATATACTGCGAAAACTGACGGTAACTGATAAAAATGAACATTTAAGTGTTTTTTAGTCAGGCTAAAAAATATTTCTAAATGTTAATTTTCAGCATTTTTATACAAATAAGGGCAGAGGTTTTAAAGTGTCGGGTACCATTTACCTTTGATGGTAATAATTCGATTTTTTCAATTGTCTTAAGTGTTTAACTGCCTGCCCACAGCTCAGGGACGAAACAAACTGACATCTTTTTGTTGACATTTGAGTGTCATGGGTTTGGCTCCTTTGGGGATACAGCCGTATATATACATATGTATGTGTACATATGTATGTATTATAGAGTTTTATAACCGTGGAAAAGTATATTTTATATATTATTTTAAATAAAATAATTCGTTTTTAAATGCAAATATATAATGTAGAAAGGTAAGGGGATAGGTCTGTTTCAGAAGAATTACAATTTTCAGTGCGAGACTCATCAGAAAAATCACTTGACTTTTCTGAAGATGACACCGTAATGTTTGTGATTATAGACATCAAATTAAGAAAGCAATGTCACGAAGAAGACAAATCTTACAAAGACGTGAAATCGTAACACACAAACAAACCCATTTTCGCATTTATATCAATACTAGTTTTTGCCCGGGTCTTCGCTCGCGTAAATCTTATATTTCTATCTCTCGAGAATAGTGCTTTTTTCTGGACGAAAATCAGAACATTATACCCTTTTCTGCACTTTTGGCAGTGCCTATGCAAAAGGCTTGAAAGCGTAACAAACAAACTCACATTTGCACTTATAATACTTTTGTTAGTTTTGTAGAAATCTGGTTCGGTTCAACCCCACCACAACACAAGAATGCGCGTTCACCACCAAAAAAACCCATTTACTGTGACTCCAAAGTTCCAAGACACAGTCCTCACCATCGCAGAAAGTATTGAGATTCTTGGTGTCGACATTTCCACAGACGTACAGTTTCTTAATCACTTTGGAAGGCAAGGTCAGGCTAGCGCTATTTAATCCCGGGGCAAAGACTTTTAATATACAAGTCACAAGTCCGTCCCCATATGGAGTACTGCTGTCATCTCTGGTCAGGGGTACCTGGATACCATGGCTTGGGCTTCCTGACTCGGTCCAAAGACGTACTGTGAGAATCGTCGACGATCCCAAACTCAGAAGCGGTATTGAACCCTTAAGCCTGAGGAGAGACTTTGCCTCACTGTGCGTGTTCTACCGCTTGGATAATGGGTTGTGCTCTGAGGAACTGTTCGATAATCATATCGAACAGTTATCGGGCATCAGCCTACGGCCGCATTCTAACACCGCATCACTCGCCGCCGCGCCGGCAGGGCATTCATCCCCACACATTTGAATGGTCGCGCTCCAGCTGTGGAATGAGCTCCCTGCCGAGGTTTCCCCGAGAAACTACAGTATGGGGTTCTTCAAGAAAGGAGTGTATAGGTTTTTAAAGGGTCGGAAACGCGAATGCGAGTCCTATGGAACTGCAAGCGTGCATAGGCTACGGTAACCGCTTACCATCAGGCTGCCGTATGCTTGTTTGCCACCGACGTGGTATAAAAAATAAAAAAAATAAAAAGGCAGGTCAAAGTGAGATCCAAAAACTCATGCATCAGGTCCAAGTTTAAAAAAAATCGCGCATAACATGTTTAGCGGTCTATGGCAAAATATTATGTAGTAATAACGTCTGCAATGCGTTTTTGTAACTTTAAAATGATAACCTTATTATGTACTCTATTAAGTCATTTAAGGGCCGCAGGTGTTTTGATATGCTATTGGTCTAGTGGTTAGTGATCTTGACTGCTGAGCCAGAGATTCCCACCCAGTACAATTTTTTGTGTGGTTAGCATGATCATTTCTTCTGTGTCTGGGTGTAATTTTTCTATAATACGTATGTATTTAGAAATATATAAGTATGTTTGTCAGCAGTCTGGTTACCATAGTACAGGCTCTGCCTAGTTTGGGATCAGACGGCCGTGTATCAAGTAAAAAAAAAATAGTCTCTATCATGGACTTTTGTTGCCGACTACATTTTTAGATAAAAATGTATTTAACTATGTTTATCCGTCTTCTAAAGTACAAGCTTAGTTTAGGACTAGATAGTGATAATATATTGCTCCGTATTAAAAACATGAATACCAGGGGGTCATATTTGTGGTCAGTAAAGTATTCATCTAACATTTCCTCAGCTGTTTGTTTCACTGCTGGCGGATGGAATCTTAAGTATGGATCAAGTTGGTATGTATTCAGATAAATTACAGCAGGCCGCTTATAAGTTCCATAAGCTCCAGATACCTGAAAGAAAAAATAGTCAGTAGGACTGTCACTGTTTAGAGATATATTAGAGAACAACTAGGCAACTATCGCACTAGCAACAATTCCTAAGCCGCAAAGACTACCATAAGGTATCTCTGTCCATATTGTAGATATTTTTTATACAACCAAGTTGGAAAAAAAGGGCAATAACAGTTATTGGTTAAAATAAAATGAAATAATGAATTTTTGTTTTTATTTTTTTATTTTATAATATATTTTATTGAAAATCCTGTACAATACAGTTAATAAGTAGATACTGTATTGAACTTTAAAATTAAAAATACATACAGAGGCACTAGCACCTAACTACACTAAACAAACTAACTAGTGAGGACCAAAACATGAGACCAGTTGTAAACGCCATTTACGCTATAATTATATCATACTTTTAATTCACACATTTATAGGATAAAGTTATACTACATAAGCATTAAACATTCATTTACACATTTCCGAACGCATAACACGCCCCTTCCCCCTTCCTTCCGCTTCCTACATCTCTCGCAAAAAGGATCGCGACGCGCACGCATTGGAGTTCCCGCTAGACGCTCCTAAATACTAATTAAATCGCTATATATCAATATAAAACCACACGCGAGTGTTCCCTGTCAACAATAAAAACGTCTTGGTGGTGATACAACTCAAGAACCGGCGAAGAAGGGGATTTGAGAAGATATTCAAGCCACGTGTGTCAGCTTGACATTCCGGCCCGCTCCTTCCCCCCTTTCAGCGAAGGGTAAGTAACCTCCAAGCTCTGGTCCTTCGATCCGCATCCTCATATTCCCACAGAATTACACTCAACGCATATCTATTTATCTTACAACGTACAAATCGTAAGACACGCCCGCCATATTTGTTTCTACACATCGCCATATTTTCGCAACCACGCATACCGCATACCGCATTATCGCAACCACACACCTCATTTATGTATTTTATTATTAGTATCAACATTCTCGCATATAAAATAATTATAATATTATTAAATATCCTCAAATTAGTTGATAGTTTAACCGCGATTATTACACGCACGCATCAGTCAAACATCGCTCGCATCCAATATGGCTTACAGCCATCACATCCATTACAGCGTAATTAGTATTGCAATCCAAAAAGGAAACCTTATTCCAAAGAATACAAGAACTATACGATCTCAGCTTAGAGGTTTCCAATCCTATTTCGCAAACTAAATTTTTATCGCGTGTATTATCACTAGAAAATACTAGAACCGAATTTTTAGAAACGGTAGATAGTTTAAATTTATTATGTATGGAACAAGACAAGGAGGTCAAACCTACCTACTCGGATATAAACTCATTTGATGATTTATATTGTAATATTAAAGCAGTTGAAAAATCTCTTCTACGCACCGATAAGCGGGAATATAAACCAAACATTACTCCAAAATTACTACCACTCGAATTAGCTTGCTTTAATGGAGACCCTAACAATTGGGCAGTGTTTTATCAAAACATCAAAAGTCTAATTCACGAAAACTCACAACTCACCGCAGCCGAAAAGGTTCAATATCTCGTAGGTAAACTCTCAGGCAAGGCTTTATCGGTTTGTTCTAGCATTCCACCTACTGGTGAGAATTATAACATTATTTGGAATTCGCTAATTGAAAAACACCAAAATATTAGGGTTCAAGCCTCAATGTATTTAGAACAGATGTTAAATGTTAAATTATCTTCATTAGACGCTTTTATTGAACAGTTTTGCTCTGCCGAAGCCGCATTGCGTCGCTTACAGATTGATGATCTCACTGGTTTTATTATAACGCATCTCGCACACTCCAAACTCGACAGGGACACTCTTACGCTATTTGAACAGTCTTATAGACATGTCAAGATACCTACTTTCGAAAATCTCAAACAGTTCATAAAGGAATAGGATAAAATTCAAACTTTGCGTACCCATTCATACTCATATAATAAACAATCGAACTCTGCTCACACTTATAAAACTCATACCCACACAAACAAACATTCGAAAAACACTCAGTCGTTCGTAATAAATACCACGCAAAATAGTTCAAATAATAGGCATTCACACTCGCATCTCACACCTCATTCAAAACAAATAGATTTCTCATATACCGCACGAAATAATAGTTGTCCAATTTGTCAATTATACCCCGCTCATGCACTCTTCAAATGCACAGAATTTTTAAATAAGAACCCAGAGACTCGCAACCAAATTGTTATAAAAAATAATTTTTGTCCGAACTGTTTAGGATTTCATTCTATTAAGTTTTGTAAATCTCAAAATCGGTTTGCTTCTTGCAATCGTAAACATCATTCGCTACTACATATAACCAGCGCGAGCGACCGCCGGCACTATAATGAAAATAATTGTAAAGCGAGTCAGCTGGCAGTCAATGGCACGGAGCCTAGCGTGCCTTCTCGCTCAAATCAAGACGCGGACGTATGCAATTTAAAGCCGTCGCGCTCTTGTACACAAGGCTCAGTTTCGAATGCTGAACATGCTCATGTTTCCTTATCTGTTACGAATACGTCATTGAAGAATGGAAATATTAATTGTACCTCCGTAGGTACTTCTACCGACCGCGTATGTGTATGCATATAACTGTAACGGACAACAAAATAAGTTACGTGTCTTTTTAGATACTGGTTCAATGTCTAATTTTATTACGAAGGCATATTGTGAACGCTAAAATTTACATATTTCACCCAATCCGTGTGTTGTAAAGGGAATAGGTCACTCAGAAAGTAACTCGTATGGTTTTGTAACGTTTAAAATCCAATCTCGCTTTGACGCGCGCTATACCTACCGTATCAAAGCCTTAATTATAGACAACATCACAGATTATTTACCGAATTGATATAACCCGCCTACCTAACTTACGCGACGTGCCCTTAGCGGATGATAGTTTTTTCATTCCTTCAGCAATAAATTGTTTGCTTGGTAATGAGTTATTCCCGCATTTAATTCGTAACAATAAAATTAGTTTTACGCCGTCTTCAGTCGTTGCCATGGAGACAACGCTCGGTTATATAATGATGGGTAGGGCTCAGTGTGATAACACCGAGTTAAGCACGCATAAAAATAATAAGTTTTTTTCTGTCATTCTCAAACTCAAAAGTTAGACGAATTAACGCAACGCTTCTGAGACCTTGATAAGGTACCTAATAAAGTTCACATAGGTCCGGATGATGAACGTATTTTTCAAGCAACGCGTTCCCGCGACTAAATGGGTAGATATACTGTATCACTCCCTTTTAAACATGACCCCTCATTACTCGGAAACTCATCCAATATCGCTAAAAACGCCTCTGAAACTTAGACAAGAAATTTAATAACACGCTTGAATTACGCTCTGATTATAACGCGACTGTACAAGATTATATTGACCAAGGTTATTTAACCAAAGTAAAGTCAGATTCTCAAACTCGTAATTGTTATTATATTCCGCATAAGGCCGTTTATAAAAAAAAAAAACTCAACATTCGCATTCTCTGATTCCACAGTCGCGCTGACTTGGATCTACTCTCCCGCTTTTAAGTTTCACACCTTTGTCGCAAATAGACTTACCGAAATTAAAGCTAAACTTTGCGCTGAACACTGGTATCATGTTAGTGGCTCAGATAATCCCGCAGATATTATATCACGACCTGTAACGCCGTATCAAAACATGGCCTGTCGCTCCCTTTCAACCTTGTCCAATTCAAAATGAAAATTTTTAATGTAAAACAATAACGCTTGCTACGCTTATAAACTCGAGTCCATGTGACGAATATCCACTTCAACGCTTAATTGACCGCATCTCTAGTTTTTAAGAAATTATTACGCGCCACTGTTTAGGTGCTACGATTTTCAAAAGTTTTACGGACCAAAGGTTTAATAACTCCCGTAGATTATGATTATGCTGAATGCTATCTTGTACGCTATATTCAAAATAAACATTTCGCTAATGATATAACCGCATTAAAAAATAATAAACGCATGACTAAATCGCTTCTGAAACTTAACTCCTTCCTCGACAATGATAACGTACGATATACGCGTCGGTGGATGACTCACGCACGCCCAGCTAAATTTTAATCAGAAACACCCTATGATACTTCCCGCTAAAGACCGCTTCACAGAAACGCTTATTGATTATTACCATTACTCTAACCTGCATACAGGTCCTACTCTTTTGATTTCACTGCTTCGTCAAAAGTTTTGGATTCTTGGTGCTAGCAACCTAGTGCCTCAAAGAGTTCATCATTGCAACATTTGCTTCAGACTCAACCCCAAATCGCAAACTCCTTTCATGGGAGATTTGCCTGAGTTTCGGGTAACCGAGGCCAAAGCTTTCGCTTTTACCGCTGTAGATTACGCTGGTCCCTATTTTGTCACGCACGTTCGACGCCGTGGAATCAAAAGTCAAAAGGCCTATATCTGTATCTTTGTGTGTCTAACTACAAAAGCACTGCACATTGAATTAGTTTCTGACCTTAGTTCTGATTTGTTTCTCGCCGCGTTTAAACGTTTTATTAGTAGAAGAGGCCCCGTCTCTGTGATATATAGTGATGGAGGAACCAACTTTATTGGGGCTCAACGCAAATTAAATGAAATATACGCATTATTAGATTCTGACGCACATAAAAATTACATAGGTAACCAATTAGCCGAGCAACGCATTGAATTTAAACATAGTCCTCCGTACGGGACACATTTTAATGGTCTCGCAGAAGATAATGTTCGCTGCGTTAAAACGCATCTCTATAAAATTATAGGAGCTCAAGTACTCACATACGAAGAACTCAACACAATCCTCGTTGAGATTGAAGGAATGCTCAATCCCTCTATGTGTTTTTAGTTCAGACCCTTCTAGTATCAGCGCATTAACTCCTAATCATTTTTTAAACGTAACTCCGCTTAAATTCCTGCCTGCAGAAGATTCTTCTGAGGTACATGATAACCGCTTAACTCGTTTTCAACTCGTAACTAAACTCACTCAACGTTTTTGGCGTCGCTGGAGCCAAGAATATTTAACTTCTCTACAGCAGAGAGAGAAATGACTTACTCTATCTAACCCCATCGAATTAGGCACGGTAGTGGTAATTAAAGATAACAACGCTCATCCTCTTTGCTGGCCGTTGGGTGTCGTAGAAGAGGTTTATCTGGGAAAGGATAGAATAATCCGTACCATTAAAGTAAGCACTGCTGCTGGTAGCTTCATTCGCCCAGTGGTTAGAGTTTGCCCTCTTCCGCGTCAGTAAGTAATTATAATATATTGCATATACATAATTTTCTTAACTCTTACTCTTAAATAAATAGTTTTTTTTTACGCTTTGTTTAGAGGAAAAACCTCTAGGCCGGGGGAGTTGTAAACGCCATTTACGCTATAATTATATCATACTTTTAATTCACACATTTATAGGATAAAGTTATACTACATAAGCATTAAACATTCATTTACACATTTCCGAACGCATAACACGCCCCTTCCCCCTTCCTTCCGCTTCCTACAATTCTCGCAAAAAGGATCGCGACGCGCACGCATTGGAGTTCCCGCTTGACGCTCCTAAATACTAATTAAATCGCTATATGCGATTTTTGTTACTCCTGGTAACAAAAATCGCATCAGGACGTGTATACAACATATATACAATTAATTACAACATAGAAAAACATATCAGCAGCTATAACATGTCTATATGTGAATTGTTGATTATAAAATTAATTTGGTTTTACATTTTTTTCGTACTTAGATTAATTATGTGACCTAAGAATAAAGTTAAGTTTAAAAAAATATTGATGTTTATTCAATACTAGCGACCCGCCCCAGCTTTGCACGGATGTAATGTAGATACTAATGTGGTGAACAATTATCGTCATATGATTATACAAATTAACACAAAACAATATTAAACTATACGTATAAAACTTCGTCTTGAATCGATCTATCTATTGGTGTAAACCGAATTAAAATCCGTTGCGTAGTTTAAAAGATCTAAGCGTACAAACGGCGGAAGCGACTTTTTTGTTTTATACTATGTAAAGATTTTAACCCCCAAATACAAAAAAAAAGAAACAAAGAAACTACGTTTCATGTAGGCGTACAAAACTTTTATTGATTAGTGTATTTGCGGAAAATATAATATTTATAAATATTGTTATTTGTATTTGTAATATCGATTTTTCTATTTATGATCGTAACTTATAATTTTTATTGCAACTTAAAAGATAAATGTTTTTTTTTTTGTATTAAGGTGTTCAAGGCGCATTAATATAATAAATTATGTAATAAAACACGTAAAAGTTTGGGATTCGTATTAAGGCAAACCAAATCTTTTCATAATAAATTAACACTAACCGTATTATATAATTCTTATGTTCGTAGTAGCCTTGAAACTAATGCAGTGGTTTGGAATCCGCACAAAATCAGTCACACACAAAAAATAGAAAGAATACAGAAAGCTTTCGTTTGATACTTATTTAAGAAAATGTATTATTATTATCCGTATTTATACCCAACTCTTTACATTGTAGGAATGGTAGACTACAGAATGCTAGCAGTACGTCGTAATGTCACCCTCGTCACATACTTTTTCCGTCTATTATTCGCGGTATTACATATAACCCGAGTCTATTAGCACAAGTGAGGTGGCACGTACCGCGGCGCGGAGGCTGCGCGGTGCGTGAGCGCCACCGGCAACTACTAGCGGCGCCGGCCGCGCGCACTAACCTCGCTCGGTTCGCGCCGCTGTCGCGTGCTGTTAGATACATCAACGAAATTTTGATTTTTAATCAGACCCTAGACATATTCATATGTTCTGAATATCTGTTTATGAAGGCAGCAGGGCGTTACCTCGAGACACTGACGATTCCTAGTTCTGTTACCTAGCTAATGTACCTATTTGGAACTCAGCTACTTATATTGTTTCACAATGTACCTCATTATTTTATTACCTACCAAAGTTGTTATAGACATTACTAAGTACTTATATACTATTGTGTAAGGATTATCTGTAAACAATATGTATTTTTCTGTAAATAAATAAATAAATAAATTGGTTGGAAAAGAGAGAAAAATACTATTTAATTCCTTATGAACCCAGATGAAGACAAAGAGATTTTTCAATACTTTACCATTGTTGATGTTCTTTCCGGTGGCTTAATTCCACTTATACCACCAAAACCGAGGGACTGCTTCCGCATTTTCATCCTACTGGTGATTTTACTGGAATCCACATTAGACATAGACTTCATGCTAGATTGTATTTTGGCGGACATTTTGAGTACTTCTTATCTGTAGCAATCACGTTTAATTTTTTGTTTATTTCTTAAAGATGCGATAGCACTAGGTACTACTCAATCACCAAGTAGCTGATATTAGTAAAAAACTACTTTCCATGTACGAGTTCGATTATGTCCGTTGTGTATTATTCGTATGTTCCCCTAATGTCCGTGACAGTAAATCGATTTGTAAATTTTTGATTTAGTAAACTGTGAAGAAAGAAAGAAACCATTATGTTGCCTTATGCACTAGTTGGTCACACTGGTTGTGACCACGGCCAGTGCAACCTGGTCGAAACGTCAGGCAATTCAGAGGTATGTATTACCTTTTCATTATCGCGTTAATTCCCGTATAAATACATAATTAGATCAGATATTATTATGAGTTTTGAATCCGAACTTATTGTTTTTTCCCTGTCCGTTTGCTTATTCTAGTGTTAAGCAAAAACCAAATTTAGCGTTGCAGTTGTAAAGGTTTTATTTAACGGTGTGATTAGTTTTTAATATCGACAACTATAGCCTTACTAGAAGCAGTATATGTAATTGTAGAATCTTGATTTGTTAAACAAATATCGCTGAAACTACAGCTTTTTCAACTTGACTTTTTCCTTACAATAAGAAAGCATTAACATTACCTGTATGTTCTTTTTCTTTTGAAGATATCTGAATACCAATAAAGACAACAAATTTAGAAATAAGCTTTTCTCTCCTGAATTATGCTTCCCATACAAAATATTATAGGATTAGAAAATAGCGAACTTGATATGAAACGAATAAAATTATACTGCAATAAGTTAACAGTATATTAAAAAAGCGAAAATAAACATTTAGGAAGAGAAAAAGAATCTAAATAACTCTAACACATATAACCAAAGTCTAACACAAAGACTTCAAAAATATATCTGTAAAACATGACGACTTGGCATTACAGCCAGTCAGATGGTCACTATAAAGGTCATACCATATACATTACCTTCTTACTCAATCAATCAATCAATCAATTAGCCTATTCTAGTCCACTGGTGGACATGGGCCTCTCCCAATGTGCGCCATAGTAATTTACAATAATATAAACTGTAAAAAAACGTTGTCTGTACTCTAACAAAGATAAGATAAATATGACTTTTTAATTCAAAAGTTACATATGTTATAGTGGGCAAACGAGCAGACGGGTCACCTGATGGTAAATGATTACCGCCGCTCATGGGCACCTGCAACTCAAGTCACAAGTGCGTTGCCGGCTTTTGGTGGCAGAAGGGGATGGGGGATGAGGGGAGAGGGAAGGGTTCGGGCCTCCGGTAACCTCACTCACTTGGCGAAAAGCAATGTAAGCATTACTTCACTGTCGGTTATCTGTGAGGCTGTGGTATCACTCCGGTCGAGCCGGCCCATACGTGCCGAAGCATGACTCTCCCACGAATAAATTCGAAGTTAATAACCAGTCAATTGAAGTTATAAATATATGTTTTGACTAAGTCAACATGAGTACATCAGGTCTTGACAAATATATCATGTTAGTTCCACCATTTCTACCACAGTTCATCTAAATAAGTTGAGCAGAACTCAAAATATAGTCTTATTTACATAAGACCATATTCTGACGTACGCACATTTTGCAAGAGTCGATATACATTTCAGAGCTCCAACAGCTGTGGCTTTCTTTGGTTGGACGTTAGTTATTACACCTTGCCATTATGGCAAATTAAAATTGCATAGGTATGGTATTGGTATAGGGCTCTGTTTCCGCATCTAGACTCATAGGCGATCCATTATGCTTTCAGATAACCTGACTAGTTAAGCCAGCCTAGCTCCTTCCTGAAGCACAGAAACCTCGGGCGTTCACAGGCTTCTAGGAGCGACCTCGCTCCCGCGAGGATACTTGCTCGTTGTGTGGCTACTCCCTCGCACTCTAGGACAACGTGGGCGGCCGTTTCCTCTGCGTTGAGACAGCCTCTGCATAGAGGACTGCTTGTCGCATTGGATGGTGAATAAGTGCCGGTTTAGGGCTAAGTGGCCAGTAACAGTAAATAAACCATAAACTTAATATACAATGTTCCAATAAACAAGAAACGGTTCGTTTTACTCACGGACGGTAAAATTTTCATTGAAAATTCAACGAAATTTTACCGCCCGTAGGCACAAGTCATATGTAACAGAGCATGCGCACTCGATTACATTCTACGGACATGTCGCTACTTTCTCTTTCGCACAAATAAAATTTCTCCGATTCTAAAACTTTGAAGCCTGGCAATAATATTCTATGAACGGTTTTTCGCAGGCAAGCCTATATGATTGATTTTGTAATTAAATTATCTTTCTTATGATATCAATTTCTATGGGTTATCAGATGTAGTTACCTATATTGATATACCTGTTCATACCTGCTTGCCAGGTAGCCATTAACAAAAAGAAGTAGGCAAGCCTACCAAGACATATTCTCTATGTTGAAAGCTCTCAGTTGAAATTAAAATTTTTCGATTGTCAAAAGAGTGAAGTTTATAAAAAAAAATTGATTAAAATTAATTTAATAAAAAATAGGCATGAACACTTTTCGATAGGCAAGCTATCATAGGCATGTTTATAAATAAAAGATATTTGAAAAAAATTATGTCTCATCTGATGGGTGAAGGTCGATCTTCCACGTCTCTTGTACTATTAAAGCAAGATTTTTTTTTAAATTGCCCCCAAGTTGGGGTAAAATGGTTTTCATGGCAATTAATACAAAAATGTTGAAATTTTGACAGGACAACGTCTGTCGGGTCAGCTAGTTATTTTTAGTTATTAGAAATAAAAACCTTCCTGATCGAAAGTTTTGGCACCTGACACCGACACGCGGCGGGTTGCTTCACGCCTTCATAAACCGGTGGAGCCATAAACTATAAGCTATTATTTAAATAAGATTATTCAATTCGTCTTGTAAATATAGGTAGTCAAAATTGTTTTATTTACTTCGATAATAAGCGAGTAATCCTTTTAAAAAAGACAGTGCAAGATTACAATATTATATAATATTATAAATATATATAATATTATATTATATAATAATCCCACTAATATTATAAATGTGAAAGTTTGGATGTTTGTTACTTTCACGCAAAAACCACTGAATCGATTGCAATGAAACTTGGTATGTAGATAGCTGGGGACCTGGGTTAACGCATAGGCTACTTTGTATTCCGATATTTCCACAGGATCGGGACTTACGCGGGTGAAACCGCGCGGCGCTGCTAGTATTTTATAAAATAGTATTTTCATGAACCGAAAAGCTATTTTTGAATAGAAACATTAATCAAGCAAAAAGTAGATAAATGAGGGAACAAATAAAAAACTTATACGTATTTATATTTATTGCAGTAAAACGTATTAATAACTAGATACAAAACAAACTAAAAATATTTTGTAATTATATCTACTAAATGAAAATTATTATTATTACAAAAAATCTTAGAAGCACAAAGTAGACAAATTAGGGAACAAATAAAAAAATTGTATTTATTTTTATTGCAGTAAAACGTATTAAATAACTAGATACAAAGCTAACGTAAAATTATTTGTAAATTACACTATTTAAAAATTATTACTAAGTATTAAAAAGATTCTTAATTATTAAGTTCGTAAAATTAATCAAGATATATCGCAAATACGGTAACCTGAATGAAGGCAGTCGATGTATCTCTGTTTACATTTATATTGCCGTCCCTTTCATGGTCCCATAGGAAAGCGATCGCATTATTGTAGCTCTGTGCTCTTCTTTGCGCTATTGTGACAACTGTTATAACACGGTAACGGTTGAAAGCCATCGCTTTGACCGCCTTCAATAATTCGCCTGATAAACGCAGGGCAAGTGTAGGCGATTCCTGAAAAGGTTGTTGGTTAAAATAAAAAAATAAATAAAAGAAATTTGGCATGGACGCTTGGTTTTCTAATGGTATTAATCCCATTGGTTGGTCTATTAAAACAGGTTTTACGTAGTAAGTTGAAATGTCTTTCAAAAAGGAAGAAATTCAAATTGTTTATTTATTAGGTAAATTATGTAAAAATCAAATTAATTAAAATTTTTGCTGTAGCTATTTAACATTTATTGTAAGTATATTGTGGTGACTTCCACATACAAACATCCTGAACAGAGTAGTCACTACTAATAGTACATAGGGCAATAACAGTTCTTGCGCCGATTAGTATATATGCCACATGAACACCTAGCCTGTTCGGAGAATCCTCCCCTTGTGTTGGACATAACATGACTACTACTACTAATGGACATAACAACCATTCCAATATAAAAAATATAAATTATTACGATTGATATATGAATTTATGATATAAACGAAATAAGATTTTTTTGAAAGAAAAGCCTTACATGACGATTTGATACAGTTCTCTGCTTGGAAAACGCCCTCTCGCTCTCTTTGGAAGCTTTGTTTTTTTTTTTGTTAATAAAAGCTAAGTGTTAATCCTTTCGGGAACAGGTTTTATGGAAGAAAACTTAAAAGTTCCATTGTGTCATAGCATATGCAACCCATGCTACATACTTCACAGAGATGTGAAAAATAGTTTAGTAAAAGTATTTAAATACAAAATGCAAATGCATAGATGTCAGCACTATTTCAAATAGAAATACTAAATAGTTTTAAATAAAAGTATTTAAATACAAAATGCAAAATACGTATTTTCAAAATAGGTTTTGAAAATAAAATACCTTGTTAAGCTTATGCACTTATTTTTATTTAACTGATTTTAAAACTAGTATTTGTTCAAAGAGTTCATCTTTCATATTCCGCCTATGGGGCCTCATAATCATTCCACCAAAAGAAAATAGTCGTTCAACAGGGGCAGAACTCGGTAAGCAGGTATTATATTTAAGGAAGAGTTTTTTTACATTTGGATACCTGTTCAAGGATTCTAAGGTATTGTCTTCATCTTTCAAATATTGTAGTGTTTCCAGATCTATTGTAGTATTATTAACATTATCACTGGCTGCTGAAGAAACAGAGTCCTCAACAAACATATAATAAAATTCTGTCCTTTCCTTCTTTTTATCAGAGTCAGTATGTTGGACTTAAGAATGAAAAATAGGAAAAATGAATTAAAAATATAACAAAACTATTTTGTATTTTATAAATACTAAATATTTATATAAAGTATTTCAAATAAAATACAAAATACATTTAGAAAAAAGTATTTCAAATATAAAATAAAAATAGGTATTTTGCATTTTGTATTTGCATTTCAAATATATGTCTTTCAAATAATTCACATCTCTGATACTTCATGTTATGAATATCAAGAACAATGTATACTAACTAAGGCCATACCTTGAAGGCAAACCTACTTATTATAAATATTATTGTACCTGGGGATGATATTTATGGCCGGTGAATAATTCATCCAAGAGTTCTTCTGCAGCCTTTATCACGTGCGCGGCGTGGAATGGTACGAGGGGATCCAGTTGGTACGTATTTAAGTAAAGTAACGGTGGCCGCTTGAATTCGGCCGGTAGCTAAGAATAAAAGGTTCTATATTAAGATCTAGTTAGAAGGTGATATACGTAGGTATAACGCATTCTAGCTAGAGCTTAACATACGTTTACCATACGTACATAGGTTTACCGCCTAGTTCTAAACCTTTTTGCATGGCAAACTGGTAATATTGACTCAGTGAATGGTATTTTCGGCTAAATCTTAGTTCTAACGATGAATCCTGAACGCCCATTTAATTTTGCACTGCAATACAACTATCGGCATTTGGAAAATCAGTCACATAACCTATTTTTCGGTGCGTCATATGAATCTTCTACCATAGATACCTAGTATAAATGTTACAATCAAGAGCATATGCAAATTCCGATTTTGCTTCCGATTTTATGCACTAAATCCAAGTGAAATAATCTCGCCAGAACTACACTATAAGTCAAAATGTTTTCATCATATTTTAGAAGGCTTAGGAGGCTGACAGACTTACGGACACATCGGTTCAACTAAGGATTAAAGATCTAGAAACAATATATTTATATATTTTTTTAAACTTACCATAGATGTTCTCTCGGCTACTCTACCGACGCCAGGTACACCACCGTATCCGAAAGAAGACCTTCGAACACGCATCCTACTAGTAAATTTATTAAATGCAGCTGTACTTTTAGAACCGATCTGGGTCTGACTCTGACTCTTCGTCCCTACTATAGACACTCTACTTTTCTTAGATGCCTCAGCCATGGTAGAATTTATTACTTTTGTTCTTTAGTAAATATAAATAATTTATTTTAGGAAGAAAATTGCTGTCGTCTTCTTTTTTTTTATTTTATTTTATTATGGACTCTATCCCGCGCGAAGAATCAGCGCAGGAATTCCGCCAATCTTTGTAATTCTCTTTTCAACATCAAAAATGTGTCAAAACAAAGTCAAAACTGTTAACGTGCAAGCTTTTTTTAAAAACATAATGAGCTTTAGAGATTTAGAATAGAGGTTTTAGGTTATTTACTTTGTTGTGTTACATGTTTAGTGTTCAAGCATAGCTAAGCGATATGATACCTTTTTTTATGGGATAGTGGGCAAACGATCAGTCGGTTCATGGACTGGTCACCTGATGGTAAGTGACTACTGCTGCCCATGGACACCTGCAACACAAGAGTCACAAGTGTGTTGCCAGCGTTTGTGGTAGAAATAGGGGAAAGGGGGGACGGCGGGGAGGTAGGACCTCCGGTCACCTCACTTACTCTGCGAAATACAACCCAATCATTGTTTCACGCCCGTTTTCTACCAATTCGGAGCTGGAGTCGCAGCTTTATTCGCATTGCAGTCTTCTTACAAGAAGAAAATTGTACGTATTGTCATATTACGAAAGCATGTAACTGTACCATCTGACCCTGAATTTATTGCAAAGACACGTAGGTTAGAGTCTGTAAACTAGAGACTGCAAGAAGTGTCGTCGCAGGTCATCAACACTTCTACATTAGTCCCAGACTATTTAATACAGTAAACAGAGTTAAATATACATATATCCTTTAACCCTAAATGAATGTATGTTAAGGAGACTGAATGGCTTTACACGTTATCATATGAAGATACTGAGAATTTCACGATCAGAAGGTCTAAAGGTCTAAGTAGCAAAACGTCCACCCAAACACACACACATAGGCACGCATGCAGGTGTAGCGTATATACACACACACCCACACACACACACACACACGAATGACCAAAAGCCTTTTTATTTTTCTTTTTAGTTGCTATAGTTGTCACTTTTTTATTACAATAAATGCTATTGTAAAAAACAAATATTGCAATGAAATGTTTCTACATATTCAGAGGATTTAATAGTTGCAATTGCAACACAGTTGTTACTACTGCAGCTATTACCGTTGTCAATTGGAACCGAACATGTTCCGTTGCTTATAGTTTAAGATCCCACTTAGGTTGACCTTCCCTCATCGAGATTCCTAAGAAAATTAATATTTTAAACAATCTAATGTATGATTATTGATTAAACAAAACGTGCTAGGGTTGCTATCTCACATCTGCGCAAAGCTATTTTTAATTTTAATTTTTTTTTTTTTTTTTCTGTAATTACCCTGATGGATATAATATTAATTACGTGTTTACGGGAATTAACGCGATCACGAAAAGATATTACATACCTCCGAATTGCCTGACGTTTCAACAATGTTGCACTGGCCGTGGTCACAGGCTGACCTGATGGAGTTCACAAATATTTTTAACACTAATCAATAATAAAAGTTGTAAATAAACCGCCTAAGTAAGGTTTCTATTATATAAGTTTCTAAATATAGGTTCTATCTTTTTCCAAGCAAGGAATAGGGTTGCGAGGTGTAAAAAGATAAGCGTGCATTAGTAATTTACCCTTATCGAGTTTCGTTTTACAAATGATATTAAAATATAGATAATTATATTTCGAACACGATGGTATAGGATTGTCATGGGAAAAGTACGCAAGTCATAGGGTTGTCGCGATTTTAAGTTTCAATAATTAAGTACGAGAGTGTGAAAGAGAAACACTGACTATATAATCCTATGTGATAAAAAAAGATGCACGATAGCAGCTGTGTAAGACAGTCATCGAGTAAAAAACAGTGCGCATGCTTATTACTCCGTGTAATAGAGAAAGACGTTTATATAAAAAAAACATTTACGCGTATACGTATTGGAGTAAATAATATTAATATTGATAATAGTTATTTCCGGACCGATACGACCTTCAAAGAAAAGAGCGTACTCCTATCTCAAAGGCCGGCAACGCACTTGTGACTCTTGAGTTGCAGGTGTCCATGGGCGACGGTAGTCACTTACCATCAGGTGATCCGTCTGCTCGTTTGCCCCCTATAATATGAAAAAAAAACACGGGTGACCTGATGGTAAACAACTACCGCCGCCCATGGGCACCTTTAACTCGAGAGTCAAAAGTTCGTTGCCGGCCTTTAAGGTGGGAGTAGAGGAAGGGAGGAAGAGGGGGAGAGGGAAGGGTTAGGGCCTCCGGTAACCTCACTCACTCGGCGAAAAGCAATGTAACATTGTTTCACTGCCGGTTTTCTGTGAGACCGTGGTATCACTTCAGTCGAGCCGGCCCATACGTGTCGAAGCATGGCTCTCCCACGAACAAAATATTTATGTTACTACCTGACCCGCGCAACTTCGTCTGTGTTTGTAAATTTTCCCCGTTTTCCAACATTTTTCATCGATGCTCCGTTCCTATTAGTTGTAGTGTGGTGTTATGCCTTATAGCCTTCCTCGATAATTGGGCTATCCAACACTAAAAGAATTTTTCAATTTGAACCAGTGACTCCGAGATTAGCGCGTTCAACCAAACAAACAAACTCTTCAGTTTTATATTATTAGTATAGATTTAAAAGAAAAGTATGAAAAAAATTTGTAGTGTTTATTTAATGTTACGCCTTTTCAAGCATACAATCATTTTTACTACCTATGTAAATGTACAATATATTATATTAATAATATATATAACTAATATCCACAAGTTAATATAAAAATCAATGTCTGTTTGTTGGTATTTTATGCCGCGACTGTACCGATTATCCGATCATCATCATGTTTTGCATACACGTTGCCAGGGATACAGGAAAGGACATAGAATACTTTTTATAAAGAAAAAAAATGTACTCGAGGGATGAAAAAAAAAACTTTTTCGTCAAATGAATGAAAAAGCTTTGAAATTTATAATAAAATTTAAATTCTTAATTTATGAACTGAAACTAACACTTTCCGATCACCTTTTGTCTTATCTAACGATATTCCACATATCCACAATCTCGTGAGACAAATCCAAATATTTTATTGTTAATCTTTTTCAACTTTTACAAGTGAGGAACAGCGATTTCGACAGAAATAAAATGCCTGATCGGAATTACATATATGCATACACCCACACCGGTATCCCCAAAAGAGTAGGTAGAGGCGTATCATACACCCACATTTTACCAACTATAATTTGGTCCCACTCAGGTAATAGGGGTTGCATATATTGAAATGAAAAGGTAGATAAGAAGGGAATTCAATGGAAGGTAATGCAAGCAATAGCAATTCCTCGATAACTGTCTGACACACAGCTGCTATTGTGCATCTTTATATCGCATAGGCTTATATAGTCAATATATTATAGTCAGTGTTTCTCTGAGAGATGATCCTTTACTTGAAATTCCATAAATGAAAGACCTTATTATATGCTAACTTTATTTTTCAATAAAACTATATAAGAATAATTAGAAATAATACTAGATATAAAACTAAAAACACCATTACAAATTATATTATTACAAGTAAAAACTGAATTAGAAATATTCGTAAAGTTAAAATTAATCAAGATAAACTGCACAAAGAGTGACCTGCACAAAAGCGCTCGCCGTTTCTCTGTGTACATTTATATAGTTATCTCTTTCATGGTCCCATAGGAAAGAGAGAGCATTGTTATAGCTCTGTGCTCTTTTTTGTCCTATTGTAACTACAGATATAACACGATAACGGTTGAAACCCATCGCTTTGACTGCCTTCATTAGTTCGCCTGATATACGCAAAGCAGTTATTGGAGATTCCTGAAACGAAGTGACAAAATATCTGTTTTTAATTTAATAGACATGGTCGGGCATCTGATTTCTTTTGGAGAGCTTATGTTTTTTTTTGTACTACCAAGTTGGCAATCCATCGTCTGACTATAACTTTTTGCTGGTGCCTATGTGGTATATATAATTCGTAATACCAGTGCAGTGATGGTCTCTTGTGCGTTGCCAAAACCTCTATTTCCTCCCGTGATAGACCGGGGAAGCCCGTCAACCCCAGTCTGAGGGTTGCAATTTCGGTAGAAACGAGATGTGCGCTACAAGCTGATCCACCGCCCAATAAAAGTAAACATAAAATAAACACAAACATTTAAGAATGTTTGAACCTGAATTATAGCAAATTTTCATGAATAAATATTTGTAACATTTCTAAGCCATTACCCTCAACTCAATAACAGTAATCTACACACTTACATACATAAACCTCAAAGGGTTAATCATAACAAAAGCAACAAACAAAATAAAAAATAAAAAATAATTCAGAAATGATAATTCTAAATATTCTAAAATGAAATGAGAGGATTAAGCCCACAGTATGTAGTTTTTGAACATCAATTCAACAATGATCAAACAGCTAGGAAAAACGTCTGCCTGATTGGTGCATGATGCTGAAACTTTATATTCCTGATGATTTCAAATTTCTATCTAATCGATCAATCTAAATTTTAGTCTGATGGACAAAACTATTTAGCAGAATCCAATTCCTACATACCAGTCAAATGTGTCTCTCATATGAAAAGTTAATTCTAAAATAGATATTGTGATAAACAGGAGAAAATATGCTATTTAGTACCATAACATGAAATATGAATATATGCTCAATATAAAAATTAAACAAGTTACTAAGTATTATATTAAATATTGATTATTACTTGTGGACTGTACTTATGGTTGGCAAATAATTCATCCAAGATTTCTTCTGCAGCCTTTATTACTGATGGTGAATGAAATTCCACAAGAGGATTTAGTTGAAATGTGTTCTGGTACAATAGAGCAGGTCGCTTGAATTCGGGTTTAAACTAAAAAAAAAGGTTTCTATACAAATACATCATTTTACCTCAGAATTCAATGACTAAAAAATCTAAATAAAACTACCATAGATGCTCTCTCAAGTGCTCTGCCAATGCCGCCCACTTTACTAAAACCGAAGGACGGTTGTCGCATCCGCACTCTGCTGGTAAACTTTCCAGATCCCGTCATAGCACTGCTAATACCATCCAATTGGCCGTGACTGACCAATATAGATACTCCACTTTTTTTAGGATCCGTCATGGTAAATATTATTATTTTTGTTTTCTAGGAAATTAGAATAAAATTATTTAGGGATTTAATATTCTTGTAATTTATATATATTATTTTATTATGGACTTTATCCCGCGCAAGAATCAGCGCAGGAATTCCGCCAATGTCAAGTGTTTTATGATTATACAAGTTAAATAACAAAAACGTAAAAAATGGACGTCTATTCATACATCTTGAAAAAAAATGACCATTCTTGTAATTTGATTGATATGGAATCAAAAACTGTTGACAGGTGGAACATGGGAATAGATTATGGAACTAGCTATTGTAGACTATGGTTTTTTAGCTGGCCAGGCCGTTACCAGGTATTGGGCATAGAGGGATTATTATAGACAACCATTACTCATTAACTCATACTCCCTTTAGAAATTAGAATACAATTTATGTTTAGACATTAACTTGTTTGTTATTCTTTTACACCAAATAGTGCTATTAGATTCCTATACTTTTAAGAGCCATCGGAGGTTCGTTCTTAATATAAGATTATTTTTGCTTAAAAAAACACAGACCACTTCCTTTTTGTAAGTTTAAATGATTCTGATTTAAAAGCCCCAGCTACGATCTTCAATCACTATTATTCTGGCAAATTTATGCAAAATTATCTACAAAGGTGAAGCTTGAAATTTTATTTTATTTATATTAAATTATGGATAAATAACTGTGAAACAAGTCACGAGTGATTAGTGGCATGTTTCTATTATACTTAATATAAGGGAGGCGGTTGACGTCAATGCGCGTGTAAAGAGCAATCATCGTAGGCACCGGAAGGAATAAATGTAGTTGGGACTTACATGGCGTCACTGTGTGACACTCAGAGCAATAGATTTTATTGCTCTGAGGTGTGACAGAATGTCTACCGTCTTCGCTGTCTTTCTTGTCTATAGAGAATCGGGAAGAAGGGATAAAAAGGATATATGAAGTTGGCGAAAACTGATCAATTAGAGTATAAATGAAAGTATTTATTTTCATTATTAGTGTCATAGATAATGGAGATGAAGGAAAATAGTTGCGTTCAAATTATAAATTATGGCGTAAACAGTGGGGTACGGTGGAAGGTGACATGCACCTTATCTTCTGCATTTCCTGGGGGAAGGAAGGGGGCAAGGGTAATATTTTGATGTGCAATAATACAATAAACTAACAAAATCCAGACTTGTGCTTCTCTGCTTGATACGGATAATTAGAACAGAAGCAGCGAAGGAACACGTATTTTTGCCGCACTAAATTTAATAGGCGCTCTTTAAACATGTGTACTATAATATTGAGAAGGTTTCTATACCAACTATATTTTTTATGAAATTATTTTTATTAATTTTAATAGGTTTTTCAGGAACGTACAGCTAAAATAGTAACAAAGGTAAAATATAGAGAATATTATCTAACAAAAAAATGGCCAATAAAAAGTTTTCACAAACAGTGTAGTCACAGACCGCATGAACAAAGATTTTAGTCTTTAGTTTATGATTAAATATCAATAATGAAATTATTGCATAAAGTCCTTTTCAATATTTCAGTGTTAGTATTAAAAACGTCAATAATTTAACCGTTCATCATGTTAAATAGTAATGCCAGATCCGCAATGTTCATATTCTTATATAAGAGGAAAAATGCGACATTTCCTGCAGCATTTTAAGTAAACGGGTGGGTAACATTGTGAGCAATATTTATTTATTTATTATTTATTTATTTAATACTTCCTGCATTTTAAATTGCATGGGGCGGACTTAATGCCACTTGGCATTGACACCACCCAAAGGTGGTGCAGAGAGGGACGTGGCAGGTCCTTCATAAATCTTCTTTGTATACTCGCAAGGTGGCCTATGTAAATTTTATAGAATGGATTCCAGATTTGAGAAACATATGCTAAATGGCTACGAATGAGCGAATGGTACAACATTATAAAAACTTTGATATTTTTATAAAATTGCTGATATTCTCATTTTAAAACCCAGTGTTTTGGAAGTCTTGTATACTTTATTATTTAAGGTGTGTATCAAAAAAAAAGTTTCTGTATCGTTTTTATATAAAGTCTTAAATAATATAAAATACCTAATAAGTTTATAAAAATCGCAACGCTAGAGATTCTCTATTTGATATGATCTGAAATTTATACTGCATAATGGCTGTGGTGTTAGCTTGAGTATTCCACCTGACAGTACCAGAGGCACAAAGGGAGGAATTCATCAAGCTTGTGATCACAAAGTAGGTATCTACACTTTCTAACATTTTTACAAATCTGAAGTAGGATCCGTAGGTCTCAGTAATGGATGTTAAAAATTTGGTGAGCTTTCTGTCCTAGTGCCTAATATATTTTCTTATATCCTTAACATTAAAGTAACTGAGCTAATAAACCCGAACCCTTTAGGTAAATTAATTAATATAAATGAATTTACACGACTTCGTAAGTTAAGTTAAGTTATATTGTTTTGGTGTTTCACGTTTCCTACCACTTTTAAAGATGTTTTCTTTGTATCAATAATTTTGAGAAAATAAACTCGTAATGGAACACAGTTGTTTAATTAGTTTTGTATTCCTTTCAGTAAAGCAGGGTTTAGTTGTATCTATAGATGTAATTTTTATTTATAAATTTTTAAAACCGGGTTTGTACCTATAATCCTAAGCTTTCAGTTATCTTTTTAATTATCCTCAAATCATCTGCAGAAATCAAATATAATAATATAATTTTTAAATGTACGAAGCAAGAGTTAATATTAAGAAGCAAGACAATTAGGTAAGAGTTTAATAATAAATTGTACATAACTACCTATATAGGTTAATATTGTTATATCCATATGCCATAATAAAAGTAACGTAGGTATATTAAATAATAAATTGGTTATTTACAACTTATCTGATCAAAACAGTATAGGCAAAAAAGGTTTTTAAACTTTCTGTCTGGGGCCCGAATCAAGTCAACATTAAATATTATTCTTATTAACAAATGTGCTTAGAGAGAAGAATTTAAATAATATGGTTTTGATATGATTTTAAATTTTGAAAGAAATTCTTATACTCATAATATTACGACAAGCCGTTAGCGTCAGAAACACGTCAACTACACGTTTTGTGGCTACCAATCACAAAGCTGTTTTAAATTATAATATATAGAACCACTTGCACGTCCGCGGATAGTATAGTATCCAAAAATCAAAATGTACCGGCATCCGTCCGGGATACTATACTATCCAAAACGACACGTTGTAAATTTTCTGTCATTTTTTTTTTCCAACAAAAAGTTTATAATGCCACAAGAGAGAGAAAGCGCCACGGGCTTAAACACTATGTTGACTAAACCCAATAATACTCCAGTTTTTGCTGGAATTAAAACGGTTCGCTTGGGTATTGTTTCGTATGGTTAGTAATTCGCCAAAGGACTTTGGGGACAGATTAGGGGTTTTGGGGGGACCAACACACGTAACACAATAGCAGCAGTTGTTGATAATGTTTACAGGTCAAGCGGGATGTGGGCTTTAATAATCTGTCATTTACTTACAGTGTAGATAATAATATAATTATTTGTAGCGGATGTCACCAATATAAAGTGCTACGATCATTTAACTGGCAAAGTACGTAGAAAATTATTATTGTTGCTCTGAAAAATACAAAGATCTCAATAATAAAGCTGTTGTTAGGATATATAAGAAAAAATGTTAAACATAATGGAAGGAACGAGGTTAGTTATTTATTAATGTTGCTTAATATCTTTGTATTGTTATAGAAATGTAATTCAATTTCTGCAAAATTCAAGGTTTTGATACACGAGTAAGTATTGCATAACGTAAGATTCATAATTAAATATTTTTTGGTTTCTTCAAGGTGTTCTTATCGATAAAATTTTGCTACGAAAATAATTCACATGAATTATATTACCTATCATATTATTATATTTAAGTCTGCAATTTTATGAACACTAAATTTTTTTCAAACTCCATGGAAAAGAATTTTTAAAGCGCTATTTTGGGCGAGCTCCTTCCTACCTTCAATTAGTTTCCATACTAGAAAGATAATAATTAATAGATAGTAAACATATCAATACCTGGCATAACTTCTGATTTAAATAGGAAAATGGGAATATATAAATATGTTGTCAAAATACTGTAAAATTCTTATAAAATAAAACAAACAACATAGAGGTATGATGTGTTGTGTGTGTGTTTGTAAAGCACAGGGAAGGTTTTGAAACATTCCCGTTCACATATTGACAAAAAGGTTTTTTCAGGTAAAAGTAGAACATATAGTAGTGACCTCTTTTTGGGAATCTAGGCCTCTTTGTAGTTCGCGCTCGTTTTGTGTCAGGGCACACACAAACATAGCTCGTTACCTGAAACAACCCATGGTGGTTGCTTTTTACTGAGAGGACTGTTTTTCATAAAAAATATGGGAAACTAGCTTATGGCCGCGGCTTCGCTCGCGTAAAGGTTATACTTCTATCCCTTGGGAAAAATACTTTTATTTCTGGATGAAAAGTCCCTATGGCGGATGACCACGATCGTTACACCGGTAGTGGTCCCGAGTGACGGACACCACTGGTGGAATTCGAACGGAACGTAAACAAAAAGGACCCGTATCATAAGATACGGATAAATAAATATTACCGCGATTAAGACCTGATGTAGATACACAGATTTAAAATAATTATTTTTCGGATCGGTTTTTCGTTAGTCGGGTTTTCACTAAAGGATTGATCATCATAACTATTGCATCATCATATTTTGACGTCTAGGCTGCGCGATGCATATTGTGAGTTTGCTACAATTTTTTTTTATTTTTACCGTCATTAATCGGCGCTGAAAAAATGGCAACAACTAAACTGCTTAAATGCAGTTGTAAGTACAGCTGTACTATCAGACACTTCACGCTCGCGCTAGCGGTGTGACGTATCAGGTGTAGTCGAAATATGCTAAAACTATGTTTTAGAAATGCATGAAATGTCGTATTTTTAACCGACTTCAAAAAAGGCGGAGGTTCTCAATTCGACTGGGTGAACCGATTTTGATGATTCTTTTTTTATTCTTTATATATATATATATATATATATATATATATATAATGACACTGTAACAAACAATAATTTAAAACGTTAGTCAATTTTCTAAATCGAAGCCTGCGCACCTGTCCTTTTCGTACCACTAGTCTATTAAGCGTAGGTTACACTCCGTTGTAGTAAGTACCTAAAAAACTACAGACGCTATACATTAAATTTTTATATTAACCAATTACAACATTTATTTACATGCATTTACTGTATTATCTGGTTTATGGATAATTAAATGCACGAAAAATATGTAGTACTACTTCGTGGCACTATTTGAGGCGATTTTTATTAGGGAAATTGTATCTATTGTACATTTTATTATTACACGTGAACTGTAAAGAGTCATTATATATTAAAGGTACAATATGCGACCTTAATAGAGACTACTTTATGCACTCTTAAGTATCTTATATCTTTTTCTTTAAAAATATTGTTACTTCTACTTTGGTTTCTTTACAAACGTCAAAACACGCAGACAAAATTATTTAAAAATCCTTTATATATCTTCTTTCCTTATAACTTTTGAATCGCAAAATCCTTCTTTGACATGAAGCAAAGATTTTTTTTTAAATATCCGACTAATTGAAGACGTTAACTTGTTGTTATTGCAACCCTTCTTAACTTTCTGCTACGACCCTGGCAGAATCATGAGTTGGTGCCCAAAATCGTGCTTTTTACTGAAAAACACGAAAAAATATAAATTTTGAGAGGCACAGAAGAAATCCGCTCGAATACGGAGCCACCCAACTGGAGATATCCTTCCAACCTGTAAAGTTGTATTGCTGATTGTTAGCAGGTTATGCAGAAATAACCTCATCTTAGCTATAGACTCGCAACAACACAATAACCGCTTACAAAACAAAACAAGAATGGACAGTGTATTTTTCTTTTGACAGTGAAATTAGTTTAAAATCCATAGTGTTTGAAACGATTTATATTCTATTACAAGTTTACTAAAAGCTTGACGGAAAAACTCGTCGTTCTTCAAACAGAATGAACAATTTACCGATCATCGACCTTCCATCAGAAAAATACAGTATAAAGCATTGCATTGCGGGTTGCATTCAGTACATTGTAGATGCAGGCGATAGTGGGCCCCGACGTCAACGATCGTACTCCCTTATAGGTCAGTTAAACGTTTATTCACCTCAAACAAATGGTACGGGGTGGGACCGAGATTTGACCGATAGTTGAATTCAGGGATTTATTGTCAAGCGTCTTTATGCCCAAATATGACTTCACAAGGACAAAACTGAGATACTAGATAAGTAAAATTGGTGATAACCAAACCATTTTGGATTTTATTTTTTTAAGACTAATCTACCAGTAATATGTATTATAATAATAATAACTTCACACATCTCACACACGGCCGTCTGATGCCAAACTAGGCAGAGCCTGTACTATGGTAACCAGACTGCTGATAAACATACTTATATATTTCTAAATACATACATATTATAGAGAAATTACACCTAGACACAACAAATGATCGTGCTCATCACACAATTATTTGTCCTGGGTGGGAATAGAACCCACGACCTCTGGCTTAGCAGTCAGGGTCACTAACTACTAGACCAACAGGCTAGTCAAATTAGATTGCACATTACTATATTTTTAACTACGCCTTTCCAAAATGCTTGTGTTAGTAATAAGTATTATTCGAAAGCGATCGGGATCGTCCGAATTTTAACCTTTCCCGTCGTGTGTACTTTTAAAAAACAAATAATGTTTCTTGTTAGAATTACGAAATAGTTAAAATTATTTTACAATTTTTTTTAAGAATCCTATTAACATGGGTTACACGTTACTAGTATTCTAGTTAACCCTTCCAGCTAAGCTTAACGCTTGTGTTGGAGTGGGTTCACGTCTATAGTGCACTGGATGGGGTTCGAACCCGCAACCACTTGATCGCAAGCCCGACGCCTTACCCATACGCAACCGCCGCTTTTTTATGCTATGCTTCTATTCTCTAAATAATCTTAACGTGAGACCGGACGTGACACCAGATGTGACACAATACGTCACAGTGGTATAATCGCAACCCCAAATATATAAATGAATATCATTACAATTGAAATTGACTGGCCTGTTGGCCTAGTGGTTAGTGACCCTGACTGCTATGTCATAGGTCGTGGGTTCGATTCCCACCCGAGTCTGGGTGTTCTTTGTGTCCGTTATTTGTATGTTTGTAAAGTCCCCCGTGACACAGGAGTAATTCCTAATGCGGGAGTTGTCTTTTATTAAAACAGAAAAAAAACAAAATAAATGATATTGACTTATTAAAAAAATAATATGGATAACAAATAAATGACTTTACAGGACTTTTATAGAGCACTTGGCTACCTATAGCTAGAGCTTGTCCCGCATAGGGCACGGCACCAGTAGTTAGCTAACTAGGAAGGAAGGAAGCTTTACAGACTAGTAAGAGAAATCGATTATTTAGCAGCTTCATAGAAGTTTTTAATAAAAATAGCAGCTAAATATTATAATAATATATAATAATAATAATTTTTATTAGCATACAGATTTTATTTTTACTTGCTGTAGTTACATTGTCTGGTTCTTAAATCTATTAAAGCTGTTTATTTTTTTTGTTATATCAGTAATCCATAACCTATTATGTCCAGAAAAAAATATTGCATCATTGCTTTACTTACATACGTTTTTTTGGCCATTTCATTAAATAATAACATATTATAAAATCTATAAAAACCAAGATTCAAAATATTTACATAGACCGTACAGGTCGCGAATTTAAGAGTAAATAAACCTTCATCTATCAAATGTGCCTTCAGCATATTCAACTCGCTCAATAAACTAATATCTTATTTTTTAAAACAAGGCCATACTTATTCTTTTGTCTACATGAACCTATGTTCCCATACTAATATGCGAAGAATGGGTCAGAAATTAAGAAAATAGTTGGCGGAAAACAAAATCCTCTGGCAGTGTATGCCTACGTCGTCGCATGGAAGAAATAATTTATTTTATCTGCTACAGTTGAAACACTCTGCCTTCTTTATCTCCTTTTGTATTTTGATAAATACCAAAACTATCTTAATCGATCTTAATTTAAAATATATTTTTATAGCTAAAAGTTCTCATAAGAGAAACATAGTTTTATTTACCTCAAAATGTTGCCAAATAAAGCAAAGTCAAAATCAGAGTAAATCCATCGACCATAATATGGTAATCTACTTGAAAGGTATTACTTCCATTACACTAGATACACAAAGGTACATTTATATAACACAAAGCAGATCTCTATGCAGAGAATGTACGGTGTAAGAGGGCTTCGCTCTGAGGGCCAGTGACCTACGTGCATTGAGCTCGCATTCGACCACCACTGCACTGTTATGTAAACGTAGTGAACATCTTTCACACTTGATATGACTTCTTGCTGGATATTGCTGAGCTATATTTTGTGCATTTCAGATTTCTCATCATAGCTCGTTTCTGAGCACTGGCAGGTTTCGTAATAGGTACTTACTAAATAATATATAATTATAATTATGTATTTAATTAGGAATTAACGCGATCACGAAAAGGTATTATATACCTCTGAAGTGCCTGACATTTCGACTAGGTTGCACTAGCCGTCAGTCTGTGACCACGGCCAGTGCAACCTGGTCGAAACGTCAGACAATTCAGAGGTATGTAATACCTTTTCGTGATCGCGTTAATTCCCGTGGAAATACACATCATTTTATCATGGAACGCGAAAGTTTAAAAGTTAATATATATGTCATTTTTTAAGTTAAATGGCATGGCAAAATCTAAGGAAGATCTCAGCAGGATACTCTGAGACCAAGCTCAGAGTCGCTCAACGAGCTATGGAGAGAGCTATGCTCAGGATTTCTCTGCGGGATCGAATTAGAACTGAACTAGACTAGCTCAAAGCATCAGCAAGTAGAAGTAGCCAGGGTACATAGCACGAAGAACGGATGGCTGATGGAATCGAAAAGTTCTCAAAAGTAGACCACGGACCGGAAAGCGCAGCGTAGTATGTCCACCAACAAGATGGACTGTCGAAGTTGTGAAGATCGTAGGTCGTCGGTAGATGCAGGCCGCTTGTAACCGGTCGTTTTGGAAGCCATTAAGGGAGTCTTATGTCCAGCAGTGGATGTCCTATCACTGAAATCATGATGATGATGAGTTATAAATAGAGGATCACACAAGTGAAGCCGCGGTGAAGTTTAAGTAACATGTTCTAAACTTGATTTTTTTGTAAATATACTCGTATATATTATTATATTGTATTTGATACTCAAGTTCAAATTCAAATTAAATTAAATTCAATTAAAAATTAGTTTGTATGAAATAAGATCCCTTAGTAATGATATTACAATAGTTTACAGATATACTGTGATACTTTTTAGATAATATCTAATTATAATGTTTTAATTATCCTGTATGAAACTTAATTTAAAAAGCAACAGATTAAATTGTGAGTAAAATAAACTAAAAATAAACAAACCTATGATGATGTTCAACCGGACGCGTTCGCAACATAATCAAACTGTCCTAAGCGGTCGTTTGCAGTCATAATCACCGAAATCCCGAGTAATAACTGCTTATGGTTTCCGCCCCCTGTGGAAATCTGTGACTCTGTCCCCCTCGCCGCAATAAAAAAATAATCATTTGCGTTTGGAACGTTTGGAAAAAAAGGAAAATGTTTAACAATCCTAAATACTTTCACGAAGGTTTCCGACCTTCTGTACTAGCTGAAAGAAGTGATGAGAATGAATTGTTGATCTTTGCTAACATATTTTTATTCGGGTAAGTTATTTTCTTCAACAAGTCGTAACTTGTAGAAATAAGCACACTGGATAAAAGAGTATATAAATACATTGAAGGACACAATCTGTGCTGTAAGAATATTACGTTACGTACGTAAGTTCGTAGCTATTATTTTTGTGGATAAAACCTAGAAACACGGTATAGTAACATGATCCATACTGTTTTATTTAATACTAGTAACCCGCCCCGGCTTCGCACAGGTAGCAGAGACATCTTCAACAATCATCAACATATTTCAATCAATTTACACAAAAATTTTAACAAATTATACACCTAACCTTCACATGAATCACTCTGTCTATTAGTGAAAACCGCATGAAATTCCGAAAATAGTTTTTCAGTTTATCGCGAACAGACAGTCAGACAGACACGGTGGGGGACTTTGTTTTAAATTATGTAGTGATCACTAATTATGTTAAGACTATGAGAAAAGGAGACACCACTGGAACTCCTAACTAGTGCTGTACATAGGTTGTCTTTCACACGTTCCCAAAATTCCCCTCTCATGTAAGTACCGGGCTACAGGTTTAGTTTGTGATGAACACTAGGAAAGCGCCTTAAAATTTGCATTAGAAATCTTCAAGTTTCAAATGATTATCTAAATTAACTATAATATCTATGTATGAGTTTGATTTAAAATGTGTTGAAGCAAAATACTTCCAACTGATATAATTTTTTTCTAAACATACAATTGCAAATATTATGTTAGAATCATTTGTTATCTGTTTCTTTTTGTATAAGTCGGAAAGTATGATAGATTTATGTTGAATTCGCGCACCAACTGAGCTTGTTTAAATTAACAAGGTTGCCCATGAGTGCAAGTATTGCAAGTTTATACCAAATACTTGGATTAACAAAACTATTGACAAAAACAGCCCGCACACCCTTTGTTTTAAGTTAAGTTAAAATAGCTCCGGCTTCTATCCGACTCCTGTGTATGAATCGAGATGATTTTGTTCTCAAACGAAAAGTCTTTAAGAGTTCTTTCAATACATGTTTTTAAAATAGAAATCCCTTCTATAATTTCAAAATTATTCCACTTGTTCATAATCTAAAAAAATAAAAATACCACAACTTTAAACAAATAACAAGGCTCTCCTAACAAACAGGTTTTGTTTTGTAAAACGGGTATGAATATTTGAACACTCTTGTGTGTATAACTAAGTCTGAGATCCCACCAGATCCCACTAGATTCCTACCAGACCTTAAAATTGATCATTTCATGATGTGGTCAGACACATCATGAAATGATCAATTTCATGATGTGTCTGACCATAATCATTTCATGAATTATTCGTATTTCATGAAATGGTTGGTCTCGCGACATTTACACTAATTTTCAAGCCCGACGAAAATAAAGATTAGGCTCAGAAACAATTTGAAAATTACTTTTTTTTCAACCGTCTAGATTCCAGAATTATTGTGTGAAAACTGACAGTCCGACCTTTATGAAATTTGATGGGTATATTTATCATATCAAAAACTTTTCTCTTAAAAGTATGGAAGTTCTTCGAGTAACATCACTATTGTTAAGACTATTTGGAATAGTGTGCCATATTTACATAGACATATTTCTTTGCGATTATTAAAATTCTTGTAATAATAATTTTACAATTAATTGTACCTTATGTAAAATTTTCATTACGCAACTTTTTCGTTCTGGTGAACGTTTTACTAAGACCTAAAAAACAAGGTTTTTTATTCAAAATTTCATATTTTGTTTCATTGAAAAATTAAGCCCATGGTTTCAAGCGAGTGCACAGTAAAATTATCATTTTTTTAATGATTTTTCGGAGCGAATTTAACGAAAATGTACCATACTTTCAGACTACGTGGCATACACTGAAATTTCAGCGTAACTCATTAATAAAACAGTTTACATGTAAAGTAATATATTTACTGCTCTTCGAAGTATTCTCCATTACATTTTAAACAATTTTTCATTCGGTCAACCATTTTTGAAAACATGAGGACCATTGGTCTAAGGGCATGTTTTTCACGTGTTGGTTGAAAGCTATCACGGCCTCTTCCGGTCCCGTAAATGTCACCTCTCATCAAATCTTTATTTTTTGGGAAAATAAAGAAATTGCATGATGCCAGGTCTAGACTATGTGCGGGATGGGTCACTAGCTCTATCTTTTCGGAGTCAAAAATTACTTTGTCTCGTTCGCGGTGTGCGCCGAAGCAGTGTCATGGTGCAATAGGAATATAGAATACGACTTCTCGGTCGTTTTTCCTTAACTTTTTCAAAGAAAGCATTAACTGTCTTTGGTTCGTGCAGACAGGACTTCAAATACCCATACAGAAGACTGTTGCTTTCTTTCCAGCATGCAACAAAATATCCATGTTTCATCTCCCGTCACAATATCATACACAGCATTTGAACGTCTGTGATCGTACTTTAACAAAAAAATTTTAACACTAATCAACACGAGTCCGTTTTTGTTCTGAGGTGAGTTCATGAGGGATCCAGCGGCAACAAAGTTTTCTAACTTTTAAATGTTGATATAAGATTTTTTAAATTTGGCTCATACCAATCCCCAAATGTCCTCGAATCTCCTCATAGGTGATACGACGGTTTTCTTCAATTAGTTGCCTGACAATAGCCACATTTTTCTCAGTGATCGTAGTTGAGGGCCGACCTTCACGAATTTCATCATGGAGAGAAACACGGCCACGATCAAATTCTGCGTACCAACGCCTTACGGTGCTCAAATGATGCGGTGCTCCCTCCCAAAAGCATTTTGAAGTCTTGCGGAGTCGGTGAACTTTTAAAATCATAAAAAATCGTTGCCCTAAAATCTTTTCGTGTTAATTCCATTTTTGCTACGGACGACGAACTTCAACTTGTGATAAAAAAACAATTGACACGCGATTTCCCGCAATTTTTTTTTAAATCAATGATTGAGTTTCTAGTATTTAAAAAAATATAGCATTCGAAATTCAAACATTTATGAGCGGCCAGGAGCGTAGAACTTTCAGTGTGCCCTATGTACCCAAAACAAAGTGATATTTAGCAGATCCCGCCTGGACTATCAATAATTCACAGAGCTTCAACTCATTTGTCTTTTGAGTTGCCATTCATGAAAGTTGAAACACATTAACAAAGCGATAACATATTCTTGTCAATTACGCTCAAAGATATAATATCCATATAAAAGATACAATATGGCTCACACAAAATAGCTTGATAAAATATTCGCTCACGTACCTTTCACCAATCATTAGATTTATTACGACCGTTGTGAAAGATATATACAACACGGTAGGGAATGAGTTTCAACAACAATAGAAACCACTTCTAGCTTTTGGGACGTGTACCTAAAAATAATGAAATGGAAGATAGACATTTAAAAGGTTGTAATGTTTGTTTGTGGTTACCTCGCCAACTAACAACAAATTGTTGTGATCCAAAGCCATTGGAGTAGAAAGGTGCAACAGTAACACTATTAATATTAGACCTCCCGAGCAGCAGCAAAAATTCCCTACTCCCTCTATTTGGTAGACCTATTTGGTTCTTAAAAATCAAAAACTCGCATACTAATTTTCTATTTTCGTCGAAACTAAATAAAAAATAAGACTTGTAGGGGTATCTCTCTGTGGGTGGGTGACCCACTACGAAAATCTGACTCAGGCTTATAGATAGACGAAAGTTAAATCAATTATTCCTCGGAATACAAGCGTAGGTGCTAGTTTTCTGGTTTTGCAGGACTCCATATGCGTACTATCAGAAAGAACTCTGTGTCTGTTTGCCACAAACGTAAAAACCTTTTAAATGCTTGTCCACTTAGATGAGATGTCAATCCTTTCTTTTCACAAACAATATTATCTGCGGGTCACGTACACATACACACACGGCCTTTTACAGAGGAGGCTAGAGGAACACTAGACTGGAAATTCATGAAATTAAATACATATCTCGTATTAACTTCAATGAAAATTATTATTAATAAATACTTTTTAGAAACAATAATAACATTTAGACCACAAATCATGCCCATATAATAAATAGCATAATATGAATTCTAAATTTGAGCTGCCTCCTTGGTAAGTTTTGTACTCAAACTCAAAAGCGTTCACACTCATGAAGATGATAAGGCAAGCAATAACAATTATTGCAAGTATATTAATAGTTCAAGATCCTGTTACATCATTATCGTTCTGGGCGTCGTCGTAAAAACCAAGGATAGGTTACACTGCAGTTGTTAATAGACTAGCCCGTAAGCTATAGCGTCTTATGGCCTGCAGTTTAATTCTATGAATTATTTAGATCACATCAACGACCAAATGCTAAATAAGTAAACAACGGATTTCTTCCTGCTGAATAAGTGCTGTATAAGAAATTACTTTGGAGTAACTTTTGTTTCGAATAAAACTCAGTACATACGTACTTAGTTTATTTTTTGAGAAAGACTTCATTATCTTTTTAAATATTTTATGAAATTATATCGTCGTTGCCTATAGGTATTTCTGATAACAGGGATATCACATGCCCATTGATATCCCTGTAGAAACTATTTATTTTCCTTTTCGAAGAATCTCATAGGTACTTACTATTAATTGAACATGAACGTTCGTGGAAGGAAGGTCCTTTCTAACCCGATAGTGCCTTTTTTTTTTCTTTTTTTTTTTTTCTAGCCTTTTTTTGATTTCCAAGTGCAAAAGCATCGACTACCTTATTTAGATATTGGTCCAACATTAGTAAGACAACAAAGTGAAAACTATTAACAAAACGAATATTGCTTCTAGAGTAAATTTAAAGCTCCTTGCAATTTCACTGAAATTACAGTATAATTTAAAACAACTGCGATCTATCAAAATATTAGTACTCATGACTTAACTTATTATCTACCTGTGACTAAAATAAAATGCAGAGCTGTGTTCTTTGCAGTTTGTTGAATTGACTCAACAAATTGTGTTTTTATATTTTGATTATTAGTCTAAGTTGTTAACTAGTTAAAAAATTATTGAATAAAGAAAAATGGTGAATTGAATAAATAGTTTTATTTTGATTCAAGATTTTATTTAACTTCTGTTAGTAATATGAAGTCAAGCCTTGCAACTGACTCTTTTATTAACCCTTACCTACTTCAGTAACATTCCAAACTTAAAGAAGGTAAAATGGAGGTACGCTAATAATGAGGCCGGTAAGTGGTAACTGAAACTAGTCATCATCAATATAATCCCAAAACGTTTGGGCCCTTTTATCTTAAAATCCATTTTTTGACCTATGAAATTTGTTTTGCGCTCTCCAGGATCTGGTGCGTCTTCTGCTAAAACCTAGAGTATTTCTAATATTAACAATATATTACCAGAAATAACAAGAT
Source organism: Euplagia quadripunctaria (assembly GCA_963859945.1). NCBI lineage: Eukaryota > Metazoa > Arthropoda > Insecta > Lepidoptera > Erebidae > Euplagia > Euplagia quadripunctaria. The sequence continues at coordinate 19,031,030 of OY982564.1, read as the reverse complement.
AAAACTAGTAAACTAAAAAATTCAAATAAAGTAATTCATAAATCCATTAGCAAGACACTTATTTGTGAAATTTATCTACTGAAACCAGTAAGTTTAGGGAATACTTAACGTTGTGTCCACTTAAGTCAACATAATACTTACATATTATGAACATAAAACATATTATGTTTACACAACAACCGTCATTATTTCACATGTAATAGTTATTAATATTTAATTTTATTTAATAATAAGTTCCGTTGAATTATTTGTCTTTATTATGTTCCTTGCGCCAATTGCAAAGAAAAATCTCATTTAGTGAGTAATTACTTAACGTAACCAATCACTCTTCTCTATTTTAACAACATTTGGAGCGACAGTTTTTACTTTACCAGTCGGTATCGGTTGTATCAGTGCATTCCGAATTTCCTTACTTACAGACCCGGACAAAGCAAGACTCGGGAGTCTTGCTTTGTTACGCGAACGGTTTTTTCTTGTTTCTACAAGTGTAAAACCGCTTTTGTGAACAAGGGTGACCTTACATTTGTAGAAACGAGAACCCAAAAGTTGTAAAGTGAACTTTACAAGTTTTGAGAATCGGCACTAATGGCTGGATGCTAATAAAAAAGATTGATGTCTTTGAAACGCTATCCAAGTGCAAATAAGTTGCGCTGCTATCCACCTTTCAAATCCTAACTTCTATCTAATATTAAAGATGCAAATGCGAGTTTGTTTATTTGTTATGCTTCCATGCCTTAACCAATGACTTGACTTGACTTAACCAATGAATGACTGGCCTGTTGGTCTAGTGGTTAGTGACCCTGACTGCTAAGCCAGAGATCGTGGGTTCGATTCCCACCCAGGACAAATAATTGTGTGATGAGCACGATAATTTGTTCTGTGTCTGGGTGTAATTTATATATAATATGTATGTATTTAGAAATATATAAGTATGTTTATCAGCAGTCTGGTTACCATAGTACAGGCTCTGCCTAGTTTGGGATCAGACGGCCGTGAGATGTGTCAAGTTATTATTATTATTAATCATCATGAAATGTTGTAAACACGTCGTCAAGGGTGATTACGGAATAGGATATACTCGTGAGGTAAGATCAGCAAAGCCGCGAGCATAAGCTACTTATTAATAAATACTTTTTTAAATATAATAAGGGCCTTTCATAAAATAAAAAATATTTATTCTATCTTCCAATTCATCACTGCTGTGATGAAAGTAGCAATGAAGCATAGCTTGTAGATGGTACATAATTATTACCTACATTTTCTCTTAATATGTCGACTTGGGTCTACCAAAAAAAAAACTATTTTCAAATGCGTTGTATCTACATAACGAAAAAAATTAAATTACACGTACTCTACAAGGTACTCTACACGTATTTTAACTAATTTTGTTTGAAACTACACAAAGATTTACTTTGTAATTAAGTTTGGGTAAGACCTAAGTCACAGGACAGGACGGGACGATACAATTACATCTACTTGAGACAAAGACAATTTATTTAAAGAACGTGGTTTCATTATAGCGACCTACAATATACGGTCTCATTTTTAAAAAAGGAATAGTTACAACATCGCATGGAATAATCAGCAGTTTTCGGGGACTTCCTTCCTAGGGTATACCCGAGTCCCTTGCGATAGACTCACTTGTTACGGAACACCGTGTGGTTTTAGTCGGTTCGATTCCGACATACCACTTCACCAATAGCCATGGCGAGGTGATGACCCGTGGGGGATTCCACAAGAAAAAAAAAAAAAAAAAAATGGAATAATCAGCAATGTTAGAAATCGATCTATAAAGAACGTTTCATTTTGATTTTCCCTTTATTACAGGGCCTATTTTTAAGAAAGAAGAGTCCTTCTTATGGGGAGCTTGTGCGAGAATAAGAATCCAAGACGCAGATGTCCCTACGTGAACTCCTCTATTTCTTCACTTTACTCTCTGTAAATCAAAGGAACAGCCGGAGAAACAGAGCGACCCAAAGAAAACAGAAGAGGTATTGTCGCATAATATCTTGTGGCTCAGCCGCCCCCTAATCTCTTACCTAAGTTACCTTACCTGCAATTTTATGTCTGGGTTGGTACTGAATGATTTTCTAAATATTTTGTAATTTTGGTTTAAACATTATTTGTTTTTTAAATGTACAACACAAAATACTCATTTTATATTTCTTACTAATGTTTTTAGAAATTTAGTTTAAGTTGTACTGTTGTATCTTAATTAATTATATTGCATAATGTATTCTGTATTCCTGTCGGAACACAGAATACGTTATGCAACATAATTATTCAATTAACCACCGCGTTATCACAAGTTACATCCCAACAGAGTATAAATATTAATATTTAATCCTTAATCACCCGCACATTACATGCAACTTCTTGAAAATTATAAAATGCAAAAGATAACGTCTCTAAGAATTAAGTAAGCACATTCGTCTAGAATTGCATGAAAGTTGTGACGTCAGAAGTTCAGGGCCAACGACTGATGCACCCACCCTGCAGTGTTATAGAGTGCATTCAACTGCACTAGACCCGCTGTACAACGTTGAAATAAAGTAATAAAATAGCGGTGCATTTTAAAATTAGAATTGTAAGCATATATGAAAATACAACTACTAAATGATTTACCCCATATTATGTGATTCAAATTAGAATTAAACAAAATTAAATAAATACGCGTACTTACACCCTACACTGTAGAAAATTTAACGTATAAGACTTTTTCACAAACAGTTAAGACAGTGAACTATTTTTTAAAACGGAATCTTGTTTTTGGATCAGTAAACAACGCATAAGGAAAACTTTTCAAGAGACTTATTTTCATGAAGCTTTTAATTTTCAGTGTCGAGAAAGGTCATCTTCAAAGTGTTTTCAAATCTGTGTTCGATATGTAGGTGTATAAAAATGTTAAGGACATACCTACCTAAAAGTGGGAAAACAAATGATCATCAAGTCTATGAGATCTTTAGTAAGAAGCTTCTCTTTTAGGTAAAAAAAAATATATATCTATTCCTAATACGTTTGAGTTTATTATTCATGACTGTTTCGGTTGTATATATATATAAGCAAATACATCTTGCATATAAATTTAGATCTTAACAGTGGTAAAGATTTCTATGCGTAGTGACGCATGATAAAGTTGAAAACAGATCACCTTGTAAGAGACTCCGAGTCTTGTCTGCAGTACTTTTGGACATGTAAATTTCTATTGACACTAAGTTCTAAAGTAACACATATATTCCTAAATTTAATTTTATCGTCAAAGGGAATGTTTAAAGATAGGTTCGAATTCAACTCCAAACGTAAAAACTAGGTGCCTTTATTTCTCGACGAACTATTACAACTACAGAAATATATAAAGTCATGAAAGAAGTTTCTTCGTATTCTATATACTAATTCAAGACATTTTTAAGTTTAATTAGGTACATTTAATTGTTAGGTTTACAAAAATAGATATATTAATTTGATATAAATTCGAAATATTGTATTCGTTTGTTCATGTTTGGGGAGTGGAAACGAATGTTACGGGCAACACCGAATGTTTACCCCGGGAGAACAGTAAATTTAGGCGGCCGATTTGCTCGTGGCCAGCATCGAGTTGGCGTGTGTTTAAAAGTGTATTGAAATGGAAGAATATATATCTACCCTACAGTATTCACGTGAGTTTTATTGTACTGTCATTTTTACCTTTATTTGAGATATCATACATAATTATAATATATATGCGCCATTTTGTTCGATAAGTTGTTGCCATCTTGTAGGTAGTGCAGTACATATTCCCGTTGCTGTAGAAGTCATGGAACTTTTGATGAAAAAACTGTGACAAGTAGTGTTGACAGTCCTCTCTTGATGTTAACCTAACACTACCCAAACAATTCTGAAGAGACCGAAACAGGTAAAAATCTGAGGGTGCAAGGTTAGGATATTAACACTTCCTAACCAAGCTCTCTCAATTTTTCTCAAGTGTGTTGTTTGGCGCCGACTCAAAATAAGTTTATAAAAATTTGATAGTTTATCTAAATAAGCTCAATACTCGAAACTTAAAAGGTGTATTTCTTTTTGGCTTTTTAGTTCTTTTCGTCGGTTTATTTTATTGTTTAAAAGATGTTTTGTAATAAAACTTCAGAACTTTTCTTCGTTAGATTCAATCATTTTGGCGGGATAATGTTTTTTACGTTTAATACTAATCGCGTTTATAGTCCCTGTGGGATATTAAATTAAAAAATATTTTTTCAAATTCGATTGTTAGTACCAGAGATTAGCGCGTTATACCCAAAACAAACTCTTTGCTATTATATTGTATTGTGGTATCAGTGCTCTCGGTTTAACAAGTACCTACCTAATATCGTAACAGATGATTTTGACTGGCCTGTTGGCCTAGTGTTTAGTGACCCTGACTGCTATGCCATAGGTCGTGGGTTCGATTCCCACCCGAGTCTGGATGTTCTTTGTGTCCGTTGTTGTATGTTTGTAAAGTCCCCCGCGACACAGGAATAATTCCTAATGCGAGAGTTGTCGTTAAAAAAAAAAAAGAGATGCTTACAAAGATTTTTCCAATTTTCCAATGTTTAAGTTTTTACACCTGTGGTAAGTAGGAAAATAACTAAAATATGCCACGTTCGTTCATCATTAGTAAAAAGTGGAAAGCACAGTTTTTTCTGTAGTAGGAATTGTTAGGTTTACAAAAATAGATATATTAATTTGATATAAATTCGAAATATTGTATTCGTTTGTTCATGTTTGGGGAGTGGAAACGAATGTAACGGGCAACACCGAATGTTTACCCCGGTAGAACAGTAAATTTAGGCGGCCTATTTGCTCGTGGCCAGCATCGAGTTCGGACGTGTGTTTAAAAGTGTATTGAAATGGAAGAATATATATCTACCCTACAGTATTCACGTGAGTTTTATTGTACTGTCAGTTTTACCTTTATTTGAGATATCCTACATTTTCAGAAGTGAGATAGGCCCACTTTCCTCATTTTATTTAGATTATAGTGGCTAATTGATTTAAATACGGATGATTTCATTTAAGAACTTCGTATCTCCAAATGTTAAAAAAAAATATTACAGAAGAAAAAAAAAAAAAATTAAGTACCTTACTAATTATAAAACATAGACAAATAGCATTATTTAAATATCTATCATTAATTGGGCTTATATTTGTTGTAATCATTATTTTTATATCTGATAAAATTATTAAATAAATGGACTTACGTATAATTCTTAAACATGTGTAATGGATTTACTAAGTACGAGGGGCGATCAAAAAGTAATGATAATGAGTATAATAAAACAACGATTCTAGTTTAAATTTAATTTATTTTTCTACATAGTCTCCTAACAAGTCGATACATTTAGTCCAACGTTTCTCTAAGCCTAAAATACCCTTTAAAAAAAAATCTTTATCTTGGCTCTCCCAAAATGCCTCTACAGCAGCCATAACCTCGCTATCATCCTCAAATTTCTTGCCCCTGAGGTGTTCCTTGAGCCGAGGAAACAAATAAAAGTCGCTGGGGGCTAAATCTGGAGAATAGGGTGGGTGTTCGACCAGTTCGAAGCCTGCTTCTCGAATGGCAGCCGTCGCAACTTCGGCTTTGTGTGCAGGTGCGTTGTCCTGATGAAACAGGACTTTCGCTCGGAGTTTGCCCCGTCTTTTTTCCTTTATGGTTTCTCGCAGTCGTCTTATTTGATCAGCGTAGTAGGAGCCCGTTATAGTAGCTCCCTTTTCCAGGTAATCAACCATTATGATTCCCTCAGCATCCCAAAAAACGGACGCCATAACCTTGCCCGCCGAGCTCGAGACTTTGAACTTCTTCGGCGTCGGTGAGGATGGCCTTTTCCAAGTCATCGATTGTTGTTTGGTCTCAGGATCAAAATGATGGATCCATGTTTCGTCCATGGTCACAAATCGAGACAAAAAATTTTCTTGGTCAGCCTGGAACTTTGCAAGATTGGCTCTTGAAATGTCAACTCGCTTTTTCTTTTGTTCGTCCGTTAACATTCTCGGTACCCAACGCGCGGAGACCTTCTTCATATTCATTTTGCCGGTCAAAATGCTTTGGATGCTGCCATATGAGATCCCTGTGACCTCAGCTAAATGTCTGATGGTTACTCTTCGGTCTGCTAATACGATATCTTCGACTTTTTTCACGATTTCCTCAGTGAGGGACGAGGTTGGGCGTCCCTCGCGATGTTCATCTTCTGTGGATGTTCTACCCAGCTTAAACTCTTTGCACCACCGTGCCACCGTAGAATATGGAGGAGCAGAGTCCCCCAGTGTCTCCACCAAATCAGCGTGTATCTCTTTGGTAGACATTTTTTTCAAACAGAGGTACTTGATGACGCATCTCACTTCGTGTTTCTCCATTTTCGTGTTGTCGCTCCGACTGCTGGTATTCAAATGAATGTAGCTCCTCCAAATGATGTCCTATTTATACAATTTTTTAGGTGGGAAGTAGTGAAGGACCGAAGAAGTGAAAACAATTTTTTTTGGATTTTTATCTTTATTAGAAATACCCGTTTATCATTACTTTTTGATCACCCCTCGTATGTAGGTAGTTTTATTTTTGTAAATACAAAAAAACAAAACTAAAAACAATTTGAAGATGCGATGATTGCATGGTGTTTGTTACGGCATCATACACAGATGACATCAAAATTTCGAAATTTTTGGATTTGCGAGATTTGAGAATTGAGCCATCGCTTTAACATTTTTGTTAGTGTTATACCTTTGTACGAAATGGTATAAGTTTTTAAATATTACATTACACATCTCAACATCTAGTTGCTAAACGTAGCGGTGTTTATTTCGGTGTCCAAAAAAAAAAAAAATTAAACGTTAATTTGAGCTAGGGAGCGTTGCTTCCGAGATACCCTATAATTTTGAAATAACATCACAAAGCGTAATTTAATTTTATATATGTAACCGTTGGTGTATATCATCTGTTTGTTAAATTATATTGCAATATTCTTCGTGGTCTCTCAACAGTTCAGTGTAAGCAATGAACCATGCAACTGCAAACATAATTGGTTTTCAAAGGATCGTTACCGAAATATCACGAATAATGTTCAAGTACCTTGCAGTAATTTTATTCTGAAAAAAAAGGAGTTTTTAATTATTTTACATAGCTCCTTGTACACATCTCCCATGCATAAGTTTCAGAGTAACGATGCTGTAAGAAGAGTAGTTACTTCAAAAGCGGTTAAGCACGCCGCCATCTATCGAAATATTGAGCTCCTGTTCGAATAGAAAAAGTCGCAGACAAACACGGGTTCTGCATTCAAGATAACAAGATGAAGATTTTCGAGACAGAAGCTTGCAACGTACACATAGCCCGTTGCTGCAACGCGAGCAAATGCCGCTTTATGCACCAGGTCGCTGCTCGTGGCTGCTGCGACGTCGATGTACAGCGGCTCCGGGGAGCATCAGATGTCGAAATCGGCGCATTGACTTCAAAGCTGAGTAAACGGTCAGACAGTCCAATTTTTACTTCGAAATATATTTTAAATCTAAGAGTCATTAAGTAGTCGAAATGTAAATTATGACATTTAACAGTAATGGTAAGATGAACCACAAACATTCGATCTGACTTTGACCCCTCGATTAAAAGCCAGCGCATAGATATTTCAATTAGAAAGTTAACCAATGTGCCATTGTATACAGTTGGGAAAGAAAATAACTATCATTCTTCTTGTAATGCAGAAACTATGAGGATTAGCTAGGATGTGGCATGAGAGTCTAAACTCTATACTATTCGTTCGAGATGAATATATTTGATGAAATGTTGTTAAATGTTTCCATTTGAGCAAAATTATGAATAAACCTTGAAGGATTTGCTTAAGCGGAAAAGTTAGTTTGACGAACCTCTGACTGAGATACTTGCTCAACTGAACGGATGTGATATTGATGGTAAACGTACAATTAAGTGTTTCATCCAGGTGTTGAGTGATAAACCCTGGATTAAACCTTTAGGTCTAACGCTAACGCAATGTGTTGTTCTCATCGCGAACAACTAATTAAAATACACACAACGAACAGACATTTCGATGATAAAGTAAACATGTAAATAATGTATACGGAAACTATATTCGAGTATACTCTGCTATTCAGGTGACATGCATATTATTGAAACTAATAATAATACGTTAAAATACTCTTGCATTTGCATGAATATGAGTACAGAGTTAGACAATATATTCATTATATCTGCTTGTTGGGCTTGCTGAAGTGTTAAGAGTTCACAGTATGTTTATTAGAACCGAGTCACGACAGCTCTACTATACCTATGAAGGGTTTTGGGAAGTGCGTTTCACTCTCGAAAGGTAGTATTTCTGAAGACTTAAATATTTATAATGTAAAACTACTGTAACGTCACAAGTAATTGAGAACAGGTTTCGATAGATGCTGATAGGTCTTTCTTTTACGGAGCAACCGCATATCGTGGTATACAAAAATGCAGAAGAACTTTAATGCTTTTGATGTTGTGAATCAGCTCTGCCCCAACTGAATGAGGACGAGGTTATGGCGGTCACCGTATTAGTTATCGCTGATAATGACGTTTACGGTCCAGCCGTAGTTAAAGCTTGTGTCGAGACTCTAGTGAACGGAGTCATTACGTTTTGAGTAGGAAAATTATTGGTAAACCGGAGTCAAGTGAAATTTGTTAGCGGAGGAACGTACCGTGTCAGGAATAGTCATGTTTATGTTTACGTGCACCCTTCATCAAAACTTTATAAACTACGAATGGGAGAAATTTTATCGAAAGGCACGAAGGTGCGAGTCGTTAGGAATGTAATTTCCAGAAGTGCTCCGTAGGTATAGGTATTGAAATGAGCCAATGTGATTCTATCAACGAGTCGTAGCAAGAACAATGATCTTGTTAGAGATGCACAAGCACTTCGCAACTTCCTCGAAGGAACTAGGATGTGCGGGCTTCACTGAGATGAGTATCGAATGAAATACTAAATGCCCTGTTGTATACAAACCTTGCAGGTTAGCTTGTAAATATATAAAATATATAATAGCAAGAACGGGAAATGGTTGCAGAAATGATGGAAGTTGGCATCATCCACGAATCGGTTTCAGAATACGCTAGTCCTAATTCTGGTTTGCAAACAGGATTTTAAATAAGTGTCGATTTTAGACTGCGAAATTCGATTACGATCAGCGGTATCCAATTATTTCATTTTTTCTATAACCTTGCATGTCTTCTGGTCACTATTAAGTACCTAGATCTGAAGTCAACCGTTGAGATCGTTTTGTTACACCGGAAAGTCAATACGAAATTAATCGCATGCCGTTCAGATTAGCAAATACACTTGGGTCTTAGGATCAGTTCGATTTACCAAGGCAATAGTGATGTCATCTTTGTTTATGAAAAGTCTATCCCTGAATGTTTAGATAGATTCGATCGATCGTATCTGAAACTAACCTTATCCAAATGTTAGATACTATTTACAAAATAAGGTTTAGCGATCCAACCGCACCACTCTTAGCTCTTTAACAGCTCGAAGTTTCAATTTTGATAAAAAGATTGGGAAGACAAAGTGGGTCATCCCATACAAATCCAATGGGGCATAAATAATATTAACCACAAAAAGATAGGACTCCTTCCGAGGTTATGTTTGGATTGAATATGAATGCGGAGATTGACCCACGGTTGAATGAGGTAAGACGTAAAAGTAACTAAAATTTGAATTTAGAAATATTGCTTAAATCCGTCAAAAACATAATATATATGTACAGCAAGGAAAATAAAAACGTGCATGTGATAGCAGCCGATCGTATGTTACCATGCCTTCATGTAGCTACCATAAACATAGACGATGATGATGATGATACAGAACAGGTAAAAGAACAGAAAAGTTAAAATATTCCGTTAACATTAGTATATGTGTGTGTAGTGTGTGTGTATTTTGCATAGGCATAAGGTACCGAATAAATAATTATTTACCTATTGCACAGAATTCATAATAGTTACCAAATAATTTAATTAAACAAGCGACTCCTGTTCCGACATAATAAAGTCTCAACTCGGGTCACACAGCGCTAATTATCTACAGGTCAACTAGCAGTTGCCTCTTTCTATCGCGTAACTCTTATCTGTTTCGACAGCACCGCGATATTAGGGTTGTCTTTTTATTTAAATTAATTAATGTGAATATTTAGTTACTGCCTTATTTTTGTGAACAAATAAACCTAGACCAGGTACCAATAACTCGATAGTCTACATATGAAAGAATGACGCGACGCATATTGTGTGCTCCAGCATCAAACAAACGGCGCGCCGCATCCCACTGAATTTTGGCACGATTGGTCGAACCCGAAGTGTAATTGTAGCTTTATACCTACACTGCCAAGTAAACCTGGCATGCTTATTGTGACTGCCTTATACATTCAGCTGAATGCAATAATTATTGTCTATCGGTACAAACTGTAAATATGATACGGAATAATTGTATGAGAAAATATAGACTATTAGTATAAAATTAAATGATTTATCATAATAAGCTAGTTACATATTAATTAATAAGATGTGACATAACCATGCACTTACATGGATAATATAATATAAACAAAAAAAAGGCGAGACAGCAAAAAGAAATGATTTATGATGAGATATCACTACATAATAATGGAGCGGGGTCCCCCGCCGCGTCTGTATGTTCGCGATAGACTGAAGTACTGCTGGGCGGATTTTCGTGCGGGTTTCACTAATAGACAGAGTGATTCAGGAGGAAGGTTTAGGTGTATAATTTGTTAAGATTTTGTGTAAATTGATTGAAATATGTTGATGTTTGTTGAAGATGTCTCTGCTACCCGTACGAGGCCGAAGTGATGAATAAGATTACTAATTGTTGTCATCCGCCGCGCTGGTGTGTAAGAAGGAAGGTTCACAGCCAGTATGTCGCTTGTGGGAAAGAAGTACCATTAGTGACGTCTGCTGGTTTATGAGAAGGAAGGTTCACAGCTATTATGAGATGTATGCCGCTTGTGGGAAGGAAGTACCACTAGTGACGTCCGCTGGTTGGTGAGAAGGAAGGTTCACAGCCATTATTAGAAATATGTATGTCGCTTGTGGGAAGGAAGTCCCGCAAGTGACGCCCTCTGGGTTGTGAGAAGGAAGTATCACAGCCTTTGATTATAATTGTTATATATTTATGTATGTACCTGTTGCTTGTGAGAAGGAAGTACCACTTGTGACGTCCCCTGATTTGTGAGAAAGAAGTATCACAGCCTTTATGAGTTATGTCACTTGTGGGAAGGAAGTACCGCAAGTGACGTCCCCTGGTTTGTGAGAAAGAAGTATCACAGCCGTTATGACACATGTCACTTGTGGGAAGGAAGTACCGCAAGTGACGTCAACTGGTTTGTGCGAAAGAAGTATCACAGCCTTTATGATTATAGTTGTTATAGATTTATGTATGTACCTGTTGCTTGTGGGAAGGAAGTACCGCAAGTGACGTCCCCTGGTTTGTGAGAAAGAAGTATCACAGCCGTTATGACATATGTCGCTTGTGGGAAGGAAGTACCGCAAGTGACGTCCCCTGGTTTGTGAGAAAGAAGTATCACAGCCTTTATGACACATGTCACTTGTGGGAAGGAAGTACCGCAAGTGACGTCAACTGGTTTGTGCGAAAGAAGTATCACAGCCTTTATGATTATAGTTGTTATAGATTTATGTATGTACCTGTTGCTTGTGGGAAGGAAGTACCACTTGTGACGTCCCCTGGTTTGTGAGAAGGAAGGTTCACAGCCGTTATGAGATATGTCACTTATGGAAAGGAAGTACCGCAAATGACGTCCCCTGGTTTGTGAGAAGGAAGGTTCACAGCCGTTATGAGATATGTCACTTGTGGGAAGGAAGTACCGCAAGTGACGTCCCCCGATTTGTAAAAAAAAATTCACAGCCTTTATGATTATAATTATTATATATTTATGTATGTACCTGTTACTTGTGGGAAGGAAGTACCACTTGTGACGTCCTCTTGTATGTAAGGAAGTATCATAATCATGTTTCTGACGCAAGGCACATACGTCCGTAAAATTGTAAGTCTGAATCCGATGCTATGGAAGATTACTATTGGCCGAGTGTTAGGTTAATACGGCTGTTTTTGCGTGCGTGCATGAGGACATGCACGACGTCAGGATGGTCGAGTGTTAGGTTTACAAAAATAGATATATTAATTTGATATAAATTCGAAATATTGTATTCGTTTGTTCATGTTTGGGGAGTGGAAACGAATGTAACGGGCAACACCGAATGTTTACCCCGGTAGAACAGTAAATTTAGGCGGCCTATTTGCTCGTGGCCAGCATCGAGTTCGGACGTGTGTTTAAAAGTGTATTGAAATGGAAGAATATATATCTACCCTACAGTATTCACGTGAGTTTTATTGTACTGTCAGTTTTACCTTTATTTGAGATATCCTACAGAATAGTTAATAACATTTGGTAGATTCATAATTATTATTATGTATAATTTATATAAATAAGTAGGTATAATCAGGTGTATATATGTTCATTAAAATATTAACTTTGAGCCGAAATCTGGTTGAACTTAGCCTATTCTCGTTAAATATACAATAAAATAGAATACCAGTTCTACCGATTGGTAGAACTCGTATTCTATTGTATGTTTTACAATTTACTCAGAATGGGTGTTAAAAACTTATTATCTATACGATTATTAAGTTCTCGTACTGGAAACTTTTTTGTACAGGTTTTAATTAGACTATCGTTACTGCTTGCTAAAGTTTTTAATAAAATATAGGGTAAAAAGTATTCTACGGCTAGCTTATAAATTATTCTCAGATGTATTAAATATAACTACACTACACCCTGAGTTTCCAAGCTATATTCACGCTCAAAGTTACACGACCCAACAATTTTCCGCATAGGAATACTCTAAGATACTATTACTTTACTACTACACTACACAACCCTTTTGGTCTTGATACGGAGAGAAACATAACCAATGTGCAATATGTTCCCATTTTACTGAAGGATAATGAAAATTTAACTTCTCTCTCAATACGAACAAAGAAAACGGCTACAATGTTCTATTTTAGTGTCTATTTGAGTACATATTCAAACCTATTAGGTTCCTATTTATGACCTTAGGGTTTTATGTAGAACAAACAAAACATTGTTTTTATAAATAAGAAGTAGGTACATATTTTCATAGTAGTTAGTCCATAGATGCTCTGCTGCAGAAATCGTGTTTCACCTGCTCATTGTAGTTTAAATTTCCGTTGTACAAGTCATCTTAATTGCAAAATAAATATATATATGAAGTCACCATACTCGATAGACCTTGCTCAGTTGGCGCACACAGATATAGATTTAAGTTTATCTATCTGTAATTACTACTGCAATTACTTCACGTGCCGAATATAGTATAGTTATAATCAACATTTAGTGATTCTTTGGTTTTCCACGTAATGCAAATATAAAGAGAAAATAGATGGATGTTAACAGAAATAAAAATAGGATTTCAACAAAGCACAGTACTATTTGTTCGATATATTTTCAGGAAACAAGCTTTGTTGAACAGAAATAAACGTCGAATGTTAACAAAAACAGCATATCTGACTATTCATGTACTCACTAAAGTTCAAAACTAGTGGAGTAGTCAACTAAAGTGTCCGTCAACTAAATCGATGCAGTAGTCAATTTACACGATTAGTGCCTAGCACGAGTTTTAATCGTATACAAATAATGTTTATATTTACCAAGTATTACAAAGTTTTTACTGACGATGCGAAACGGTATTTTTAGACCACCGATCTAAACAGTCTATTAAATTCAAAATTTTTAAAAACATTTCTCTCATGAGAGACACCGATCGCCTGCAATTTGTGTATTGAGTCGAAATCTAACTCTAGTAGAAACGAAAGATGTAGCCAGTATAGCTGAAGAAGCTTCAAGCGATGATGAATCTTTACATGTTTTGCCTTGTAGTCTTCTCAGACTGTGTTCATTTAATTAAAGTTTATTTTTATGAATTGTGAAAAAGTAAGAGATCTGTTTAAAGGGGGCTAATATTATACAAGACACTTTAAAGTGAGCCGTGGCAAAAACCATGGTTTAAGAATTGTATAATGTGACGGAGTGTTTTATATAGTATAGTGCATTTTATTTATATATTTATTTAATATTTGTAGTCATCGGATTTAAATATAGTAATTTATCATGCCGAAAGAAAACTATTACAATCGTTAATAAAGGCAGTTTTATTTAGAAGTAAAATAAATAGGTTGTCTCTTTAATATTAACTTTACCTAATAGAGTTTCTGATATAGGTAAACTCGCTATACAATCTTTTTTTTACCAACTAATTATACCTCTATCATATTTTTCATAAAAAATTACAATATAAACATTTGTTAAAAAGCTTACAATAATAATGTTTTTAAACTCACCGCAAATCGATGGGAAACAAACGATAGTACGACAAAGTCCGAAGAAAACTTTCAGATATTAATAACTTTCCAAACTCAAGTCCTAAGCTGGCCAAAGAGGTCGGTGAACACGAAAGAGAAAGAGAGAATTCTGAATTTATTTTCGGACTAATGAACATTCATACCTGAGGAAAGGTTGAATAAAATATAAGTTACGGAGTAGATTTCCTCCCTCAGGGGTACTAACTCAGCGTGCTCCGTCAGTGCACGGACGGAAACTTGGCAATAATAAATGACGATTAGATATCTAGCTCGTTTTGTGGATGTTTGTCATTATTATTTATTTTCACAGTTCATCGTAAAATTGTGGAGAATTTAGTGGTTGAGAGAGTTTGTTGGTACTGCGGTATTTTGCTTTCCTATGGTTCGATGGAATGTTTGTTTATTGTAAGCGATGTGTACCTCTTGTGAGATTTAATATAATCCGTATTTAATATAAGGATAGATTTGAAATAATTGCATAGTGTTAGCCATTGTGGCACAAGAGGCTAATTGGCTACTTCTATAGCTCCGCGGTTCTTACTTTTAGCCTTATTAGCTTTCTACTTAGCTAATAGATTTAGTTTAATTTAAGTAAAGAGTTATAAGCTTATTTTCTAACTTAGGTTCAAAGTAACAAACTAGAAGTCAATCCCGGTAAATCACTACATCTGATTGTTACTGAGCTGCTTACAGACAAGTTAACAGTGCACCCTCCTGAGCAATATAACTATTGTATAAGAAGGAGCTTATGGTATATTCCTTCTAGATCTTGTGAATTCATCCCTTTTTTAAATATAACGATAATATTTGATATTACAGAGTTGTGTGAACTCACCTCTGTAATTGCAAATATCATCGTGTGAACTCAAACATATGAACTACATGTTGTGCAGAAAACAAAAATAAAAGCACGTTGTCGACCCGTAAAAGGAATATGTATCTAACGAACTACATTTGGATATTTTCACGTTTACTCGTCCCAGAGCTCCAATGCTTTTTAGTTTTATTTAGATTTAAAATATGACTATAGTTTCCTGTCGAATACGGAATTTAAAAACAGCATTTGAATTATTCCTAGTGTTCTCACATAGCCAGCTTTCCTCTGTGAAATAAAGGCTTTGTAAAACAAACAAAGCTCTCAACATGTTGCTCTGTAATTAATTAAATGAAGTAAAGTTTGAATTCAAACAAAAATCAACGGTTCATTTGTGTTATGTATTCAAGGCTGTAATTATTGAAGCTGTGCATTCATTCGTCTAATGTCATAAACATAATTTACATTACAAAATGGTGGCAACTCGTGCAGAGATGGTGGCTTGCGTAATTGCTTCGGCTCCGTTAATTAACATAATATGCATGATGGTTAATACTGTAACAAATTCATAGACAATATACAACAATAATACCGATTTTATGAATATTCAAAAACGACAGTTATTTTCTATAAAACGGTTAACAAAATTAGTACGCGTGTTTCTTGTGGCAATTCTCCTGTAAGGTGAAGCTACAAGAAACACGCGTTATTTTAATTTAGATCTTCAGTGTTCTTCAGTATTACTTATGGCGATTTTGAGGTAACTTTGAAAAAAATAATAATTTTATATAATTAATGGTAACCCATTAACAACCATTTTTACTTAACATTTAACGTAAAAGTATATGTTTACCGTTAGGTAAACATATACTTTTACGTTAAATGTTAAGTAAATTCTTATGTATTTTCGATTAAAAAGATACAGTACACTACCCGCCGCTCTTGTTTCCACTACTTGTTACAAGGACAGGATGTAAGTAGCAGAAAGTATAAAAAATACTTTAAGTAAATACGGCCAAAAATACTTAATTACCAGCATTTACTCTTCAGCCTTCACTTCTTTAAACAAGAAAAGATTGAAAGTACTGTGTGATATGATAATTAATTTGCTAGCAAAATACATTCATTAAGTGATATCCATCTATCTACTTCAAGGTCGACCAGTCACCACAAGTAGTACTCATTCACTGCATTATGTGCTTCGGAATTTGAGAGAGAAGTATAAAGAATTGCAACGTTTGAATCTATTTTCAAAAAATACTTTTTATTTAAGTTTTTATTATTCTTGTCAACGATACATCGTCTCCTAATGATACACATAATAGTACTTCTACCAGTAGCACTGATTTGAGTGCTCTCATCCTATTATGCTCTTCTTGTTATACAAGACTTTATCACAAGAAAAGTAGGGTTAACAGCAAGTTCTAAATGGAATCAAACATCTCAACTATAAGACACGGAGACGTGCGGCGCAGACAGCTCAAGATCCGTTAGTTTTTAGATTGGATGGCAGCCCTGTGACCACTCCACTACTACCTAATTAATTCTACTGCTGTTTACTTTCATAAAAGTTCCATTGTGTTTTATAATACGGAGGGTAAAGATAAACGAACCTTTCAAATGTTTTGAAAGATAAATAAGAAAAAATATGCAAAGATTAAGGACATACTATCAAAGGAGATCCACCACTTTGTTTGCAGTATTGGTATTGTGACGCGATAATTAATATCGCATCAGTGCCTGTGTAAATACGTTGTGTCCATATGACATGCCTAACGTCGTTAAAAAGTTTTGAAACAGATTCGATATTTACATATACATCAGCACTAATGGAGCAAGGAGATTACAAAGGGCCTTTTCGTTTTTGTAGAAGGGCTACCAGAACTTTGGAATGTTTCATCCAGTGATTATTAAAATAAAGCAAAAAAGCAGGCGTCGCTGGCAAGTTGAGCAGAAGAGCTTAAAACTACCGCGGTAGAAAAAAGCGGAAAATTCACAACTTAAGGACACAACTCAATAATGAAATAAGAAAGATAAGAATAAAAAAGAGTGGAGAAGGAAGTGATGAAAATTATCCTACTACTTGGGAATATTTTGCGTCTACCACTGGTAATGGAATTTTGGGTATGAAGAGCTCTTACACAATGTCCGTACACTTATAAACAGACACTACTCAGACAGTACAGAAATTTATGTCGCAATTTCTGTCGTAGTCTAAACCTAGCTTAAGACAGTGTTAGTTATACATTAGTATTTCAGATCAACGTTGAACTTTATTTGATTTCGATAGCAAGCGGAGCTCACTAAATTTATTAGTTTAAAGATTACTCAGTCAGTCTTACTAATACATCATCATAATATAAATCTAAAAACTTTGGGACCGTGCCTAACCTAATTTCCACCAATACCACATATAAAATAATAGTTACTTCATCTAATACCATAGAGATATAAAGAAAGAGAGATGGCTGCCAAGTGTCCTTCCTGTCTCTTTAAAAAAAAACCATCGTTGATTAAAGAACAATTACTATACACAAATTTTATTTATGAAATTTTACAAAATGTTGTAATACATGTATGTAAAAAAATATACTCTGTATCTTTCATGTGTTTACAATATGTTTTCCAGCTTTCTGCTAGCTTACCTCTTCCCCCTCACCCATGTATCCATGTATAGGTAGACAGTTGGCCTCATAGAGATATAAGATAGATATTCTCATAGAGATAAAAGAATCTCGTTGGATATGGAAGAGGACAACTGTCATAGATATATCTCTGTCTCTACAGAGAGAACATTCGGCGACCATCTCTTTCTTTTCCTTTATCGCTCCCGATTACGTGAAGTAGTATCATTAGCGCACTCTATTCTTATATCTCTATGTTTAATACCAACAAGCAGATTGACAGTTGACAGGATTTTTCAAATAAAAAGGGATGTACCAAAATAAAAACAGCGGCTGTCAAATGATATCAACTGTCATATCGTATATCGATCAATCGTTTGCACCTAGTTTTTTATTTCGGAAAGAAGAATTATTGCAGTTAGTGTTTTTATATTTTATTTTCTTTATCTTGCATTATTTATTTACATGTGTCTTGATGCCTTTAACACGCATGAAAAGTAACATCTTGCTTGTGGGCGTGGGTATCTCTTTTATTGTTAGAACGCTTCACGAAATCCCATTCAGACAATATGGTGTCATGTACTGTATCTAAGTGAGCTCACTCATGTATGTTACTTTTCCTTTCGCACGATCTTACTGCGATAATAAATTAAGAAGTAAAGGTGTATAAGATCTACTTCTATTTTACAACGTGTCTGGAAAAGTACAAAGTACATGATTAGAAAAAGTAATTATCTATTCGCTAATAAGAACTTCTTCTTGGCATTCGCCTGATTATATTCCGGAACCTTTTTATTGTTCTTTTTGATTATCATAACGTCTGGTACTCATTCGAAATATAAAAAGTCCTGCAACTCTGCGGTCTCGCTCGCACATTGTTGTAATCACATCTTATCTCATCTTATCGTTCGGGTATGATTGACCCAGCTCTACAATACGGTTACTGTACGGTTAAAACGTGGAGAGTTACAAATTTTACGGATGGATTGGGGGATAAAATTGGCTCGTTACCCTCTAAGTGGGTGATGCCTATGTTTTGTACTGAACGCCTCCTGGCTGAGATGATGATGATAAAACACATCTTGCACCAACATCATTATTGATTGAATATACTCAATTATATTTTAATTAAAACGGGTATATAGATTTACGATATTTGACACGCAACATTGAAATATCACTATGCAATCCATTGAGTTAAACTAGACTTCAAGGCATAGTTCTAGTGTGTTACTTTTAGGGCGTAAATATTTATCTCATACTTTCTACTTCTAGTATTGTAGTGTTAACAATAATTATTTCATAGTGTTGCGCTCGCACTTAAAGAAGGTTTAATTAAAGAGAGTAAGGTGCATAAAAAAATTTGGAACAAGGTTCGGAAGCATTCATATAACACCACGTGTGGAAAAATACGTATTTAATATTTGTATGAGTATTAAAAAAATTATAACTTTCAAAGTCTCATTTTCGTCGAATTTCAGCATTAATATGTATAAGGTAGAACACAGCGTATCTCAAGAAACTTTTTGCTAAGCCATAAAACACCAAGATATCATCTATAGAAGTGCCTTAAATTTACTTTAACCAAGTTTCATTACAATATTATTCAAATAAACAAGTACCCACAATATAACGACGTAATCATCCAAAGAATGGTCCCATACATCAACAGGAGCGCTCTCCTATTTGGGTCACAGTTTATCACGCAGCCAGCGCACCAAATTTGCCCAAATCGCCCATATTCCTAACATACGGCCACTATAACTACTGAGGTAGCTAACAGCTTATTACGCTATCAGTAATATACCGTAATTAGGTTCCATTCGGTTTTGCGTATTTTCTTTTTTTCCTTTGTCTGTGTATAGTGCAGTTAATCAGATAGCATTGTTTCGGTTTGTAAGCGTAATATGCGATATTTATAAACATTACAGAGATAGATTGCGATATTTCAAGATACATGTATTGGAAATTAAATTTTTTATAAAATATATTTTCCGTCTAATTTGAGGTAATACTAATTGTATTTATGTGGGTAGTAGAGTATTATTAACGTGTTACCCATTTGCTTTCCTGAAGGAACTTGCATATAATGCAGATTGTTTTAATACTGACTATACGTTCGTGCCGTAGTCTTAGTGCTTTTATGAGATCCTAGATTCCATTTCCAGGTCCGGCGATGGTTATTTAATTATTCTATTATATTATTAGGAAACGTTCGATAGTCGACGATATGCTCATTCCTTTTACATGGGACCAAACGATCATCTGGCAAAATGTTGGTATATTATTCTTATGGTGTTAACTACACCTTTAGGGTATATTAAGAAACTATATGCTTTGCGACAATTGAAAATGGCACTTTAACTAAGTCGTCGGTCCAATTTCAGAAACTTCTTAAAATACTTCGCAACTAATATTACAATAGGGAAATTGTTTTTTTCTCTTATGCTTGACACAGTCTAACATAGTAACTGATCAACGTATTTTCTAAATATATTACATAAACCCGGAGGTTGATATAGACTACTGTCACGCTTCCCTACTATCGCGTATCTACATAATGAGGCCTCATTGATAGTAGCACAAAGAACGAGTTAAATCGACCTAATTGTCTCGGCTTAAAAAGCCTTTACAGCCTTTTAGAAGAGATCATGAAGTATTCCCAAAATTGCTTTGAAATATTTGCCTGATGGACGAAGTTCGACTACAAGGAATAAAATTTTGAATATTTTTTATTTTATTTAATTGACCTAATTGTATCAAACTATCAGGCTATTCATTTCCAGTATAAGCTGAACTATCATTTTATAGAATTTCCGTACCATAAATGATCAACATGTGGGACCGGTGTATCTTTTATCAGTCGTTTTATTGTCATTTTTTAATTTATAACACACTTTTTTTTTGTTTTATGCACTTTTTCATTTTTCTATAATTTTTAAAGTATTCCAAATTTCACATTCATTCGTAGGCTGAATTTGCTTAAAAAGGGTACAAAGAATTCTCGTTACGGATAAATATTCTATTTAATAAATACTAGCAACCCGCCCCGGCTTCGCACGGGTAGTAGAGACATCTTCAACAATCATCAACATATTTCAATCAATTTACACAAAATCTTAACAAATTATACACCTGAGGAAGGCCTCATGAATCACTTTGTCTATTAGTGAACACCGCATGAAAATCCGTTCAGAAGTTTTTCAGTTTATCGTGAACCGACAGACGCGGCGGGGGACTTTGTTTTATAATATGTAGTGATGTTAATCTTCGCTCACTAACTAACTAAGAGACAATGAACTGCATTAAATTAGTGACTTCTATACTAATTACGCAAAATTTTGTATGCAACGAAATTTTCATTCTATTTTTTATTTTTATAATAGCTTCTTTACAAGTTCTTCTAAGGCTTTGTGTGTTCTTTACGTATATACATTTTTGATGATTTATTTTCTCAGTACGGAGCGCACAACCTTCAAATATATTTCAATGTTGGTTACAGGGATATATTTATCTGTTAAAAGGTCAAAGCTTTTTATGCCGTTTGATTTTTCAATACGTATCGACTGGCAACCAAATATATTTGGGTCTTGTAACGCTGTTATATTTAGCTTTTAAAGGGGCAATGTTTTTGGTCATGTATTTGTTTTTTGGGTTCCGTTCCTCAAAAGTAAAAAAGGAACCCTTATAGGATCACTTTGTTGTCCGTCGGTCTGTCAAGACCTTTTCCTCAGGAACCAGAAAAGGTATCAAGTTCAAATTATCATCAAATGCTTATGTCAGCGGTCCCTTGAAGCTGTAGAAAAATTAAGTTTCTAAGTCAACGCAATCAAGAGTTACGGTCATTAAGCCTTAGATTTTAACAAATTTTAACATTTCGCACTGAAGTCAAAACCTACAGGGTACTTCCCATTGACCTAGAATCATGAAATTTGGTAAGAAGCAAGGTCTAATAGCACAAGTAAAGGCAAAAATCCAAAAGTTGTTAATTTGTTGTTATATCACATAAAAAAAAAAGTTTTTGTGATTACAAACTTATATTTTGCGGTTGGATTGTTGACTTTGTCATACATTGCAACCGCAAAGTTAAGTTTGTTTTTCGAAAAAGACTGGCAAAACTCTTCGAGAATTGATTCCCGAGATGGCTATGGATACTATCTAAACACAAGTTTGTGTGCTTGCAAAACGCTCGGTGCTCGAGTCAGACTCGCACTTGTCCAGTTTTTTTTCAGTAAGTAGCGATAAACATCCAAAAGTATTTGAATCTCGGCTGCACTGACATTTAGCTTTTTAATGGGCAGAGTAATATGTACCTACTTTCTTTAAAGTATTGACACAGTATATACTAATTCGAGGTGTATTTTATCAAAAATGCACTTTGACAGTGGTATTTATTGTATCTTAACTCACTTTGAAGAGGTCAGTGCTCGGTTCTCAACTGATTTCCAGTATGTATGTTTCAATTTCAGTCGACAGAAGGTATATGTACACATTAATAATTAATGTGTACATATTATATGTTTATGTATTAGGGAATAATTATTATTCCCTAATACATAAACAAGTATTCTGTCATTAGGTACTTAGTATAAAACGCATATAGAACATCACCAACAGAGTTATATTATAATTGCTATGTCCGGTAGTTCGCATAATGGCCAGCGATTTGCTTGCAGTTTAATTAGTGAGTAAGCCACGCTGTGCCTTAATTAAGGAATACGTTCTCGTATAATGAAGACGACGATGAAATGAAGATATTTGACGCTTTAGTCTTTAACAATTTTACATGAAATATTCGATTTTAACTTGCTATCGCCGTTGACTATCGAGTGAATAGTTTGATTTATATAACAAATGTCTAAGTCAATGAAATAAAACATTCAACGTTTATGAATTATGGTCGAGCTTCGACCACAAGACCTTCTATAGTTATAATAAATCCAATTACACTTTGGTTACAGTCGCTCCTTCTTCTGACAGCCTCTTGTATTCTGCACCACACTATTCACGAATTCAAACCGTGCTTAACGGGATCTGAGGTCCTTTTTAGGGTTCCGTTCCTCAAAAGGAAAAAGGAACCCTTATAGAATCAGAATCACTTTGTTGTCCGTCTGTCTGTCTGTCAAAACTCTTTTTCTCAGGAACCCGTAGACGCATCAAGATGAAATTAATACCAAATACACATGTCTGCAGTCCCTAGAAGCTGTACAAAAATCAAGCTTCTAAGTCAATACATTAAAAAGATACGGCCATTAATAAGTCTTAGATTTTAACAAATTTGAACATTTCGCAGGTAAATCAAAACCTATATAGCACTCCCTTATTCCCTTCCCATTGACCTAGAATCATGAAATTTGGTAAGAAGCAAGGTCTAACAGCACAAGTAAAAAAAATCCGAAAGTAGTTTATTTTTTGTTATATCACATAAAAAATAGTTTTTGTACCTTGTCATAATTATTGAAAATTGAAATCATTACACCTGTAAACTTAAAGAGTAAATAGACAACCGAGCCGCTGACAAAAAGTTTCAAATAATCATATAGGTATAATAAAACTGACTCTGGAATCGATTTATATTAGTAGTAATTGTGTATGATTGATTGCTATTTCGAACTTGCGATATTTCGTAGTACTCAATGGCATTTTAAAACTAAGTAGGTAATAGTGACTATTAACAAATCGATTGTATTTCAGAAAGATTTCAGGGATATTTAAGCCAACCGAGCCTGTATGAGAGATCTACTGACGGTAAAATAACCTCGTGACGTAGGTATAGTTGTTTTATTGCCCACATTGAAACGTTTACTGTGTTTCAATGTGGGCTTGTGGGTTTATATAATATATTGCGAAGTTGTAAACAAAGAACTGTTATCGTTTGTAAAGGGTATCATTACACGGTTGAAGTTAATCTTTTGCTATAGAGATACAAATCGTTTCATATTCGATGCTGTGGGCGGGTACGTCACAATGTCGACTATGTATACTGTGCGTGGGCGTTTTGAATGTCAACTGGATATAATTGTACACCTCAAAGTAAATTGCGGATAATTTACTTCTATAGCAATTATTATCAAATATTGTTAATGGATAGCTATCCATTAACTATGCCTAATTGACACTCAGTTATTTCTTTAGCCAGCAAAAAAACGAAGGGGGTTCTCAAGTGAACCCGTATATTATTATTATTATATATGTTTTTATGTATGACCACGCATCTAGACAAGCGGCAGCGTGTCAAGCCAAGTTCAAGGTAAGAACTGGCGACGCAGCAGCCGTGTGTTAAAATACATGAACCATTTGGAGCCACTTTTGATGTCTTAATAACTCAAAGTCTATTTACAACAAACACATTAAATTTGGGTTACTTATTAAAACTCCTTAGATTAACTAGAACCCCAAATTTCATAGATACTAACGTCTAAAAATCGTCATTTTTATCACTGACTGACATATAGCTTAAAAACCTAGCCCGAAGTGGGTTAAGTTTCAGACGATCTAGAAAATTGAAATTTGGCGTCCAGGTAGGTTATTGTAAGTATACAAAAGAAAAAATCAGAAAACAAACATTCGATTTTTATTTATAACTAGCGCCTTTGAAAATTATAACAGTAAATCTTTTTCTTTCGCAGGCGGATAGGCTGCAAGAAGAAAAGTCGCGTTAATCGTTTTGTATATCAGATAATGATTTATAAAACTTAGACAGCCAATAATAACACAAACTGCAACTGGCAGCGCAGGCTCAGCCATCTGACATCATTGGGAAAAATTGTTTATATAATTTGTAAATGTGTGATGTGATTGTACTATTTTATAAATAAATATAAAATAGCAGAAATAAGATAACTATACGTAAACGCAGGAAAAAATATTAATTTTACATATCACTTGAATGATGAATAATAATACTTTTCTTTACAAAAGTAATGATATCCCATCAAAAACATAAATGTGAAAATGGGGGCCAAGTTCAATATTAAAAATATCCGTGGTTGTCGACTTCGCCGACAAAAGAATTGAGATCTAAATGGGTGCCAAGTTCTGTAGATAATCCTGAAATTTATTTATAAGAATATTCAACATTCTAAAATATATTTAAAACACAAATTCTTGATTTTTTTTCTGCTTCAACAATGTTTATTTAAAAATATAGCTTCTTAAATTTGAACAGTCAAATTTTTATACACAAATCACATAACTTATGATAAATTGAAGACTCAAGATTTGCTCCCATTTTCACATTTATGTTTTTGATATGATAACTTTTACAAGATCGATTTCGAGGATCCTTTTTTTATTGGATAGTGTATACTTTGAAGTTGATCCCATTTAAATTTTGAATAATAATTTCAAGTTTGGCGTCGTCTAAAATTATTTATGTATTTACATTAGTGTAGGAGTTTAGTTAGGCTAACAAATTTATTTTTCGCTTTTCAGTTCCTTTCTTCTTTCGTCGGTTAGTTTTTAAAAAGTGTTTTTTCTAAACAAAATAACAATTATTAATAAACTTTCAATCAACATTTCAAATATTTTCAAATCCAAAAGCAGAACCAGTTTTAGTTTAGGTCACGTCCTGGAGACTATATTGTGGTAATACCTGAAGCTATATCATTGGCAAGTTAATGATACGTCAATATATTAAAGAAATATAATAATCGTAACGTAACGTATTCAAAGCAATGGTGAAAAGTCACTCCCTAAACTTATAGGTCCATTAGCAGCTGGTATACTGTAACTGTCAATTGTTGTTTTAATGTTTATTTGCTGAATATTGATAACATGTATTCTCTCAGTATATGATTATTTATATTATTACTTCGGTATGTATGTAAGTATATATATTGTATGCATATATATAAATCTGGGTATATGTTTGTTCTGTATGTATCTATATATTTAGTTATGTGTATACCTATTTATATGTAGTACACCGGCAGCTACCACTTACTCCAATCACTAAATCCATCCTAAAGTTCTTTGGTAGAGGTCGCTTTTAGCGATAAGACCGCCCATTGTACCTAACACCAACATTAATATTAAGATCATTTGTAGTTCTATGTATAAGGGGTACAATAAAGCATATTCTATTCTATTCTAACCTTTGTTCCTTATATCGCATCTTGCCAACCTACAGCCTACAGAAAAAAAAGATAACCATGGTGCGGTCACGCTATCGATTCCTGCTCAGTTCAAATATTTATTAGGAATGAATATGGCTATTTGCATTGATTTGGGTGTTTATATATATGTATGTAATTACTTGCAAAATGTATTTAAATAATCTTAGTCATGTTCTTGAACCCATAGTATGAGCTATGTTCAGTTTGAGTCTAAACAGTGCTGTATAACAATTAGTTCCAAAAATAAATTTGTTATGTGTGGTAGGCTAAAATTTTTTTGCAAATAGTAACACTGAATTATTCAAAAACCTGTAAAGGAAGAAGCACGCGGATGGCGGAAAACTATGCGCCCTTCATGCATGGAGTGCTTCAAGGGACAAAGGCATGCTTTTGCGGCTCTCAGCGGCTCTAATCTTGAAAATGTATTAATTACGAACGAAGTTCATTTTCACATTGCGGGCACGTCATTAAGCACAGTTATCGATACTGGGGCAAGGAAAAATACTTATACACCTGGTATTAAACACCGAAAGCCACTTCATTCACCCAAATTGACACAGTATGAGCTGTAAAATCAGCAAAGGGCATAATTTGATCCGTATTTCTTTAAAAATAATCAGCGGTGAATTCAGCGGAATACGTGAGGGTTTTTGATGAGACAGTCACGTGAATTTGCAGGATTTGTATCCTTTTGTTGTTGTCAACAGGACCTGAAATACCTGGATGCAACAAGATGGAGCGATATGCCATACGTCAAACGTGACTTTACCGGCAGTCAAAGAAAGGTAGTCAGAGGTGATATTCCATGGAGTCCGGACCTTGCGATTTTTTCTGGGGTATCCCCCCAGAAAAAATCGCAAGCAACCTGAAAAGTTGTATGTTTATTTATTAACAGATAACAATATCCGAATTAAAAGAGAACATCCATGAGGAGATAGCCGCTAAGTCCCACAGCATGTGTCAACGTGTTTTCCAAAATTTGCGTAGTCGTTGGTTGGAGTGCCGATGACGAGATGGCGGCCATCTCGATGATGTCATTTTTAATTAAAATAGATTACATTCGATGTTTGTTGTGTTAAATAAATGATCAACAATATATGATTTGTAGTTTTATGCTATTGATGCAACAAAATTTGGCCCTCCTTTATTTATCAATTTCTCATGCCTCCATCCAGAGATGGGGAAGCCATCTCTCCATCCTCCATCCTCACAAAAATCATGTCATAAATAACATCTACGAACTAAAGAGTAACAGACAGCAAAATAAAGTATATAGAATTAAAACATCTTAAATCAGAAAGCTTATTCGTTAATACAGTATTAAGCAATTCCCAGAAAACTTAAAGGATAAAAAGGATTTTCTTGAAAGCCTGCCAATGTTCATTTTAAAATATATATTTTGGAACTTAAAAAGATTAAGTATTTGGAGAATGGTGTACATATATGTCTGTATAAATGAAGCTAGTAAATACGTAGCTCGTGGCAAAAAACTTTGTGAATATCCAATAAGTTTCTTTTAAAAAACTATAAAAGAGCCTAAATCATGTCGTTAAAAAGAAAGTTCACCACTCACCTCTTTCTATTCTTTTAGGGTCTTAGGTACAAGTGTTAAACATACCGCCCAGCGCATAATCTGGGAGACTACCTTCCCCTTTGCATTACTGTGTATTACGTAAAACCTTTCTCATCTATGGAGGCTACTGTTAGGGTTGAATGAGGCGCTCGTTACTACGCCTACGCCAGCCGGTTCGCCGACAACGAATTGAATATGCCTGGCGATCGTCTTTTTTTTTGCGTGATGACCTCCACGTAGAAGATGTGCATTACCAACCAGATAACACTAAAAAAGAATTAACACTTAGCTAGTTGTGATGCCTGACTATAGTGTTTTGTAGGGCCAGGTATCACCCTGGCCCTACAAAACACCACACCAAGGTTTGGTTCAACAGATTTCTGCTTGAATTGCATCGCATTTGAGTAACTTTTTGTTATTTTTAGGGTTCCATTCCTCAAAAAAAAAGGAACCCTTATAGAATCACTTTATTGTCCATCTATCTGTCTGTCTTTTTATTTCTGTATGTCGATGTATGGGAGAATATTTTAGAACCACAAAGTTAAGTTTGTCTTTCGGAAGAGACGGGCAAAAATCTTCGAGAATTGATTCCCTAGATGGATGTACTATCTACATACAAGTTTGTTTTTGCGGAACTCTCGGTGCGCGAGTCAGACTCGCACTTGTCCGATTTTTATGTCAAAAGATATTAACGAAATCTTTATAGGATTAGTTTTTTGTCTGTCCTTCTGCTCGTATTAATATCTACTACCCAAAAAAAAATTAAAAAAGTACCTATGAAATAATAACTTGACTTGTACATTATCTCGGTTGCAAAATATCTTATAGCTCTTTTAAAATTAGTATGTGTTTCATCGAAAACGTCTACTCAAGAGCATATCCTATTATATTATACTAGCAGCGCCCCGCGGTTTCACCCGCGTAAGTCCCGATCCCGTGGGAAAATCGGGATAAAAAATAGCCTATATGTTAATCCAGGTCTCCAGCTATATGTTTTGGCGTGAAAAAGTAACAAACATCCATCCATCCATCCATCTAAACTTTCACATTTATAATATTAGTGTGATTGCTTAATATAATAGAAGAGTGTTCTAGTAGTGTTGTGTGTGTAAAAAATAATGTTGTGTATGTCAGTACCTAGCGTCAGTTTAGTGATACTGTGCTTGAAATCTCACTAATTTTTTAAATTTATGGCATATAGAGAACAATATGATCAAGAGCTAAATCGACAGTAAATATGTTACCATTGTTTGTTTTTTATATTTAGAAAATCAAACATTTATGAATTAATTCACTCTCAAAATTCAAACATTTAGTTCAGAATGACTTGGCAATCACATACGGCAATAAAATCTACACATCTACAACAAAATGTATCTAATATTTGCGCTCTGAGCGCTTTGTTTATGTTTATATGCATTATGGCCCGCTAGCGCAATGTTCAATTGCGAATATTTAAAATAGTAGATTATTCTTGTAATTATGTTGCCAATTTCTTTCTTTTTTAACGTGTGGAAACCCCCACTGGTGGTCATCCCACCCGGAGCTAAGCGGTAGGGTGGTATGTCGGACTCGGACCGACTAAAACCACACGGTGTTCCATCATAGTACTTATTGAAAGGGCCTCAGGTGTACCCTCGAAAGGGAATCCCTATAAACCCCGGTAGACTAGGCTTAACCCCTGTAAGTGAGGCAGGCACGCGGGGAACACGGCGCCGTCGTCTTGGGCCTGCTTCTACTAGGGCGATACGGGGATGATCCTGTATGTCATCCACAGGCAAGCGCTCATAGAGGTGGGAAATCGACTTGCTCGCTCCGGCGCCTGGTGCGTCTTCTGCGGGATGAGATAGTTCGCCTGTTCCCTTTGGTAACGCATAGGTAATTCACGCGTCAATGAAACGCTGTTATGATAATGACATTAGAAATTATAATTAACACATTATAGAATGTCATTTTAAGATTGTTCTCTCTATGAACACTAGAATAAAACTCTGTCGTTATAATTACGTGATACAAACGGTTATTCATCAAGCGAAAGGTTATTAAGTTTCAGTAACCCGAACATTTTAACTTAAAGATATCTCGTTATTTTTCTACACGACGCCTTTGACCCTGTTTGCCTTAAATAATATAACGGGAGGCAATGAATACAAAATTTTCGCGTTGGCGGAAAATATTCAATAATCTTTTTCATGCGAAGCTATATGTAGGTACGGCAGAGATTGTGTTAGTATTTCATTTTCTTTATAAATACTTAGAATCGCAAACTGTATCTTCGTAAAATTATGGAGGACTTACATTTTTGCTTAGCAAAACGGTCCTGTAGGTCATGACAATGGTGTAATTTACTTTTATCGTCACATCTAAATAGGGCTCGGCATCTTCTTTTAACAGTTATCTATATAGGCACGTTGTTTTTAACCATGCAAAAATCCAGCATTTTTTATTAAATATTAAATTACACCTCTTAATCTGTGTTAATCTTAAATTATTATTATTATTTAATTTGTATATGTTCTCTCTTCTTATTTCTATAAATTGGCATTATTGGCCAATTGGTGCTAGTCGTTCCTACAAATTGCATATTTTATTTGATGTTTTTTATTTTATTTACAGGCTATATGTTATGTAACTAATGTATGTATGCAATTATTACATGTATGTTTATAGTATTACAACAGTGCACACGTCAGTGAGGTGTCTTTGGGCTTCAGTTCAAAATCAGCGCTGTGGTCACTTTTAGGGGCATAGCATAGGCTGGGCTGTGGTCTTTTAGTCACACATTTTATTGTATGTTGTGTTTCGTAAGTAATTCTTTTCTTTAGTTTACTACATTTATTTTTCTTTTATGTTGTATCCGTGATTATTTATTTTGTTGTGGCTAATAAATGTATTTTCTTTCTTTCTTGCATAATTAACCTAGCAAAACTATTGGTAAATTAATTGACTGCACTTCTACAATAATTTCAGTGACATGTAACTAGTATTCCCGGATCTAATCTATTAATATAAATAAAAATTAAAAGCTGCTCGTTGGTAAGTGCATCACTTGAGAATGGCTAAACCGATTAGGTTAAATTTGGTTTTACTAAAACCGTAAGAGTACGAACTAGGTTTTTAGACAAAAAACAATTGAAAATCGTTTTTTTGTGTAATAAAAACAGACACGAAACATTTTACGGTGTGTCGGGTCAGCTATCTAAAATATAAGACCTTGTTTAAAAAAAACAACAAACATTTACAATAAAGGTGGCTATAACAGTTAATAACGAGCAAGACCTTAATGTCATAATTATCGTTTGTGGTTAGTCAGATTTATGAGACACGGTTGTATGTGGTAATGGTATGTAAACAAAGAAAGAAAGAGAAATATGAAAGAAAAGTATTTTTTCCGATCACGCAATACAGAATACAGGATAACTTATTTTGTGTGCTATGCTTCTTGAGATAATATGTTTGTAAAGCTTTCATGACACAGAGATAATTTCACTGTAAGAGTCGTTTTCTTCCACCCACCGTTGACTTTATGTATCTTTTTGTAATACGTAAAAAAATTATTTGTCGTCGGTTCTTGTTCTACGTAGCCAAATCTAGAAGTTGTGGTGTATTCCACTTATGCTTCACCTGGTTTACAGCTATTAATTGCAAGAAATGTAATCGGTTGGCAACTCATATCTCCAGTTGGCATAGTATAGGCTCACTACAGCTGGTAATAGACGAGTATGCAGGACATCTGCACCTGAGACTCTTAGGTGCCGACTTATACGCTAGGAAAAATTTAAGTGCCGCCTATCCTATCCGCCTACCAGTTCGAGTCCAGCGATAGAAAAGTAAGGTATTAGCCGTGGAGGTCTTCACAAGTTAAAACAAAGTACATATCCACCACTCACAGATCTTAGAAAAAAAGCAAGGTCTTACAGCAACAAGTAAAGGGAAAATTCCGAAAAATAAAAGAAGTTGAAAATTTTGGTAAATTTTGGTACTTACAAGTTTTCGCGAAAATCTAAATTTGCCCATATATTTTTATTATGTTGATTCAGGAACTTGATTTTTATACACCTAATAGGGACTATAGACTTCA
Organism: Euplagia quadripunctaria; assembly: GCA_963859945.1. Lineage (NCBI taxonomy): Eukaryota > Metazoa > Arthropoda > Insecta > Lepidoptera > Erebidae > Euplagia > Euplagia quadripunctaria. The sequence continues at coordinate 18,999,377 of OY982564.1, read as the reverse complement.
GTATGTGGTATAAATTTCAACTTGCTAGGTCCACCCGTTCCTGAAAAAATCCGTGGTGACACACGGACAGACGGACAAGAGAGTGATCTTATAAGGGTTCCTTTTTTACCTTTTGAGGGACAGAACCCTAAAAAGCGTACATAACTTTTCTGTTGAATATATAAAACGATACCTACTTAAACGTTACATGTCTAGATAGAATCCCAGATACGGGTCACACAGTCAATACGACCAATTTATGGTGGTACTATAACTTTTGTTACATCCGCGATATCCGTGTGATTTACGATGTGTAGGCATAACACTCGTATCCTGTTTTAGATTACTGCGCATTCATGGTAAATGTTTTCAAACATCCCCAATAGTGTAGTACAGGAATAAAACTTTTTCCTGCATGATATTTTATCCCGATTAGGAAACGCGTGTTAAATGTTACGTATGTTGAAGAGATGGTGTCTCTTGCTCTGGTGCACTTATATGGTACATATTATGTGATTCGATCTTTTCTACATGATATTGTCGAAAGTTTACGCGAATGTTACACATTGAAATAAAACTATTGTTCACGGATTCTATCGCGATTTATTTGGTGTTATTTTACTATCTATACTGATCCCGACGTTTCAGTTGCTTTTCAGCAGCCATAGTCTCATGTATCGAAGTGCAATGTTATCTCAAAGTACCCGAAGTTTGTTGATTGTTGGTGTTACTATTTACGCAGAATGAGCTCAAAGTGTCTTGAAGCAAGCAAAACACACCAAGGCTTCAAGACACTCGCGATAGAATCCGTGAAAAATAGTTTTATTTCAATCGATCTTTTCTGTTAATGGTACAGAGTGTGAGAACGACTACAGAGTAAAATAAAAAAAATGCCTGTGTGTCTTATACCAAAGGCGAGAAGCATTTTTTAAATTAAAATCATAACAGATTCTTTTAAGGATAACTATTTTATGACTTAAAAGCGCTTAGAAATCTTTCAGTGCATCTGCCGATCTAAGGATGTATCTTCTGGTTGTATTATGTAATTTGATACTTTAAATAATAATCTTAATGATGTACAGTCATTACGCTTGACATACGTTTATAAAGGTCACGCAAAGTGCGTTTTAAATAAACTTGCTATCGGCAAACTGCACTCAATTGATTTTCTGACATGTTAAAGCTACTGTTCTAATTTTCAATAGCAGTTTCCGCGCGGTTTCGCTCGCCTGTGCATATTTATATATTTTGCGCGGAACCCTAATTCTTTTTTCAAAATAAAAGTAGCCTAAGTTACTCTTTATAACACACCAGCTATCTGCCAGTGAAAGTCCCGTGGCAATCGGTCGACCCGTTCCTGAGATTAGCCGGAACAAACAGACAGACAGACAAACATTTAAAAAACTGAGTTTTAAAAAAAATATTGACATAACACAGACACTTTAATTTTATTTATTTGTATTGATTTATACAATACACTTAAGTTAATAGCTTTTCTATCTAAAACTTGAACCCACAAAAAACAAAGCATGTTTTTATTTTCGTTAGAATATACGACAGTTTACATTGTTCCACTTCATCAACATCTATGAATGTTGGAATCTATTCATATTGCGAATATACTTAAATTCACATATTGTATCTAACAAGCTGAATGTTCTGAAAACATTTATAGAAATACATAAATTATTACCGGTATTGCAAAAATACGATATAGAGTCTAATTAATTCCTTTGTCTCACCTTTATTTGTGGATACAATAAAATAGTTCAGGCTTCTACAAACCACGTAATCTGCTGGCTAATTTGCCCTTAACTACATACTACACTATTTACACTACTATACTATATAATGCGCCACTGAAGAAGTTAAAGAAAAGTTATAGAAAAAAGTTAGTTATATAAAAAACCGGACTCTGAAATAATCGGAAGCTGCAGAAGTTTTCCATGGCAATATATTCCTGTGCCTGGGGTAACGTAGGTGAGGACCCGGGACTTCGGGACAATATGTATATAAATGAAAAGCACCTAATTGTCTACTGTGTCAACGGGATCATTGCTGCTGACCTATCGCTTTATGCGCCATCATTCGCATCATTTTAACAAAATACGATAATTTCTTTTCTGACGCTTTGAAGACAAAATATAGTCCGGGAGATAATAACTTCTTCAGTAAGTATATTTGTACATTGTCCTACTGTAGAATATTATCCGTATCTATTTAAATAAATAAAGAAAAGTTAACAGATTGGACTTCTTATCCTTTGTAAATACAATATACTTCTCTTTAAAATTTGGTTTTATTAAATAATGGGACTATTTTAATAACAGAAAGTTACGTAGTATAAGAAGTGGAAATGTAGCCCCTCAAGGAATTGCCAGAACTTATTATTTTTATCCTTAGAAACAGTCAACGCTATCTAACCAAAATTAAAAAGTTAATCTTAAAATCTTTTAAGGTTGGAGTAAGACAGGTATCTATTCCGGATGTCTTAATAAAGCTGTTCCCGGATCCCTCCTACTTAAGGCGCAGTACGGCACACCGTGTGGTTTTAGTCGGTTCGATTCCGACACACCGCCCCACCGAAAACCCCGGTGGGGTGACGGCCCGAGGGGGTTTCCACACGCACAAAAAAAAAGACAGGTATCTATAAACTCCATTGTAAGTTAAAATTTGTGAAATGAAGTTGAAATTTTGTAAATTGTATTAAAAGTAAAAACAAAATAAACAAATGTAAATTTAATAGTAAGTAATTTAATTTATAAGTAAGTATTTTATAATATCAAATTAATTAGACATTTTTTTATTAATTTCCGTTTTTATTCGTAGGTTTTTTATTTTTTTTCATTTGCATGCTTTATTTAAAAGAAGAATGTAGCTGGCTTAATACCTTCATGATTCATTGTTTAATATGAACAATAAGCATTGACGTATGTAAATGGAAAAGACTTACTAGCATGTAAGTTACATCACATAATTGTTTTCAGATTGTCGCCATTTATTCACAAATTAGGTATTAAGTAAATTACCTTATAAATAACACCGCGATTAAGTTTTGTTTTGCATAGAACTTAAATCACAAAACGTAGGTGTTAAGTTTTTTTTTAGTAATATATTAATAATTTTTTGTAAACCTACAATTTCATTTGATTGTAGGTTTATAAAATTTTTACATTCGTTTGTGTTACAATTATAAACCAAGCCACCCAGCTAGGCTACAGAATAGCCTGTGTTAGGGATAAAACAGTCCCAATCCCTCAAAAAAGGTGAAATTTATTGTGGCACGTGTTTTTTTTATTTAAAATTAAAGTTTATTTGCTTAGAAGTATTGATAGGACATTTATAATCCCTAAACCTTGGTCTCACATAAGTGAGAGATTTACATAGAATATACGGCAAAAAGGTGCCGGCCACCTAGCCGAATTTTTTTTTTTAAACCCCATACTTTTTTAAAAAAGGAGTTACTATTTGACGTTTTTATTTTATAGACTTATCTATTAATTAAATACATATTAGCATGTTTCCGAATAAGCAAGACAGCATTAATCAACTCATTTTCATTTTCTTGTTCGAAATTCCATATGGAACAGACTAATTAAATTGGTAAATAATTATTCAAAGCGAACATAATATTATTCAGATTATTTTTATAAACATTAAGGTTTGGGCATATTATTATTATTGTTGTTATGTTGTACCAGAGTTTAATGAGTAAACAAATCTATATACGTGAAGAAAAACTTCATATTGTATTTTGGTAATTTTGCTAGCACGGAGATTTTGCACAGTTAAATCTACATAATACAGAAGAAGTGCAGAAAGGTAACATTGTTATATCGTATACATGTGTTACAGATAACTAAAATTAAATAAAATAGTTTTTGTTTACGTTCATACTATATTTGTTAAACAAAAGAAAATGATAATAATAATTAGTTCATCTATTAAAAAAGTATTTTGACAAACAACTACCACTTCATGAAATCATAACCCAGGAGCATCAGCAACTCATGCAGAGAAAAGAGGAGAGGTGTCACCATTTCCATTTTCAGGAGCACAGATTTTATAAATATTCTGTAATTTGTAGTTTATCATTTTAAATACAGTGCTCCCACTTACAAGTACGCACATGTTTGCTGTTTCAGGCTTGAGATCGTTCTAGAGATCTCTGTAGCAAATATACATTTTATTTATGTTTTAATTCTCTTGTCTTGTGTATTCTAATTTCGATTTATTATGATTATAATATTTTTCAGTTTTGTCGCTACTGATGTAGCGATAGATCGTGAAAACAGCCTTGCAATACTAGATCTCACATTCTTCAATACTTTCTACTTCTTTTAAATGCATCGTTAACCGATTTCCTTCAGGCTGACTGTGTGTTTGTTTGCCAACTTAATTGTTACCCAGGTAAGAGAAAAGCATTTTATAACAGCTAAATGATTTGATAAACTGCTACATAATAGCAAACAAAGGGCAAAACATTATTATAAACTAAATCATAATAAGCGTACACGATAACAATGATAGTTTCGTAATCATCCTTACAAAGTAGCGTGACAATGAATTACGAAGTAATTTCCTTAACTTTAAATAAATATCCGATATCTTTAGCAAAACGTACCAGAAACATTTTTCTCAGTAACTATGCAAAATGAACTGGATTTATAGACGTTTAATATTTCTTAGCCTCCCTTTGTATACGTGCGTCGAATCAAGGTACGCGCTTAAAATATTAATCCACGTACTGGATCGCAGAAACAATTATAGAGGTATGTATATTGTATTTTAGCTACCCCTATATATACTTGAAGCGAGATGTCGGATTAATTCTGAGTATATTAACAGAACAGAGTTAAATTCTTGGATAATAAATTATTTGAATTGTAAAATATAATAAGAAAAGTACCTAAAAGACAAACTCGTTAGTCGTTTCATTAAATATAACCTATTATTAACAACTAGCACCGCCCCGCGGTTTCACCCGCGTAAGTCCCGATCTCGAATATCGGGATAAAAAGTTAAGCTATATGTTAATCCAGGTCTCCAGCTATCTACATACCAAGTTTCATCGCAATTGGTTTAGTAGTTTTGGCGTAAAAGAGTAACTAATATCCATACATCCATACATCCTCACAAACTTTCACGTTTATAATATTAGTAGGATTTGGGTCATCATGAAAAGTGAAGAGTTATTCATTAACCCTTCCAAATTTCCATTGCTATTTCAACCACATACAAAAAATTATATTAAACATCTGTATATCCTATCTTGCTTTGAAGAAGGTGGAACGATTTTATTGACATAATATGTATATGTGAATACTTATATTACTTTCATATTCCTTCATTACTTAATCAAATTAAATTTCGTAGGTTAAGAGAAATATATTTTGACAACTAATTCATAAGAGTTCATTTCCTTCGGCTCACGGCCGAAAGAAATAAACTGTCTTACTTATGTCTTTCTGTGTAATTTTGTGCCCTTGCGTGACAGGCTTAAGTCTATCTCTATGTACAAAAGTATCTATATATTAATACGTGAAGCGAAAACTTTGGATCCCTTTTTACGAAAATTGGGCGGACGGAGGAGTATGAAATTTCGCACACTTATAGTTTATACAGAGAAGAAGTGACGAATGCTAAAATTTTTAAACAATATTTGCTACAAAGTTAAAAAAAATGCAAACACGGGTACATACAGCTATGAGTGTCCAGTATATTTTGGCCTGTCATGGTACAAAAGTCTATACAATGACAGGTCAAGTAATATTGGCCAATGAAATAAACCATGGTCGAAATTCGACCACCACGCGGTCGCTAGTACATATAAAAGAGTTTGCTGTTTAATATTCTTTGTCGCGGAGATTTTATAAACATTGAATTAATGGACGCAGAGCACACTCAAACGTAAAACAAGTAGACACCTCTGACCCAAAATTGTGGCATGTAGGAATAGAGTATTCTAGAACTCCAGATCTCCCTTGCACTAAATATGTTACTCACTATTTTTTATATTTTCTTGTTATGACGATTCCACAGGTATTTTTAGGGTTCCGTACCGCAAAAGGTAAAAAAGGAACCCTTATAAGATCACTCCCTTGTCCGTCTGTCCGTCTGTCTGTCTGTGTGTCACCACCGATTTTCTCAGGAACGGGTGGATCTAGCAAGTTTAAATTTATACCAGGTACTGAGGTCTATAGTCCCTATTAGGTGTATAAAAATCAAGGTCCTGAGTCAACACGATAAAAAGATATGGGCAAATTTAGATTTTTGCGAAAACTTGTAAGTACCAAAATTCACCTTAATTTTCAATTTTTTTTATTTTTCGGAATTTTCCCTCTACTTGTGCTGTAAGACCTTGTTTAACCAAAATTAACAATTCTAGGTCAACTGGAAGTACCCTGTAGGTTTTGGGTCGAAAACCTGTAGGGTACTTCCCATTTACCTAGAATCATGAAATTTGGTAAGAAGTCTGACAGCACAAGTGAAGTGAAGTGAAGAAAAAAACCGAAAGTCGTTAATTTGTTGTTATATCACATAAAAAAAAGTTTTTGTGATTACAAATTTATATTTTGCGGTTGGATCGTTCACTTTGTCGTACATCGCAACCGCAAAGTTAAGTTTGTCTTTCGAAAAAGACGGACAAAAGTCTTTGAGAATTGATTCCCGAGATGGACGTATACAAGTTTGTTTGCTTACGGAACCCTTTTATTTGTGGTTTCGTGACTAGACCCACGCAAATAGTAGGTTTCCTCAGACAAATACGTGCAATATTTTTTTAATACATTGTTCTTTATGTCAAGAAAGTTCTTTGAACTAGGCTTTTGTTGTTTGGTTCGACAAACTCTTAACTTAGTGGTGTAAATAAAGATTTCTACTCTACAAATATCGAAAACAGGACGGACTTTGTTTTAATCTCTTGCTTAATTATTATTGTTATTAAAAAGTATTAATAATTTATGGCAAAAAGTCCGCTACATAAAAAATCCGGCTGGAGTAGTTATTAAACACAATAGATGCAAAAATACGATGTACTTCAACCAATCTCTGGAACAAATTGTCGCCTGCAGTATTTCCGGACCGATACGACCTTCAAACCTTCAAGAAAAGAGCGTACTCCTATCTCAAGGGCCGGCAACGCACTTGTGACTCTTGAGTTGCAGGTGTGCATGGGCGACGGTAGTCACTTACCATCAGGTGACCCGCCTGCTCGTTTGCCCCCATAATATAAAAAAAAAACCTTTATCAATAAATGTTTTATTGAAAAACTGACAGCACCATTCGAAAGAACGAGAAATTTTACAAGAGTAACAAATAAAACATTTTTTTGTAGCTATTAAAACAGAGCTAGTAACAATTTTCGACTGCCCGCTCACGCAGAAAGCAGGGCCGCGCGAGTGCGCGCGCTACACATAAATGGTTATAGCTGAAAATTTAGAAATACAAATGATATGAAACGAATTGAACGTTGAAAAGTACTCATTTAACTTATTCTTAGCTTATTCTGAACTTATTATAATAAAACAAATTTAGTCTTTTCTTTATTGCCATAATATAATATAAACAAGTGGTGTTTACCTTTAAGTAATTGCTACACTGTATTCTGATTATTGCATGTATTATATTGTAAGTGTTTTTATGTGTAAGTAATTGTTGGTGAACCTTAAATAAATAAATAAAAAAAGTAAGTACACACACAGTACACAGTAATAGTAGTAGAACAAGTAAAAACTCAAAAATTTGAAGTATTTAAATAAAAAATTTACATGTAGTTTTTCAATAATTATTGTTTGTTATTGCAAAATCACGATTCTTAAAATGGTGGACTTTCATATTTAATATAATTATAATGTTGCAAAATGTTTGGAGTTAATCCGACCTGTTTATCGAATTTGTTTTTGTGTTGTTGTGTTTTGTCTTCATTTACTCCACTAACTTTAAATCTTTAAATATTTTTGTGGATCGTTTACTATTTTTTGATCGTATTTTTTTTGCTTTTAGAATTGCCTCTATAATATAGATGTATAAAGAGGGTATGTAATTACTTCGTATGTTCTTCATCGTTATTATGATCTCAGTTACATGACATCCATTGCTGATGAAAGATCTCTTTTAAATACCTCTTTTAAATCCCTAAAGCAGTTAGTAACATAAAAAGTGTGATTTTAAGACCAATTTAGACGCAACATTAGATTTACTAAAACCAGGTAAATCAAAATTACCTATTTTAATCATTTAGGAAATTAAAAAAAAATCTTAATTAATACAGTTTTGTCAATGACCAGTTAAACGAAGGCGGAAGGCCTGGTTTTGTCATAAAGTATCGTGATACAGCATGTGACTATCGTGACTTAATTTAATAAGAAAATAATCTTGAGAGTTGACAGACATTGCTTTAACATATTTTATCTAATTTTGACAGTTATTTTAAGTTTTATAGAGAGTTTGATTGCCTTAAGATACTAAACTTAATGTTTTTGTAAAACTCTATATACTTAGGATCATACTTTTTCGAGTCTCTACTGTTCATAAAACAGAATAAGAGAATAATACAAAATAATAAACTTAAAAAAGGTGATTTTTTCATTTGACGTACGCGCACCTAAATCTCTCAAAAATCTGCTGGTTATGGCTGCACTGAACCCTATAATATTAAGGAGCCCTTATTAAAATATCTTGCTCAGTTTGTTAAATCCGATAGTAATACGCAGTGTCCGTAAAAGGAATAAATAAATTGAAATAAGGGAGTTGGCTTTCGTTCATAGGACACTGGAGAGCAACAGTGACAAACAATTATTACATTACAAAATTAAGTTTAAATATTTCTTCTTTTATCTTCGATGAATGAATAATGATGCATGTTGAAAGTTTGCTTTTAAGTAATGAAGTCTTATATAGAATACTTTTAAAAAATGATTTAAGGAAATAACATCCAGAAAGTGTGACTCAGTCTCAATAGATTTATATTTAGAATATCCTATCATTATTATTAAAATAAACATGAAATATATAAATATTTACACAAAAACTAACATCGTGGAGTAAGATTTTTATGACATTTGATGTAATAAGAAGTGTCAATCTCGAGATATTGACTGATATTGAATCCATATCGCATACTCGCTGATATATTTCCCATTATTTTGCTACCAAAGAAAAGTGTGCCAAATATCTATGGCTTTTCGACTTAAATTGGAATGAACGGAAGATAAGTAGGAATTAAGTATGTATTTCAGGCGTTTTCATGCTGAGACGTAGTAAAATCATTCTGTATAAAGTTTTCTGAGTTGCGTAAAAAAAAGATTTTGGCAGACACCTGTTTTAATATTTATAGCCTTTCGTAAAAGCCCTGTTCTGTCTAGGTTAATAATTGATGTTTAGGTGATTTTTTCTCAATATACGCACATAGTCACCTATTCTGCAACTACCGTAGCTGTCCAAAGACTAGGTACTAAACAGAATCTAAAATATATAAAACATTTGTGTTCTGTACTTTCCTCCATGGTTCGCTTCCACGGGTTGAAGCGTGATGCTATAAACCTTAATCAATTTGCCCAGTAAATGGCAATAGATTGTAACCTGGCAGTAGCATTAAGTTTGAACTTAAGTTTTGTCTGGAAATGTAGCTGGTAGCAATAAGCTTGCCTTCTGTTACGTGGACAAAAAGAAAGCCGTTGAAATGTCAGGACAAGAAAACAGTAGCAAGAATTATCTGCTAAGCATTTGGACCTTAACTTGCTTTACCAGCACTTTTCTGCTTCGTCTAACTTTATTAAGACAACTAAAACCTATCTCTTGCCTACCCTGTTTGTCAAAGACCCTTGAACGCCTTATCCACCATCAGCTCAGTACATTTCCTTGCAGAAATAACTTTCTTATCCTATTCCAATCCAGTTAACGTACCGGCCATAGAACGACTTCTTTCCTCGTCAATATTACAGATGATAAAAGCACAAATATGGCGAATGGGAAGCTCACAGTTCTAAATATACTAGACTGTAGCAACTGTTGACTTCGACGTCCTCCTTACCATTACTAAACTCTCATAAGATTTCTCCATCAACTATTGACTAGTTTCGTAGCTGTTTGGCCACCGACAGCGTATCCGCTTGGTTGACAACTTTTCCACCTAGTCGAATACTGCCGCTGGTGTGCGGTAGGGTGGCGTTTTATCTCCTTTAATATTTATTAATTCAATCTCTAACCAACTTACAAATCTACTGTGAAACACATTTTAATGAGCTGCCACTAGGTATTACCATTAACAAGGATCTGAACATAAGTAGGTATATATGGTAGGTATATACACGGTTTGGTACGGGCTCACGGTTAACCCTAGTAAGACGCAAGTTACAATTGTCGGCAGCTCCAGACTTATCGCAAAGGTTGACTGGTCGGTACTGCCACAAGTGTCTTAAAAACTTAAAGATAATGTAATAGGAACAATGTTTATTGACAAAACCCTCTTATGGAATGCTCGAAAATAAAATGTCCGTGGTAAAATATTTGTCTCTGCAGCTCCTTCAAGAATATTTCGTAGTTTTCTTTCAACGGTTACTAAAATTAAAGTCGCACAATCAACTCTTTTTGACTATACCAAAGCTTTCTGGATCTTAATAAGGATGAACTCGATAAACTTCAGAATTTCTGTGTAAGATTCATTTTTGGGTTGCGCAAATATGATCATATCTCCGAATTTCGTATCAAGCTCAAGTGGCTTCCAATTCACCTTCGCCGGAATACTGACATACTCTCTTTATAATACCTCGTTAAATCCTACTACTCCTTTCCACCTCAGGAAACGTTTCGCATTTACCATCAAGTTATTAAATGTACAAACCTTTATTTCGATTACTATAACAAGAATACGAGTCGAGGTTGGTCATTAAATTAGTTGACTCGAATTTAATGTATGTGCGAGTATAATGTTATATTATTGTATCTGGTGGTCGGTCGAAAGTCGATCGAAAGTCGATCGTAGATCATTAAATATTCATTTCAGTAGGCCATCGTATGTGATGAACTGAGAGTTCAAGCTTCTCAACTTTATATGATTTGATAAATAAGTATCCATACTTTAAAAAGAGAAAGAATACATAGATATCGTAAATCGTAGCTTCGGCAAGAGATTACACGAACCGATGCCCGCTTTGAGGTCGTAGAGCTGTTGTGACGACACTGGGCTCTAAAAAAGCTGAGCTGCTAAAAAAAGTCTTTTTTATACTTTATCGTACTTGCGCACATGTAAAAATAGAACCACTGGCGTGTAACACAAAAAAGAGCTTTATTTAATTTTATTAATTTGGCCCAAGGTATTATACGCGTTTTGGACCCCGTTTCCTAAAACGTTTATTTTGTATTAATTAACCCTTTACCACCTACCTGCCCACTTTTGTCACACAGACGCGAGTGCGTTTGTGAGACCCAAGTGTAGAATGATATTTGTTCGTAACTTTCATGAAGTAAGATACATACAATACACTATTCTTTATTGTACACCAAAAAAAAAAAATTACATTATTAAAATTGAAAATAAATAGTGGTACAAACGGCGGTCATATCGCTAGTTTCGTATTGATTTCTTACAGACAACGGTTAAGATTTACATATTAAACATTTTATTTAAAAAAAAAACAAAGTTTCATTATCAACAACTAGTAACCCGCCCCGGCTTCGCACGGGTACAAATTATACACCTAAACCTTCCTCATGAATCACTCCGTCTATTAGTAAAAACCGCATGAAAATCCGTTCAGTAGTTTTTCAGTTTATCGCGAATAGACAGACAGACGCGGCGGGGGACTTTGTTTTATAATATGTAATGATGATGTAGTGATATGTAGTGAAGATTTTTATAATATAATTTTTTTTCATCATTAGCTCAGCTACATGATATGATGATGATTCTCGCAAAAACCTCATAAAGTGATGAAAAGTAAACAGAAACACGTTTCTACAATTTTCCTTCCTCTTGAATCACTCTGTCCATTGGTGAAAACCGCATGAAAATCTGTTCAGTAGTTTTTCAGTTTATCGCGAACAGACAGACAGACAGATGCGGCGAGGGACTTTGTTTTATAATATGTAGTGATATCACTGCATAGTATAAAACAAAGTCGCTTCCTGATGTCAGTCTGTCCCTATGTATGCTTAGATTTTTAAAACTACGCAACGGAATTTGATGCAGTTTTTTTCAATAGATAGAGTGATTCAAGAGAAAGGTTTACATGTATAATACATGCATAATATAGTAGAGAAACACTGATAACTTTCGAGGTTTCTAAAGTGATGTCGTAAATAAACACATTTTTTTGCGTTTACATTGCAATCGTTGGCTGAATCCTACGAGATAGATCAAAATAATGTACCACAGTATTGTACACTTTCAAAAGGTCTACAAAAAAGTCAGCGATGGTATATGTCTATCTCTTAGGGATAACACACAATAACCATTTTTTACCCTTTACTTTTTACGAGAAATAATGGCTTATTTACGAAGCGATTTTAACCAATACAGCATTAATCCTTATCCAATTAAGTACCTTAATACATTGTGCATTTAATATAGATCAAAATGGCCCTTTACAGCATGTAATTTCAATGAATATTTTCGAAGATATTACAGATTTAAAATGCAGGGACATAGCGGTTGCGGCGGTACCGGCCAGAGGGCCGGACAATTTCCGGTAAAGATATATTTTGTAATGACCATTAATAAATCACAGGGTCAAACTTTCAATGTTGCAGGCTTAGATTTGAGCGTTGAGTGTTTTTCACATGGCCAATTATATGTCGCTCTTTCAACCTCTGAAGAAAACAAGTTTGTATTGTCTAATGACAAAAAAGCCATGAACGTTGTATAAAAAGACATTCTGTAGTATATTTAGTATCATCATTGCACCCGTGCGAAGCCGGGGCGGGTCGCTAGTATCTTATAAGCGGCGGTAGCGTAATAGCTAAGGCGTCGGACTTGCGATCAAGTGGTCGCGGGTTCGAACCCCTCCCAGTGCACTACCGTCGTCAACCCACTCCTAACATAAGCAACAATTAAGCTTAGCTGGAGGGATTAACGAGATTACTAGTAATGTATGACCCACGTTACTAGTAATCTTTAAAAAAAAAACACTTTCGTTACCTACATATCTTTCGAAGTTTTTAAGTTGAAAAAAACCATTTAATGTTACGAAAAACCCGACTATGTGAAAAATACTACCATATAGAAATATAATTGTCAGTTTGATAGCCCACTCGATAGGTTTGAGAGAATGTTTTTTGAAAAGTTACATTTGGGCGCCAAAACGCCGCCGTTTTGATTTTTAAAATTTTATATACCCTGTGAGCCTGTGTGTTGCACTTGAGCAATACAGACGAATCTAACGAAATTATATTAATTAAATCGGTTTAACCGTTTAGTAGTTACAAGGAAACATTAGAATGGACAAATGGACATACGTACGTACATACAGGTCAAACACATACTTACTGCTTTGCTATACAGATATAAATAAATACTTCTATACAGTCTCGGTGAACTAATTACATTTAGTAGGAACAGCCTTAAATATTGTTAAATTATTCCTAAATAAATAGGAATTAGAAATACAATAATTTTACTCTTAAAATTAATTATTGATATTTTGTTTAGTTAATAATACAATATTCGTTAAACACAAGAGAAACTATCAACGCAGTAATACATATGTATTTATCACAAAGAATATCTAACTATGCGGCAACTTGAGTAAAAACTTTGTAATAGTTGCTGTCAGCCTTGCCTTACGACTTAAAAGACAAATGAAAAAATGAGAAAGGCAAAAAGCGCTTAATTATAATTACATAATAAGAGAGCCCACAAACAGGCGCTTGGTGACTGATTACTTCTTATCTTCGCAGAACCGGTGATGCACTAACTTAAGGGCGGAATCAGTGGACACACAGTGTGGTTTTAGTCGGATCATGTCCAATAAAACACACCATCAAGGTAAAGTCCGTGAAGTCCTGCGAAAATAAGAACTAAGAACATAAATAAATTATAAAATAATTCCCACTAAAAATACGTATAATTTAGAGAGTTTAATAAATTACCAAGACTTAAAACGCTAGCTCAGGTTTTAGTTGTGTACGTACACACGTCAGCTGAAACTCACAACATCACTCGACGTAAATTATAACTCTTAAAGTAATATGATATAAATTGAAATTAAATTACATCTTACTCATTCCGCTCACCGAGCGAGTACGCCACTAAATAACCTCAAAATCAACGCGGTATTTCTTACAAAATTTAATAAATTTAACTTCACTTGACGCTATCTGAATTTTCTATTTAAGAGGTGAAGAGTTTCCTAATTTATGTAGATTGTTAGCACTTTCTTCGGCTGTAAGGTGAATAATTTTCTTTAATATCCTTCAAGGAAATGGAACGAATAGAGGGAGATCGCATTGATTGGTGAGGCAGGTAGCTACATATATAACTGTCTAAATAAATCAAGATGGCGTATGGCTCCATTCAATCACTAGTGACGTGAGCGTGTGAAGTGGAAGTAACTGGAATAATAAATATTTCGTTCACGAGAGCCCGCACGATTTGTGTACTGATTCTTGATTAAGTACCTGCGTTTTTCTTTTAGCTTACGAGTCTGAAGTTTTGCAGTTAACTCTGAATATTTGTTTAGGCAAGAGCATAGTGGATTCGCAAGATCATCCTTTCAAATTTTTCCGTTTATTAATGTGGATGAAATTAAAAGTACAATTACTTCATTTTACAAAACAATAATTATTAAGAAGATAAATTTTATATAATAGATATATATCCTTGCCGAATTGTTTCACTCTGGTATTCTTGTTAACTATAAATCTAAGGATAAATTTTAACTTTTTATGAAAAATATCACAGCGTATTTTAATGTTAAGCGATTATCTGTTCTAAACTCTAGAAATACTAGTGGTGTCATTCGTGCGTTGTCAACCTATTCCCTATCTCGTGGAGATTTGAACGACCCTACTCATTGACTGAAAAAAAATTCTTTTGCTTAACCGCGTTTTTCTGAAATGTGAGTTTCGGAATAAACTGAAAAGAAGAAAAACCTATTTATACATAGTAATTCTCGCCATATAAGCAGAGGGTCCCCTCTTCTCCAAGTGGATGGGTCAACGGAAATGGTTGTCAGGAATTGGTGGCATTCCCAAATTTCCTCTGCTGGCTGAAATTGAGAGAGTCTCGGTTTTTAGATAATTTAAGTTCTATAAAATACTTTTATTTTTATTTTTAGAAGTCTTAAATAGGTATATTTATGTTTCTTAGTGGTGTTTTCTAGGTTTACATAGTTGTATGTTATGTGTTAGTCTTGAACTACGTGCTTGTACTTTTATAAATATGTTTGAAAATTTTCCTCATTAGTCTATCAAGATGCCCTAGAAATAAAAGTAAACCGATACTTAAAATCTATTAAGGGAGTTAATAAAATAAGTGAATGAACATCAATCTCGTAACAATCTCGACACAGTTTTCGAGATAAATGATAAAAAGTCGATCTCATCTCCGATCAATTTGTTTTTTGTTGGACAGACTCCGTTGTGGGGTTAATTCTAAGGTACGATAATCCGTATTGTTTGTATAATACTTACATCTATTTGTATGTCAGTCTAAAATCTATTCTAATCTAAAATCTAGATAAAAGTGTGAGAGAATAAATCAAGTTAGCTTTCCAAAAGGATAAATGTCTTTCTCAAGTTATATACCTTCTTATACCTTAAGTTATGTACCTGCACTAGATACATAAAATGATACGATGTCATGCATGAGACATATTAAATTGTTGAACATGTGAGCATTCTTTGATCACATTGGTGTTAACAGGCCCCAATCACTTTTCCAAGTATTCCGTAATGTCTCAGCAAACTAATTGTTTCAGTACTACTTTCAAGTGAATTGTTATACTTTATCATATAACTCAATCGATTACATGGTGATTATGCAGGTCCCATGACGGTAGCAATGGTTTATTACGTAACATTCGTCAGTGAAACGACAACGCGTTTTCAATCGATATTATTTCTTTCAACTGGAACTGTTAGTAGATGCTGAATATTTAATGATTAACGACAATAGAATATAATAATGACTAGATAACCTGACTTGACATATTAAAAAATCTAATGTTTCGGTATACAGTACAGGGAGTACTATTTTTGTTTAAGACGCAACATACTTCATGTAATACAAACATATGTATCTTTAAACGAGACAGTATTTGATATGTTCATAAACGTGAGGCCGTCGCATTACTCCGGTCGAGCCCGACCCATACGTGCCGACGCATGGCTCTCCCACGAAGAATTTTTTTCATTATTATTTTATAAATTACTTAGGACTTTTTTCATTTCGTTACTAAGAAAATCCATATAAACTAACTTCGAATTTTTTTTAAGTTAGTTTTTATGAATTTTCTCAATAACCGAGTGAATAGTTTAGATTCTTCAAAAAATATTTTTGTAACTGCCTGCTTGAGTCCTGCCCTTTCAGTGATTTAAGTGTTCCATTGTCAGATACACTCTGTATAAATGGTTTCTTGTAAACGATTTAAATAAAATTCTGTAATTAAACTAAATTTGTTTTATCATCCAAGTTTATCAAGAAATTTATCCCAGTCAGAAAACTCGAAAGATGCTGTAACATGAATATTTCTGTATCACTACATATTATAAAACAAAGTCCCCCGCCGTGTCTGTCTGTCTGTCTCTCGATAAACTCAAAAACGAATGAACGGATTTTCATGCGGTTTTTACCAATAAATAGAGCGATTAATGAGGAAGGTTTAGGTATATCATGTGTTAAGGTTTTGTGTAAATTGGTTGAAATATGATGATGATTGTTGAAGATGTCTCTGCTACCCGTGCGAAGCTAGGCGGGTTGCTAGTATGGTATACAAGTCTTAATGCGGTGTAACAATATAATCGCATAACGTATGTTGTAATGGGTGTAGTATGCACTGTTACATGCCTCGGAAATAATATATCGGTTTAATATCGTGTAGTATCGTGCTACATCATACGTCACAAGTAATCCATCAAGTGTGAACATCCATCATTGTCGCGGTGTCGCGGTCTGCAGCGGCCTTGTGAACCTTCCCAGATAACGAACAAGTCGATTCGGTTCCGAGAGGTTCTGAGATTAACCGATTGAAATCACATTATGTCACACAAGTCGACGTAATGTGATAAAAAAAATGTTTTATGTGAAAGGCAGCCAAGTTCAGCTTAATGTATTGTTTGCTACTTCAAACGATTGTGTTATTGTAGATGCCGTGATGTCCCCAGGCTTAGGTGATTTTTTTGCAAATTCAAAATTTCAAATTTAGATACATGTATAACATGTACATACATCTATTATGTATATATATACATATCTAGGTTTTAACTTTGTTATATTATTATATCATTGTTAACAGGTTACATGCTTTCGAAAGCGCTCGAATGGAAATTTCACGACATTAGATTTTATTCCGGCAAAAGTATGAAAATTTATTTTCTATCTCGATGAAGACTAGTGATGTTCAAGATGTTAAGTCGGATAGGTCCCATAACGGTCCACCGCCTTTGATAAATCATTGTAACCATTGTTGGATACCAATCCATAGAGATATACGACTACTTACTTGGTAAAACAGCTTACTGTAATTAAAGGTCTACCTACTACAAGTGGCAGTGCCTTTAGTAAAGTCATTTTAACCTTAATATTCGTGAAGTAGACACTACTGAATAACGTTTATGATATTACTGCTACCTCTTTTTGAAGAGGGAGTCGGTTTACATCAAGTATTTAAAGGACTGCGCTTATGAGCAATTTTTATTGCATGTGCGCAATAGTATTCATGTGGTGAAAACTTAGGTAGCAATAACTTAAAAAAGGGTATTAACAAGTGCTTCCAATTCGACAGTAAAGGTCCTAAAATAGTAGTAAGTAGTAGTAAAGTATTTACGTCAGTCAGACTCCACGGTTTTCTGTCATCTTTATCATTTATCAACTCACCTCGCTGAAAATCTCATTACAGAAACACACCACTTAACACAGAACATCCAACAAACTTAGCAGCAAGAGAATAATTTCCAAAGATTTCACAAACTACGAACACTTGAGTGGACTTGCCAAGTTAGAATTTAATCCACTTATTCACAAACATAGCTGGAAACTCCTGTTGAAACCACAACTTAATACAACAATGAGCTTTGTAACGTAGGTATGGAAAACAGTTTACCAACAACTGATTTATAATTTCTATTATGCACTACAACAGGAAAGTTCGAGTGTAACTTTTTAGATGTAGGCATGTTACTTGACACTTACAAATAATAATCATTTTACCTCATCATCATCTTCCTGCTCTTGTAAAAAAATTTGTTGGGGCCGGCGCAATGTGTTTTTTAAGCAAACGCATTGCAAGAGAGTTTTGTTTTGAATTGAACGGGACTGAGACTGCAGTAGCTCGCAGAGGCTGGGGTCGCGTACCCAAATATCCTGTATTTCCTGTGACTGGGAGGCTTCTAGGACAAGAACACCATCTGGCCAATGTTATTTTATTCTACCTGCATGAAGGTTATTATGGCGTTAGACGTAGATGAGGCGTAACCATACTTTACCTTTGTGCAAGAGGAAACAAATCATTTATTTATTTATCTTTGAAGGTGTATATTTTAGATATTAGTATACATAGTCTTACTCTAAATATTGTTACTAAGAAAAAATTGTTTTGTTTTCTATAATAAAAAGAAAAATAAACATTTTTACTGCAGTTTCCGTTCGTTTATACATTGATATACCCAATAGCGTTTAAAAATATGAAATCATTTAAACGTTATAGCCAGTTATCAATAGAAACATACACTTTCTATAAGTCACAAGCATAATTCGCCACTGCCAATTTTATGGAATATTTTAGGGCCTCCAATTTATCATGGCTTTTAGACCGTGTATGGCATGGCATCTCTAAAGAATACTTTAAATCATAACTAAGATGAGGACTAGTTGACACCCAGTCTTCAACTCTAATGAAGTCAGAAACGTTCCTTTCCAGCCACGCTTGTGTGGATGCTTTATGTCCCGGTGCTGAGTCTTGCTGAAAGTATTATTCTTAGCTATGGTACGTGGTGTTGTTAAGATGCTTAACCACCTTCTCAAGAATCGTATCTTGAAACGCTTAAGACGGTCTTTTGATGATACCTTTTTCACAAAAATATGGCTCAGTCTCTCCTTGATAGCTAACACCCCACCAAACCATAAATAAAGCCGGAAAATATTCACGTGTACCCTACTGACTCATTGAGAAGTTTCTCTTAGCTTTGAGCTAAACTCGGTAATTTTGCTAATTAAAATATTTCTGGTTAGTAAAAAATTCTTAACAGTAAATAACTTTTAGGGTTTCCTTCCCAAAAGGAAAAAAACCGGACAAGTGCGAGTCTGACTCGCGCACCGATGTTTCCGTAAGCAAACAAACTTGTATACGTCCATCTCGGGAATCAATTCTCGAAGATTTTTGCCGTCTTTTTTTAAAGAAAAACTTAACTTTAAGGGGCCACTAACATAAATACTTAATGTTAATTTCAAATTAATGCCCTTTCGGGTTCCTGAGGAAAAGGGTCTTGATAGATACACAGACAGACATAACAACAAATTAACGACTCTCGGATTTCTTCCTTTACTTGTGCTGTAAAACCTTGCTTCTTAGCAAATTTCATGATTCTAGGTCAATGGGAAGTACCCTGTAGGTTTTGATTTACCTACAAATTGAAATTTGAAGAATTCTAAGACTTTAGTGGCCGTATCTTTTGATTGTGTTGACTTAGAAGCTTGATTTTTTTACAGCTTCAAGGGACCGCAGATTTATGTATTTGGTATTAATTTCAACTTGACAGACAGACAAACAGACAGACAGACAGATGGACAACAAAGTAATTCTATAAGGGTTCCTTTTCTTCCTTTTAAGGAACGAAGCCCTAAAAAACAATATATTATGTTTTTACAATTAAGTTACAGTGACAACGCAATCGTGTTGGTCTATTATTATACATTTTTCTAGTAAATAGCCATTGAGTGAGATGTCCTTTTTGCCGCATAGTAACCTTCAATCAAATATATCATGGTATATTTGATCAAAGTGCGTAACAATGAATCTACATATCTTCACTTTCCTGCACCCACTGCCCACTGCAAAAACCCATTATTGAAACTCAACAACATTTTGCGTCAATCACGACTTGATGTTTTGTCTGTAGTCAGTTTGTATGTAATCTAGCTGTAGCATTATTATTACGTCTATGTACTATACTATTAATTAGTATATGTTAGATAGTATAGTTAGTATATACTAGTATACTACTATTATTCGCGTTATTTCGCGTTAGTATAACTATCTGCGCAGTTAAAATACGAATTGGTCTTGTTTTATGTCACATTGCCTAGTTATATGTAACGTTAAAGAAATGAACAAGACATGAACATGAATGACAATATCAAGAGACGAATTACTCTCTGTAACTAATAAACAATGTTCTTAAAGATATTATGTATATTTTCCAACCAATTTTAATTACATAAAAAAAATTGTTTTGTTATTTCTCTTTACACAAATACTCTTAATTAATATTTTTTCTCATAAATTAGACCAATGCCAATATGTATCATTAGTCTCATAATTGTGAAACCACTTTCATTATAATGACATGAGTGCATTGACCCGATGGAACGAGGAAGTATCCCGTAAGTTTAATTCGATCTTTCGTGTGAGTTCCCAAGATAAATTAGGCGAGATAACAGTAAATGTGCCAAAACCAGAGCTTCAAAGACCCACGTAATCCTGAGGAAATTTATGAGTAAATGTTGAGTGGCCTGTGCGAATAATGATAATTCTGTTTTTGTTGTCAATGTAGGTATGCAAGGCACGAATTCGATTTAAATTATATTTATAATAGACCTGTCTGTATACGACATTCGTGCTTTGTTCTTCTGATTATTCAGAAAATAATAGTAGGTATTTTAGCGATATCTTAACAGATATTAGGGTTACTTATCTGACTAAGATTATTATGAGAAGCGAATGAAAATTAAGCTGCAATTTCTTATAAGGTTTAATGATTACCTTATGAAATTGATAATGAAATAGATAAGAGCTAAATATGGACTGATTACTCACATCTATACCCTGATTCAATTAAATCTACCTACTCTATTATATCTACTGGATTGTACGGGATACGGTACGGTACTGTATTAATGTGATACGGGATTGTATAACGCTGAAGATTTTATGTTTTGGACACGCTCATTTTAGGAATTAAGAGTCTAATTTGCTAACTTATTATAGCATTGATTAACCTATATACTAAAGAATTAGAATATTATTAGATGTGGAGCCTTATTTCCATAAAATATTAAATATTCCTGGGAGAGCCATGATTCGGCACGTATGGGCCGGCTCAACCGGAGTGATACCACGGCCTCAGACCGGCAGTAAAGCGATGATTTCATTATTTTTCGCCGAGTGAATGAGGTTATCGGAGGCCCTAATCCTTCCCTCTCCCAACCTTCCCCCTCTCCCTCCCTCACTCCCCCTCCCCTTCTTCCCCCTTTCCCTACTCCCACCTTAAAGGCCGGCAACGCACTTGTGACTGTTTGAGTTGCAGGTGCCCATGGGCGGCAGTAGTCACTTACCATCAGGTGACCCGTCTGCTCGTTTGCCCTCTATAACATAAAAGAAGACGTGAAAGCAATAAATTTGTAATGTTAAAAAGCCTTAACATTTGATATTTTGAAACAAAGTCGCCGCGGATGCTAGAAAATAGTAACACATTATGGATTTCGCTAACCGCTTACAATCAGGGGGTCATGTGTTTCTCGTCTCTATCTTATTGATATAAAAAAAGGAAATAAGGGAGAACTAAGGTATATTTACCAAGGATCTTTTTCAGACTATTCTTCGTTACAAGTTTTCCAACACGCACAGGATTCGCCTGATGGTAAGCTGAATAGCAAAAAGGTCGCAACTAGATAGTGATGATTTAGCACATAATTTTGTAGGGTGGGGATACTTTACTTACACTGACTTCTTTATCGTTCATGATATTTTGGTAGAAAATTTGCAAGCACCGGGTTCTTATCCACAAAGGAATAGATTTTATTTCAACGCAATGGAAGGTACCGCTCGCTATACAAAACGTTCAGTATTACAATTTTCAAACTAACAAAGCGGTTTATCTCGAACCGTCTTAGTCTCACTATCACCTGAACACTGCAAGTTTTGTTCGTTAATTACACAGATAAAATCAACGAAAGTTTCTTAACAAGACACCGCGAATCATCTGACAGAAGTTTATCTTGCAAAACTTAGATGTACAGAACTTATCTAAGTTAACTTGACCTCTGGAGTGTCTTCAATTTAGTTGGTTTAATTATCAGCTCTGTAATCTGTCGAGTTTGTACTTGTAGCGATGTTATTTAATCGCTGTAATCATTCCCGTTTCATTATTAATTACTTTTCATTTATATTTCCGAATCTCGGTGTTTCAATTCGTTAACTACGGTAATTAATTTGGCGGAAATTGTTTTTGAATGTTTGTGAGTATTTTCAAGATTATCTTCAAAGAAGAGTTGCGGATGTCGACCCTAAGTTCTACGGGAATAATACTGTATTGCTTACTTACGAGCACTCTATGCCCACTTGGCTTAGGAGAGGTTTAAAATACATATATATATATAAATACTAGCAGCGCCCCGCGGTTTCACCCACGTAATTCCCGATCTCGTGGGAATATCGGGATAAAAAGTAGCCTATATGCTAATCCAGGTCTCCAGCTATCTACATTCCAAGTTTCATCGCAATCGGTTTAGTAGTTTTGGCGTGAAAGAGTAACAAACATCCATCCATCCATCCATCCATCCAAACTTTCACATTTATAATATTAGTGGGATATATATATCACCTGTACCTTGTTATCACTTTGTCCATGTCCGTTTCTACGACGATTGTTATACTTGACCGATGCAATAAGACTGTGTCTTGGCCGTGTCACACGCCGACTCGCAGACTCTGTTGATGCAGCAGATGGCGCTTGCGTCCCATTGTCGTTTATTGTTTGGGCATGAAACTCGTCGCTACGCGATTAATTCCTAATGAGCTCAATTTTATCAAAAAAAGCTCGTGCATCGAAAGCACGTTCATGAAGACATGATTTCCCGAGACGAGAACTGGCGACAAGACAAACAAATCGCTCGTATGAGTATAACAGTATTCAGAATTACGCCCAAAAAACCGCGTCACAGCCACTGAAGTTATGCTGACAGTTTTCTTCGAGTACCGCGGTGTAGTGCACAACGAATTTCTTCCAGAGGGACAAACGGTGAATTAAGAATATTATTTAGTCGTCATTAGGCGATTGCGAGAGAATATCCGCCGAAAACGGCCATCTTTGTTTAACGACACGCACAAAACCATGATTGTGCAAGAGTTTTTAGCCAAAAACTAGACAAATGTCATCTACAAAGAACCGTACTCACCTGATATGGCTCCGTCTAACCTTTTCCTGTTCCCGAAGCTAAAATTACCATTTCTAGAAAGATGTTTCGAGTAGATTGAAGCTATAAAATAAAATACGCTGAAGGAGTTGAACATCATCTCAATCAGCTTGCAAAAAATGTATGGAGGACTGGGTCAGGTCAGTTCAAAATAAATCTTGACGAATAAATTACTTTTTCTTTTTATTGAAGAATTGCCGGTACTTTTTTGTTTACTTATAAAGAATTAAGTAGATCTTTAAAAGCTTTCTTGAAAATACTTTCGTAAATAAGGAAAACCTCCTTTATCAGAAAATATACTTTTAAAAAGATGTTTATAGAAAATAAATATATTTATGTCCAAATATCATTCATTTTATAAGTTGTCAGGAATTAATATCAAATTACTTATTTAAATAAAGATTTCATTAAAGTAGTACTATAGAAGCGTAAATAGCAATTACCTAAATGCTTTCGAATGATGTTTATTTAAAACAGATGATATTGTTTGTTTCACTTATGTATGCTTATGTGAATGCTACAGATTAATTACAAGGTTCGCGTAATTGTTTATTCAGACTGGTGTTAAATTAAACGTAGTCACTTTCCAAGCACCTAAGTTCAAAATTCCTAATCCTATTAATTACTACAGTTTACTATTATTACAATTTATTTTATACTAGCTGACCCGATAGACGTTGTCCTGTCTTGACTATGAATATTGAATTCGAATTGGTATAATTAATAATAAAAAAAAAACCCAAAACATGGTTCCGAGCGATGAATCTGTTTTAAACTGTCCAACGACTGACAGGTATGTCCAAAGCGCTAAGGTTACATTAGAAAAGTTAATATGGTCGTTAAGTTTTCTTAAATTTTCTAATTTTCTGCGCAACTTTCTTATTTTTTTCTTTCATAAGAACCTTTTTTTAACAATAACAAACACAAAAAAAAGAATTAGCGAAATCATTTCAGCCGTTCACGCGTGATGCCTTGACCAAGGGAAATTGGGATTCATTTTTATATATATAGATATTTCAGTCAGAGCTCGGATTTGCCGACAATAGCCAGCTCGAGATACAAGTATACGACCTCAGGGACGCCAAGTCAGGCCGTCAAGGTCATACTCTCCAATCCATCCGTATAATATTAAACATTATCCTTCTTGCCTACCTTTTCCCTATACTAGCAATTTTAAGTGGCTTGTTCCTTATTACGTGAGTGGGACCAAATTTGTTGGCAAAATATAGATGCCTTTTTTTTTGTAACGAGGTGGAAGATCCTCATGGATGTCCTCCGCCCTTGGGGGGGGGGACTGAAAGGGTCTGTCGGACTCTTACCGACTAAAAACCACCCCGGTGATCCACTGCTTGCCCATGATCGGGGGAGCGAGAATCGCCATTGCATTCTTCCGCAAAAAATGTAGATGCCTACTCCTTCAGTTATACAGGTATGAGTATATGCATGTATTATAAGTACGTAAGTTTGCTTCTATTAATATATGCCTTTTAATTAGTTCAGAACGATGGACCGCGCTACAGGAATGGGAGTTCTGCTAGAATTCCGTTCCGTCTTTCTATGGAGAACAACGCAAGACAACCCTAAATTGTGCTTTTTTTTTCTACTGGTGAGTAGGGTCACTAAAGCCTCTTAAGAGAAGGGAAACAGGGTTGTTAACGCACAAGTAAACAACACATTTGACAGCTATTTTTATTAAAAAAGAAAAATACTAACATAATCACAGGGTAAAGCAACGAATTTCAATTTATCAATTTTTAATAATACCCAATTCAATAAATGGGTGTGAAAATTGTCAGTTACATGTCAGCTTTAGGCGTGTGTGGCTTAAAGATAATAACATAGGTAATGCTAAACAGTTAATTCCAATGCAAACTATAATAAACAACGAAGTTAATAATTGTAATTAATATAAACAATGTAACCAGAGACTTGTAAAAAAACATGTTGAAAAAGAGTGTCCTTGGAGTTTTTTGCCTTTTCTTCTCCATAGGATCTACGTATTAGAACAGGCAACTAGCATCACGAATGACTTAGTCTGACTGACTTCTACTCCTGACAATTAAAAAATACCTATAATGGTTTAATTGAAATAAATGATTTTGATTTTGAATATTCTGCTTCTTGCTCAAGTTTCCAATCTATATACAATAAAAATTAATCCTTATTTCCTTTGGTCACGCCATATCTTTAAAAACACTTACCTAACCGATTTCATTCATCCATTTTTTATGTTTTCTAATACTTTGTAAAAGGTTAACGAAATGAAAAGTTATTCATTTGGATAGATTTTTCTAAAATTTCCACCGGTATAGATATCAATTTTACAATAGTCACATATATACGTATCTATACGATAGTGGGTCAGTACCGGACAGAAATTATTTCAGTTCAAGAAACCATATTTCGACGTACATAATTTAATCAAATAAAGGTCAAAGTATCAATTTTGCAAATTAATGATCAGCTCTAAGTGGTTTGTAACAATAATTAGAAAACGAAAGGAATCGTTTCAGTGAGTTATTTGATAAATAAGCGGCGGTTGCGTAATGGCTAAGGCGTCGGACTTGCGATCAAGTGGTTGCGGGTTCGAGCCCCACCCAGTGTTCTACCGACGTGAATCCACTCCTAACACAAGCGTTAAGCTTAGCTGGAGGGGTTAGAATACTAGTAACGTGTGTCCCACGTTACTAGTAATCTTAAAAAAAATGTGACATTAATAAATTTAATAACTGTCCTTTGAATATTTCATTATAGAAAATACGAGAGCAAAAAAGAAGTTTAGCTGCTGGCATTACATACAGGCAATATTTACAATTAACAAAATGACTAGCCTTAAAAATTATGTATTGTATGTTACATTTTAAATTTAAATGGAAAATTATACCTCTCATTACATTATAAGGTAACCTTCAGCCTTAAGGATAAGGAACATGATAAATACTGGGTCAAAACCTCAGCCGATATACTTTCTAAATAAAAAACTCAAAAATATGGGGATGCGTCATCAACACGACCATCAAAAGATCAAATACCAACTGACAGGACCATATTTCTACCCCTGCATTGGATTGTACAGCCGTTCGGAAGGCTAAGCTTCACGAACTATACAACACCAAAGGCCAAAGAAGAACTATAATGTGATTGATTATAAACGTAATTCATGAGAAATAAAGAAGTTCAATATAAGTTGTAATTGAGAGAGTGAACAATGGCATACGCTACGGTAAAATCACTTAATTATTATTTAAAAGCTTCAAGTCACTCTTACTCTGGTTTAATCCACCAAAATTCGCATTTTTCTTACACAACATTTCGTATTAAAACTGAGCAACAACATGAATATATAATAGTGTCGATAACACCTGCAAACAGGTAGTAGATACAAGTAAAAACTCTAAATCACTTAAGGTGTAATTTATACAATGGATTAATAAGTACAATAAATATTATGTATGTGTGCATCCTAATAGGGTACAGCTGTGAAGACCGTAATAAGTCGTAGTAATTAAACCGGACGATATCGTATTCATATCACAAACTTTGAAAGTTTATGTAATTTGTAATAAAATTGGTCTCCGCCTCCATCTATTTTTATCAGACAGTATTCTACCTAACTACTTGCAAAATCACAAAATAAGACAACTTTATTTTAGTTTCACGCAATAGTGACACTATAATGTATCCTTATTTAGTCTTAATTAGTCTATCAATAACATAATTAAGGGCCAAGTTCTATATCTAACGTCCTTGAATCAACCTACGCACCCCACATATTACAGTAATTACCATACATATAGAGATCTCGTTACATAAGCCGGCACGATACTTTACTAATACTAGCGAAGACTATACTCGTATTTTATGTAAGTTTTAAAGACTTTATTATGTCCATCACGCGTCTTAATGGGACTACTTCGTTGAGTCGGAGTAACCGAAAACTCATTACACCCTTTCATCGTCTGACATGTGTGGATCATTGAAACTGCGTTATTACTTTGTCAGCAACCTATTCTATGAGCGAATCTTAGATTAGTGGAATAGATATTTGGCAGCCGCCAATAGACTATAATTCTTTTCTACTTTGAGCTGGGTTTTTTGTTTGAATTGGCGATAGTTGACAGGTACCTTTAACCTGCAGACAAAGTTAACCAGCACTTCTCGCGTAGTATTGTACATAAATGAATATACGTGTGAGTACAGTTGGCAGATATCCATATGGATAGGATGGGTGTAGCGACACCCACGCTTGCAGGGGACCGGATGTCTTAATAAAAGCTGTTGTCAGGCCCGTCCTATTTTAGGCGTAGTGTGGAACATCGTGTGGTTTTACCCTATTCGATTCCGATACACCACACCACTAAAACCCTGGTGGTGTATACGGCCCGAGGGGATAAGGTTAAAGGTAAAGTTAAATAAAGTAAGGTAAAAAATGTGATATTACTAATTCTTGTACAGTTCAAAATAACTGCTACCATTATACGAACAGAAAATGTAAAAACCTTTAATAGAAATATGTATGTCGTAAACAAAAATAGACTCTTATTTCGTGTAGTCTTGACAGTGAATAGATACATAATGTTCAATATTTGAACAAACATTCAATCGTATCGTACGTATACATAAATCTACATATATATGTCAAAGATAGATTACAAATCAATACAACTCGTTCAGACTCGGAAATTTATAATTCATGAAACTCAAGGTAACATTTTATACAATATTGTATGCCCTCACTTCTAAAAAGGTAATAATATTTCTATTACTACTACGCTATTAAGCTTAATGAAAAAGAAAACAAAGTGAAAGGTCTGGTTTTACTCATTGCCTAAAAATATGCTCTATTTACTCATTGCCTAAAAATATGCTGCTATTTAGGTTTTCGGTATGTAAAAAGTATTGTTTTCTTAAAAAAATATTCGTTCCGACATAATACATGATAAAAATCTTTTTAACAAAAAAATGAACCGATGAAAAGAGCTCAATACTTAAGACTTAAAAGGTTTATATATTTTTTGCTTTTTAGTCTGATGATTTCTAAACGCAAATACCTGATAAAGTTATGAAAAGTAAACAGAAAAACACTATTCGTACCTACAATTTTCGAGGGTTTCTCTAAATTTATCAGGATCACATCATCAGATCCTGACTTCCTTGACATGGGACCACCCTTGAAGTATACCTTGAAGTATATCTAACAAAAAAGAATAATCAAAATCGGATCATAAATAACGGAGGGAGGGCTGAACATACATTAAAAAAATATATATATATACACGGTCGAATTGAGAACCTCCTTTTTTTTCATCGGTTAAAGTCAGTAAAATGATTTCGTTCAAATCGCACTTACGACGAAAATAATTTTCACGATTTACCTAGTTATTAGAATTTCTGAAATTCTGAGATCGGAATTACTTATCAAATGTGCTATTATCACTTATCAGTATAGGTAACAATACACATTGCTACATCCAACTGAATCCCTCAGTTGGTCGACCTATGATCGGGTCCATCTATCGTGGGCTAAAATTAATTGATTTTACACTAATTGTTACTAGGCTAAGTTACCTATACTAATAAAACTACTTTCTAAGGATGCTAACTAATGTTTGTCACTACTAACTAAACGAGTTATTTACTGCGCGCTGTTGGATAACTTTGATGATTAAAACTTGTGTTTCACTTATTTTATAAATAATGATTAATAACATTAAGAATTGCCGCAAAATATTGTATTAAACATCGAACTCTTGTCTCAAACACATAAAAAATTGATCACACACTTCTGTTGGTAATCATTTATACAAGTTTATTTTTTTTATTTAATATAATTTGCCACACATACATTTGTATAAACAGGTGTTATCTCTCCGACACTAAGATAGGGTCTCCTGACCAGGTTAGATGATTATGACTGGTGGACCGCAACCCAACGAATGATTGCGCGTAATTTCGATGTAGTTCTGAATGTCTTCGCTAGATGGGGCTGAAGTATGTTGCTATATGTGGATGTTGAAACAACCTCCTTATAATTTGTTGGAGCTAATCCACAAATTAAACGTCACGCAGCGGGCTATACAGCGAGCTATGCATCATTGTGAAATTTATCCTTCAAAAAGACTCCAATTTTTTTGAAGGATAAATTTCACAATGAGGTCCTAGAGTGGAGACCGCGAATCGGTAAACGGAAGGTAGGACCAGCCAGCCAGATGGACCGATGACCTGAAGAAGGTAGCAGGGATGGACTGGATGCGGAAGGCGGAAGACCGGGTGCTGTGTCGCACATTGGGAGAGGCCTATGTCCAGCAGTGGACTATGATAGGCTGATTTATTGATTGAAGTATTTTTGTAAGCTATTTATTTTACGTGATTATAAACGCTTTGCTTTGATTGCTATCATACATTCTTTTTTATTTAGATTGTAGTATATCTACTGGTTATCAAAGTATGACTCAAAGTTATTTAAGTATTTACATTAGTGTAGGAGTTTAGTTAGGCTAACGAGTTTATGTTTCACTTTTCAGTTTATTTCTTCTTTCGTAGGTTAATTTTTTTGTTAAAAAGCTTTTATAATAAAACTTAACTGGTAATTTCTTCCCATGCATCTGCTACGAAGGCATTATTTTCCCATTATGATCATTGTT
Source organism: Euplagia quadripunctaria (assembly GCA_963859945.1). Lineage (NCBI taxonomy): Eukaryota > Metazoa > Arthropoda > Insecta > Lepidoptera > Erebidae > Euplagia > Euplagia quadripunctaria. Next base: position 18,969,185 of record OY982564.1, on the reverse strand, counting down.
TTAAGCTAAACTTATATAGAACAGGATATTGTTTGATCTACTCCGTTAATTGTTGCAAGTAAAATGAAGATTGGTGTCAATATCTTTACGGTCTAGGAATGACTGACGTGTGGCGTAGGATGTCGGTAGAAACACTCTGCCCCGCGTTGGGTGGCGTGTTTACCTTCAACATTTTATCGGGTACCGATGGGATCGTGTGGCGTGGGAGCGCATCGCGTCGCATAGGATGTTCATAGTGATGTCATGTGATGGTTTTCATAGAAAATAATACGATATGATTCAGCTCAACACGCGTGGCGTTGGCAATAATTACAATATAAAAAGATAATTTCCTAGTACATTTTGTGTTGCCATCTACCAATAAAAATATCTACTGACATTAAATAACTTATAGATTTCCTCTTAAATACTGACGTCTAAATTAGTATTTAACTAATTCTCAATTCTATATTTTAGCTGCTTTTTATATCTAGACTTAGAGACTAAAAAACCAACAGCAATACAAAAAGTGGATATCTCCTTTGGGAATGAAAAAATTTCCGATCCGACAGAATTTATCCCGTGGAATATATATAAGCTAATTTTACAAAGTAGCGTTGCTGATAAAAGGATAACGTAAATATAAATTCTTTTTAGGGTAAACATATAGCAGAACGTCCTTTCGTTACACCAAATATTTCAAACCGGCACCTACCCCAACTGGCCTATTAAACCTTGATCAAAAGGGATGGATGAAATGTTTGTACCTGATCTGTATTTTACAAAAGGGTCGACGTAGCGAAAACTAGGTCCAGGGATGATTCACGGCTTCCTAACCTAATATAGTATAAAATTGGGCAATGTTATTCGCCAAATCCGTTTTGGAAATACATCATTTTCTGGGTAGACGGTTTGTGTGACGATATAGTTTTAAGATGATATAAAAATTATAATCTGATTACTCTTGTCTTTACTTTTTCAAGAGGTGGGTAGACTGGGTAGCACATTAATGCACATTACTAGTATCCCAGAGTTTGAGATAGGAGTCGATTCACGCTGGTACTACTACGACTGTGTTTTGAATCCACAGACATTCGACTCGAATCGTGTCGTGCGAGAGCCATGCTTCGGCACGTATGGTCCGGCTCGACCGGAGTAATACCACGACCACACAGAAAACTGGCAGTAAAGAAATGCTTGTATTGCTTTTCGCCGAGTCAGTGAGGTCCTCCCCCTTTTCCACCCTTCCCCTACCCACCCACCAACCCCCTTAAAGGGCGGCAACGCACTCGTGACTCTTGGGTTGCAGGTGCCCATGGGCGGTGGTAGCCACTTACCATCAGGTGACCTGTCTGCGCGTTTGCCCCTATACCATAAAAAAACTCGTAATACCGAATTCTTAGACATTGCACTATCGCCAAATGATAATAGGAGTGAGTTAAGTAATCCGGAAACACTGGTAATAAACTGGAATCCTTTGTGTAATTCGTTGCAACAGTGTCGCCACGCTAACTATTTTTACAAACGGATCTGGACTGGACGTCAATAAAACAAATTATTGGCAACCGGATACTGAAAGTCTGATCAAAATATTGTTCAACTAACAGAGCGGTCAAGTTAACAGACGCGTCAAATCAGTTCGAGTTCCTGAAACGTTTAATAAAGAAAAAAAATTACTACCAAATTTATGATCAGTTTTACAGTAAAATTTAACAGGTCCGAAGGCCAAATCAAATTGACATATGATTAGTTAATTTTTGCGTTGATCAGCCTTTCAGAAACCGGGCGATAGCCTTTCCTACAAACTTACTTTGTTGTCTCATAAACTTGCTGCATATGCTTGTTTTTGTTAACCTGCTCATGGCTGTCTTAACAGAGGACTGACATCATTATACCCCATTATTACATTAGAACGAAAACTAACATTTAGTTACAACACATTATTATCATCAGATAGTCGCCCCTGCTTACGAAATTAGTTTTAAGAAAAAAATATCTGAAACGTACAAAACACAACCTGAGCAAAATTGCAGGGAACTGTGGAGTCAAAGCGGTTAAAGACCGTTCAGTGTAAACATTTTGGGAGAGACCTATACCTAGGTATATTTAGTTGTGAACGTTCTAGATATGCAACATTGAATACGTGATCGCGTTAATTTTGTTAACATAATTACCTATATTCTATACGTGAGTGTGACCTACTTTCAGAGTAGACAATTTTAAATGTACTCTTACATTTAAAATTTCCTACACTTCACCACACATAAGATTTGAGGTGGGACAGGTCAATGCCTGTCGGGGGTTGCGGAAGAATGCAATGGCGATTCTCGTTCCCCCGATCATAGACAAGTAGCGTAACACCGGGGTTGTTTTTAGTCAGTAAGAGTCCGACACATCCTTTCGCCCTTCGACTTTCATGAGGAACTACTTAAAAAAAAGATTAAATACTTGTTGACTAAAGAATTGTATTAAAAAAGTGGTGTCAAGTGCAATATAATTCGATTCACTTAAAGATGTTTCTTCAAAAGTATGTAACACACATTTAACGCTGCTTTCTCATGCCATCAACTATTTCCTGGGCTCGTACCTGAACAGTAAACTAAAGTGAAAATCTAAACTTATAATAAACTGTATTATTATAGTCATAAACTTTCTGGAAGCACTCGACTGCTGAGTGACTAAGAAAGGGATACTCAGTCACTCAGCAGTGGAGTGCTTCCAGAAAGTTCTGAGGGCAGAACATGCTGATCTCGCTTAATTAAATTAATCTGTTAATTTGATCTCAAACATTGTCGTCATACGTCATATTCACATTCGTGTGCTTACGCTTGCAACTATAAGAAACAGATAAACAGAGATACAGAATAAACTTTGATCAAATAATTAATTATTTTTGGTTCTGAAAATACGTTTTTTTCTTAAAATAACATACATTAAGAACAACCTTTGATCAACCTTTAACCTTTTGGTGTTTGTTTTTGGAGTTTTAAGAAATTAACGGCCCAAAAGGGAGACAGACGCTCAGACGACATCAGTTATAGTCTTTATCAGTTCTTACATAATTATGAACTATATAGGTACCAAAACCATTTATGCAAAAATATTTACGTTACGTTTAAATACCATCGTTCTTATAGTGAAGTAATTCATATTAGAATGTAACCCCAACACACTTAGCACATTAAGACGGAAATAAGAGTTAATCTTATTAAATTCCGAATTTGAAACATAAATACCTCACATAATGTATAATAATATCACAAAATCGGTTCTCACGTTCTCAAATTAGCGTATCAGTAGTTTAGTTACACCTGAGCTTCTAGAAATTGGGCACAAAGTACTTAAAACAAAATTATGGACGCCCTCCAGTGTTCAAAAGTACCTTTGGAGACCAAGATTGATTTACTACCTACAGTAAACTAGTTGCTAAGCCAAACTATGTCACTCTACAAGTTGTTCTGAGGAAAACTACATACGTATATAACACATATATAAGTCCTAAACTAACAACTAGATTTGAAAATCATTGGTCCGAACGTAAACTTGGAATAAGTCGCCCTATCTAATTACAAACAAAGGCCCTTCACTTTACAAAGGATTCCAAGTGCTAAATTCAAGTATTAGGTGTCTTAGTTAGGAAATTCTTCCTTTAATTATGTCTTTTTGGTTTTGTAAAATCCATTCTTTGAACACACATTAAGAAAATAACTATGACGCGTTTAGTCCCCTTTCTGTTTTGGGGTGGTTTTGAAGATTTTAGATAATTAATAGAACTCCAATCCCTGTGGATATCACAGGGATTTCGTTAACTTTTTGCATTTCTTAATGTGGTAGTAATATTGTTTTTCTTTTGTTTTCGCTTGGTATGATAAAAGTTTTATTACTGTAATAAAATTTGGCGAATAATTTGTTGTCAGTATGATATGATTTTCCAAAAATATATATATAAAATGGAGGATCTTTTGACCATGTTAGGTCGTGACATCGACGGATGGTATGGTATTGATTTGATAAATTATCACCAGAGCGTGGCTTGTTATTGTTCAAACTGGAGCCGCGCTTCTAAGATTACCAACTTCATATGATACCCAGTAACAGTTGTGTTTTTGGTAGTGAACGATAATGGTCTCTAGAGTGTGGGATATGATTGGTTCCGAGAGTTTAATGGCTCTAGTAATCGTTTATTTCAGACGTCAATGTATTTGTTTGTCACCTGACTCTGTTTATAATGCATGATACATGTATCATGCATTATAAAAAGAGTCAGGTGGCAGTAGGTACATTGACGTCTGATAGAATAATAATAATAAAGTCATATTTTATTAAAAGTATATTTTTATTGTATTTCATATCATTGTACTTAGTAAATATTAACGTGAAACTCCATGTAAATACGAACTATGAAAAATTATATTAATTAATATGTTTTATTAATTATCTAGCAACCCACCCTGGCTTCGCACGGGTAGCAGATACATCTTCAACAATCATCATCATATTACTAACAATTTACACAAAACCTTAACAAATTATATACTTAAACCTTCCTCATGAATCGCTATATCTATTGGTGAAAACCGCATCAAAATCCGTTTAGTAGTTTTTGAGTTTATCGCGAACAGGCAGACAGACATGTAGTGAAGATACGGTTTTACTAACGTGTGTATTTGGTGGATGCCCGACGAAGATGCCTATCGGGCTCAAAAAGGACCCTTTATCAAGGGATGAAGCGACCTGCCACGTCGGCACTCACTTTCTTCCTTTGTTGTCAAAACCTTATGTAAACTGTTATATTTAGAAACTAGCAGTGCCCCGTGGTTTCACCAGCGTAAGTCCCGATCCCGTGGGAATATCGGGATAAAAGGAAGCCTATATATTAATCCAGGTATCCAGCTATCAACATACCAAGTTTCATCGCAATCGGTTCACAAACTTTCACGTTTATAATATTAGTAGGATAATGCAAGTTTTAGTTAAACTACATAAATATTAAAAGTAACTTTATAGAAGCGGATTATAGGTTTTTTTTAGATCTACTAATCTGCTATCAAACAGGGATAAAGTTTCTCTGTGACTCCATTAACTCAATCCGAAGCTTTCAAAATTACATTTATAAAATTCCCTTTGATCTTAAATATTGTTGAATGTAGTACGACTTATTAGTTTAATAATATAATAATAATTAATAGCATGCATATCTCCCCTAATAAAAAGCAAACGGCGTGCAAACAACAAACAAACATTGCAAAATATGTAAATATATTTTGCTAACTCACTGTTTACTAATTATTTTGCTTGACATGACATGCCGTGGGTATTATTATGATATATCTGTTTTCTTACTTATACTTTGTTACGTGAACATTAAAATAGTACCTGCCTACATCGCTCGTTCTTTATTGATTTAAAAACTGAAAATGGAGAAAAGTCAGCACAGAATAAGTATTGTAAGTACAAATAAACTACATAATTGTAAAGTCCTAGCATATATATACAAATTTATTTTCAGTATAGACAACAGGTAAACTTATTGTCAAATGTTTGTTTCTACTACTGACCAATGGCACTAATTACGGATACATTTACTTCGTTCAACAAAGTAAGTAAATTGGTAGTAGTGGTTGCACTACTAGTAATGTAAAAGCCGCTAGGATCTAGATTATTTAGTAAAACCTAGAGAAAAAAAAAATCTCTAGGGTAACTAACGTCGTCGTTTCATGCGGATCAAGGGGGATCTATGGTTGTTTGTAGGAGATTCCGAGACGTCAAAGTCGAAGCTACCTCATTAAACAGCAAGCTTACTACACTAACTAACAGGGTTTCTCAATTCGAGCAGTTATTAGAGCAGATGTTAAATTGAGATGCCCTGCTTCTTAAGCTATGTTAATCGGTTCTTTAATAAATTTTAATTTAAATACATTGTAGGTACATTCGAATATCTTTTAATTTACTTTTTTTTTTTTGTAATGGTAATGGAGTAGTAAAAAGGTTTACAGTAGCAAACTAAATTACGGCATACCTATGTCATCTGCGTAATTCTCATTTATATTCATGACTTAATTAAAACAAATGACTGGAGGTATTAATTTCTAAACTCATTTCAACTGAGGAATAACGTTCCTTTGAGAATAACTGAGATGAAATATTCATTGCGTAGCGACGACGTCCGAAATTTTGTTTTTTCGTGAAGGTACCTATTGGGCCTTATTTCGTAAAATGTTTTAGTAATGACAATTTTATTGTTGAAATTGTATTCAGTTGACCTTTACTAGAAACTCAACTAGTTTAAATCCTACTGTTATTATGCCCAAGGGCTTATTTGTGACTTTTTACTCTATTTGAAAAACTAAAATAAAAATATTCAAACTATTATGCTCTTGGAGACAATATTCCTAAACTTTTATAATAAATTCTTTAACCAGTAATGTTTTGCTAGTGTTGACCTACGGCACTGAGACAGGACTATCTACTGATTACATAACTAATAAAAAACTTTAAAGTAACCTAAGAAGCAATGCGAACGAAGAAATGGGTGTTAGATTTGAACTAAAATAATTGATATAGTTATTGCTATTAGTACGCTAATTGGCTTCATAGTTTAGAGAAACGATGAAAATCGGGATAGAAAATTCTCCAGTAGGACAACAGAAAGCCAAGCCTGGAAAGTCGCTAGATGGATTGTCAAAGTGGCATTATGGAATAGGGGCGACGCACACACCTTGTGGAATTCTTAAAAAGAGGCCTATCATAGGCCTCTTTTCCTCATTTTCCCGAGTACTTAAATTTTGAAAACCGCATAATGATTTTTAATATGTACCTAAGAATTATTGTGAGGTTTTTGAATATTTTAAAGTAGACCACGTTAAAATTAATATAGTGCGACTGAATACTTTAGTAACTTCGGGATTTCAGAAAAACTAATTATGAGCCTAGTTCGGTTAAACTGCAATTAGTGATACTGGAGTAAACATTTGTCAAACAATGGTTGCCTCAGGCTGAGAATGTTGATAAGTTTCTGAATCTACTTTGTTGAAAATTCTCAAGATGGGCGAAAGGTATACAGCATTGAATGAGCAAATGACACACTATTCAAGTGAAATTTAATTGGGCATTCTACTTATAGAGTTGATATAGCGAGAAATGCTTAATAAGTGTAATTTTCAAATGTTGCAAAATATTTGAAATAAGTGAACGTGTATCGATGCACGTTACGAATTATTTTGAGGTGAATTTTCACCATATCCTCTCATAAAGTTACTATTACTTATTTATGAGATACTTTTCACAACCCACCTCTTAAAAAGTCACTGACACCTTTTCTTAAATTTAGAAACCCCCACCCCTACTTCAACACACGATGACACGGTTATCTTGGACTCGAATCGTCTAAAACCACACGGTTTACGTTAAAGCAGGCTTCAGTCGGGAATCCAGGAACGCTTTAAGCGGTCAACCCTAAATCACTCAACCCTCGGCAGACTTCACCTGCCTGTCAAAAAGTCGGACGGCGCTCCAGCTTAGAAATCGTATGAGATTCGTCACGCCACCGTTCCAAGCCTGCTTCTGCCGCCGAAACTGCTGCAATGGTGGTCGGGCGTTGGCTCTCGGCATATGTGACCCAGACGCAATCGTAGCATGCCCTGCGCTTATTCGGTAAAATCATTCCTTCTATTCACCTAGCGAAGTTGGAACCGTTGCGCCTCAATGTCCCGAGGCACGGGTCTCAAGCCCCGCCTCAGCCATTGATACAACGATATAGGGATCCCCTATTAGAAGTCCCAAAGCAAAACTTCGGCGAGGAGACTCACCAGTCAATCAACCTACGTCGTACATTGCCTTCCGAACCGGTAATTACCATTTTTTAGTCCACTCAAAGTATCACCACCTAAATAATGACTATTATTATTTCCACTTCATTGGCAAAACAAGCCTCCATTAGGTTGGCAACAACACGGTACTGTTACGCAAAAGAGTTACGATAACGTCAACACTGTTGCACAAGTATGAATAACGAGTTGATAAGAAGTCGAATGTAGCCAAACACTAGTTTAAAACAACAACACTGGTGAAATTTGTAACACTGAACATGTATACGTAAAAATATTTATAATTAGGCTTGGAGTACGTTTGTTCAATTTTACACGTGTATGAAAAACTACTCTCAAAACTCTATTCTGTAATATTCGCATGCTATGTGTTATGATTTAAATTTATCAAGGAAGGGATCGAGAAGAAGTCTATGGACGGTAATCGGGTAACGGTGTCCATAAATGTTCTAAGCACCAGCGACAATATTCCTTTATTTTATAATGGTAATAAAAATAATAAGAACTTTAGATACCTCACACACGGCATTCTGATCCCAAACTAGCCATAGCCGTACAGGCTCTATGTTAACCAGACTCCTAATAAACAACATATTTAGATAAATTTATGTAGATATATAATGATCGTGCTCATCCCACGATCATTTGTCATGGATGGGAACCGAACCCACGACCTCCGGCTCAGCAGTCACGATCAATCACCACTAGATCAACAGGCCTGTGAAATAGTGTATCATATAAAGTTTAGGCTACGAAACCGATCAGTAAAAACAGGAGACTAGTAGTACTGTCTAATTGTTTGGTAACCAGTTGCGAAAGAGATTTGTTTTTACTTGCTGGTGACTTACTAGTTGCAAAGAAAAAGAAATATTTCTTAATTCAGAACTACATTAATAGGAGGAATAGTTTTGCCGCATTGGTAACCGAGTTTCCGCTGAAATCCGTAACCACTTGCTATTTAGGTTTTTACATACCTTTGCAACCTTTGAAACCGTCTAGAAGCTGTTAAGTAGTGGTGCTTCCGAAGCAGGATACCTTCGTTTTAAATGTACTATGCGGTACTCTCGTAAATTAGATAATAATTATACGGATCGTTTCACATTACCTACGTGGTTACCGTAGCCTACACAAGATTAAATAAAAAAATTAAAAATCCCCCTAAGTCAAAAATACTTATAGTTTAAGGAACAACCCTTAAAAAGTAGTAATCATACGCCAAAACCGACCCACCGATATTAACGAAACATAGCTAAGAACCACCGCAAGGAAACTGGCTTTCAAATGAAAAAAACCGCATCGAAATTGGTCCATCTGTTTGAGAGTTACGATGCCACAGACAGACACACACACACACAGACATCGACGTCAAACAGATGGACCGATTTCGATGCGGTTTTTTTCATTTGAAAGCCAGTTAAAAAACGAAAAACAATGAGTACAGGCTGCGATAAAACCGAGCAAAGAAAAATTATGGCTAGTTTTTTCAGTAGTCAAGTTAACTACAGTACTGTTTTTCTTTCGCAAAACTATCATACAGTTAAAACTAAAAATGTAATAAAATAAGATATAAAAAAGTGTACTGCATCGCCAGTTGAAAGAAATCAGAAGTAATTGATCACTGACTAGACGTCTATTTGTGGATCACGCACAGGGTAATTTTGGATTAAATTTTCTATATACCTGTACCGCACCTGAGCAGGGTCGCCACTGCTATGAGTTGCAGTCAGCTAATAAGCATTCCTCAATAAACAGTGTACTTATTAAAAGAAGATTTTAATAAATTAGACTTTTTACAAAACACAAAAGGTTTCAGAATTTAGTTTAAAGTAGTAAGCGGCTAAGAAATGAATTCACAATCGCACGATAACGTAATGATACTTTTCTTAAAAAAAAAATATATATTTCGTACTTGTTTGACTACTTACTTACTTTTACAATTAATTTTATTGGCCCACCTTCATTTAACCACACCATAGGTCGATTGATTACAGCTAAGAATTTAATAAAAAAAAGTCTTTAGGGTGGTGAACATATATACTCTACGTAGTAACTGGAGCTTAAAAATCACTAACTCATTTCGGACATGACATCCGTCATTGCCACAGCAGATGCTATTGGCAGTAGACTTCTGTGTATTTTTAAAACGTTCCGTTCGTTGATTGCTACTTCGTGTTTTTTTATGTTATGACCCGTCTGCTCGTTTACCACCTGCAAACGAGTAGACAGGTCACCTGATGGTAAGTGACTACCTTGGGCACCTGCAACTCAAGAGTCACAAGGGCGTTGCCGACCTTTAAGGTGGGAGTAGGGGAAGGTAGGGAAGAGGGGGGAGGAAATTGGTAGAAGAGGGGGGAGAGGAGGGAAAAGGGGGAGAGGGAAGGGTAAGCGCCTCGGGTAACCTCACTAACTCGGCGAAACACAAAAAAATCATTGCTATGAGGCCGGTTTTCTGTGAGGCCGTGGTATCAATCCGGTCGAGCCGGCCCATACGTGCCGAAGCATGGCTCTCCCACTTACGAGTACTTGTAGATATAACTTAAAAATATAAAAGACTGTGGTAGCAGTATGATTAACAAATAATGAAAAAGGACCAGGGAGACTGAGCTTCGCTCGGTAGCTTTTTGTAAAATTGCGTTTTTACAGGAAATACAACTATGCAGTTGAACTTAAAATGCAAAACTTTATCTATATACAAAATTAAATGAAAATCGTTAGAGGCGTTTCCGGGATACCCGAAATATAAATACATACATAAATAAATACATACATACAAGAATTGCTCATTTAAAGTAACTAGAGACCGCGTGGTGGTCGAATTTCGACCATGGTTTTTTCATTGCCCAGTATAAATTGAGCTGTCATTGTATAGACTTACTTACCATGACAGGACAATTTCATTAAGCCGTTTTCACGTAATTTTTAAAGTTGTAAGACATATTGTTTAAAATTTTTAACTTTCTACGCTTCTTCTGAATATAAACTGTAAATTGACGATACTATGTTCGCGATTTTTTTTAAAAAACGGGTACAAATAATTCTCTTCACGTATTAATATAATGATAAGATATTATAAACTTACATTTTGATAAGCGAAGATTCTTCGACCTAAATATTTTTAACTTTATTTTAATGGATTAAGGTTTATATTTTATTTACATTTTAAAAGTGCTAGCGGAATTTGCCGGTCAGATTGAGTTGACAATTACAGTAGAAAAAAATCACGACTAGTAGTTCGAAAAAAAAAACGTGTTAAGTGTTATTCAATAGGTCTTTAAATATAATGGCCAAGTATTGTATTAATTTTTTTTTGTGTTTATGAGCAGTATAATGTGTTCTAAAAGGTATTAAATGTGTTTAACTTTTTAAGCATTGGACGCAAAATTCTAATGGAGTATGTGACGAAAATGATACCAATTTCTGACGTCATCTATTATATCTATATATATACAGATTTACACATGTGTATAAACATTTAATGACCTTTTGTTTAAAAAAGCAAATCTCCCGAAGTTCTTTAATCATTTTGAAATTTTTACACAACGTTGTAGTCATATACGCGCATCTTTTTTGATATTTTTTTTTATTAAGTATAAAAATCAATGTTTGTTCATCATGAAATTTTGCATACCCGTTGCCAGGAATACAGAGGACGTATTTATCCAGAAATAGTACTGTTCTAGAGGAATGAAAAAGTTACTTTTACGCGAGCGTGTAGTCTTTATAAAACACAAAGGTACCGTACAAAAACACAACTCCATAACCTTTTCCAGTAACTACAAAGAATCACACACCAAACTGTCGATTCAATTCCCTGCCCGTCCTAAGTTAATAAAACCTATTCAGGTCAGGGAAACATATATGGTTGGATTTCAATCGAAATGCGAACTACCTCTTTAGTGGTAGTCTTATCCTAACTTCTTAACTAATATTATAAATACGAAAGGGAAGGGGGAATAATATCCTTTGTTTGTTTGTTAGGCTTTCGCGGTTTAAATTTTTAAATTTTCGGTTGAGTAACCGATCACCATGAAGTCAGTAATACCAACAACAACAATAAGTTGTTGGTATTGTTGATCGGAGGCAAGGGGTACAGAAAAGGACATAGGGTACCTATTTCTCAAAAAAAATTAAAAATTGTGCTGTTCTCGAGGGATACCTCATTCGACTCACACAATCTACATACAGTACCTCACACAGGACACGGGTTGTGTGTAGGCACTTATTCTTAAAATTTCCATCAGGTGTGTTTGAATACAAACGCCTATTCCATTAATGAATAAAAAAACTGTCCTCCGTTGTTATTTTGTTTTTTATTTATTTTAAGATTGTCAAGTCAACAAACTGAATGATTTGACAAACGTGGCGTTATACCTTATTATTTCATACAAAAATGTGCCGAAGCTTCCGTTTTGCCCTTTAGAAAAAAGACACTGATTGAACTTGTCAGTCACCTTCAGTATTATAACAATGTCAGCTGTATATAAAGCATTACATAACCTTTAATAAACCCAGACGGGATTGGTGAATCTCATAAACCGTATAGTATATTATATATAGTATATATCGAACGGTATTCCGCGCAGCGTAGTGGCAAGGAAACCAAATTTACCTTTGCGCCATCCGTGCAGTCAATGAATGAAATCATTTATTCGTGTCGGTTATAAAGTGTCTCTTGTGAAAGGTATGCAGTATAATTGCAGTAAGTAAAACCTGTTAGAAAAGAGCCAGGCAATTACAATCCACGGCCTCGTGTTTTTCCAAATGACATATTAGATAGATAAACTCTTTATTGTACAGCAAAGATAGAAATTAATACAAACTTGTATACATATAGTTATGTAAATTTTTACCAAAATAAAACTTAAGTACAAGGACTTAAGGACTTTATCGCGATTTGCGATTTCTTCCAGGCAACCATTAGATCGGAAGAGAGATTATGAGATGAGAAGTTGCAATTAATTGAAAAGTCTGGATTAGATAACCTATGTATAATATATATTTGTGAGTATTCTAAGAATATTATAAACTTAAAACTATAATCAAATATTAGTATTTTCTTTTCCCAAAGGTGGAAAATTCAGATACTTAAACCAATATAGTCAGTATTGAGACAATAACACAAATTACATTAAGAAGTGAAGGCTCGAGCGTAGTATAGTGGGAGCATAAACTTTTAAATGAGAGTAAAGACATAAACTATTGAATATATAGGAACAATGAACTCTTCTATCATCCGCAAATAAGAGCTATGCTATAATACGATTTGATACATAGAATCGGATCAGTAAGTACAAACGTATGCCAATTAAATTTAATCGAAGTGAAGCGACGAGGAACAACAACTCGAGCCAGATAAGCAGTTTTTTAAACAGTTGTTATTCCCCGCAATTGCCCAGTTTTGGCCACAAATCTCTGAAAATAGATATACAGAAACCTATATTTTGAACATATTTTTGGCACATCTCAGGAGTTTAAAATTATCAACTACATACCTACGGGCTAGATTTTATTAACCTATCCGTTTACCAAAACAGCACCATGAGCAGGCTCAAAAGGGCTTGAAAAGTCTATTTAACAAAGTCACTTTAATTTAAAACAGTGTTCCACGTAATTAAACCATCCTAAACATTAACTAAACCCATTTACTAAACCTGACCTGAATTAGTCTCGTCCCTTTCAACATGTCTTTTGCAAAGCAGCTCTCATTTGCATATGAGTGGTCAAACTTTGACCTATGGCGGTGAAATTGATTCTGTAATGAATCATAAATTTTACAAGCAAATCAAGAAACTCATGGCATCTCTTTTTAGATTAATAAATTGTTATAATTTTCATAATATACCTATATACATGATATATTGCCTTGACATGAACAGACTACATCTACATGTTTTTTATAAATAACTAGCTGACCCACGCAACTTCATCTGCGTTTGTTGATTTTCCCCGTGTTTGCAACATTTTTCGTTGATGCTCCGCTCCTATTGGTCGTAGCGTGATGTTATATAGCCTATAGCCTTCCTCGATAAATAGGCTATCCAACACTAGAAGAATTTTTCAATTCGAACCAGTAGTTACTGACATTAGCGCTTTCAACCAAACAAATAAACTCCTTAGATTTATAATATTAGCATAGATATAATAAATTTACTTTTCTAAATAGCCGATATCTACAAACATATTTTATCTGTAATAGTATTTTACGTAATAATATCTTTTAAGGCATAATTTTCTCTTTACAAAACTTTTATCTAATAAGCGTAGTTATATGTTATTGAATATCGAATAAAGACATTATTTCAGAATAAAGTGCCATTTGCTTTTAGCGTCTAAAAAAGGTAAGGCACAGTGTAGGGTTCCATAGTTGCCTTTTTTATACCTTTTAACTGAACTTTAATAACCCTCTGACCATATTCGCACAGTGGGGTCACTGATAGGTGGAGGGGTTAGTAACTCTTGAATGACACCATCGTCATTGTGAGCTTTATATGCCATCTGGTAGGTCCAATGTCTGTTTGCTGCCGAGTGATAATGACATAAGTCAATTATCTTTTAAAAAAGTATCATCGACTTCAATGTGCTTTTTAGTGGAAAGTAGATGTATTTTGTTTAAATATAATATGGGTAGGCCAACTAAACGCTCTGCTCCAATGAGACAGCGAGGTTTCGGAGTAAACGAAAATATCATCGATGTATACAATTTTTAGATATTTGTTGATTTTTCAAAAACCGTTTGACTGATTACGATAAAATTTAAATTCGACTACCTGGGAAGTATACCCTTTGAAACAAAAAAAGAACTTACCAAATTGGTTCAGGCGTATTCGAGTAGTCGGTGAACATATGTATATAAAAAAAAAGTTCCGACGAATTGAGAACCTCCTCCTTTTTTGAAGTCGGTTAAAAATGATGTTTGATCTGTAGTCTAACTGTTACTAATGTACTTATAGTTAGGTATATCCACGCGACCGCGACCCTGGCATGCTTTGCTAAAGGTCTTAGTCTAAGTAACTCCGTGAGGATAGAGTTGACAAGGCGTGGGGGATCACCGGTTTAGTGACTATATGTGTGGGGGGTATCTTTAAAGAAATACAAACGATTTCAATGCATCTAAGTCGTGTATTTGGAAACTTTCATTACCTACCATCCTTGGAGCTGAATGTCATTAGGTCTAAAATTTATGGCACCATTGGATGATATGAGCTATTGCTACAACTCAGATGATGAGCCGTACCAGGAAAGAAGGATCTAACTTTCTAGAGAAAGAGGAATAAAAGATTATGCGAAGCAACTTAGGATTTTACTGAAACCTTTAAAACATTACATTCACTTCTAAAAAGACTAATAACTTCAACAATTGAATCACATTAAAAATATATCTTGAGGTTTCGTGTGTCCTCACGGACAACCGTCTCCCAGGGCTTCTCAGATGGGAGTCCTCTTGTTTTTTTATCGTTCCATTCTCTGAACATTTTCAAATATGAATTATTCAAATCTTGAGCACGAAGTTGCCAGCAAGACTTCATGCGTCAAAGAGGTTTAATCATCAATCCACGAAGGTTGCAAGAGGACGCATGGAGTCCAGGTATCAGACTATGTAAAAAAAATAATATCACTATCATAAACTCACAAAAATACAATCGAATTGAGAACACAGGTTTTTGAAGGTAGTCGGTTAGAAATACTACTCGCCTGTCTACATCACGAAATGTCGGTATTGTAGCTGCGTATAAACATTGTAGACATATATATTGTACTCGGCGACTGTCCAATATCACAGAAGTTACTCATCAGAGAGGCCACTACCAAAGACCAAAGACCAACAACCCAAACAATAAAAACGTGTTTACTTCAATCTTTAAACACACCCTACTTTCACCAGTAATTCGGCTACTCTGTAGTTTGTTCGCAACGAAATCGTTGTTTTATTCACGTTAATTAAAACGAGATAGAAGGCTTTAGCGTAATTCAGTGGAATTATTAATTACAAGGATAATTGCCTGCCCTTGTCTTCGGCTCTCTATGTTAGATCTCTGTAAATAATATATTAGAACAAGCCTTTATGTTTAGTGATCGTTTTGTGCCTTTGATATGTACTTACGTATATACCAGTTAATGAAAATAATAGCTTTACCTAATTTTCGGAGCCAGCCTAATGATGTTACATTGATGTACCACAAATTCGTAATGTAAATGGCGCCCAATAATTATATTTTATTATAAGAAAATAATTGTTATATTGTTGTTAGGCTAATAAGTAAATGTATTATATTGCTAACATTCGATTAACAATGTACAAAAGATTGTCATTATTAACTAAGTTGTTAATGCTACAATTATGATTTAACAGTGTGGGGGAACACTTCTGCAAAAAGAAGGGTGTTATAGTTTTGACGTGTCTGTGTGTCTGTCTGTGGCATCGTAGCTCCCAAACGAATGGACCGATTTAAGTGCGTTTTTTTTTTGTTTGAAAGGTGACTTGATCGAGAGTGCTCTTAGATATATTTAAGTAAATCTGTTCAGCCATTCGAAGAAGTAAAAAGGTTCGGAGAAAATAACTCTTTTTATCCGTCTGCTAGTTATTTAGTAGTAACCTTTTCACGAATAAGGCCCTGAATCAATAGTTATTAAATTTGCAAAAAAATCTTATATCCTGAACAGGGGCCTTTACCATTTTCTTTCATAATTCTATTATCAATTTACAAAGTCTCAGACAAAACCAGTTTTAAATTAATTAACTTTTATGTAACAACGAAATTGCTCCAATCTATACTTCTATACTATCACTACATCACTACATATTATAAAACAAAGTCCCCCGCCACGTCTGTCTGTCTGTCTGTCTGTTCGCGATAAACTGAAAAACTACGGAACGGATTTTTATGCGGTTTTCACTAATAGACAGAGTGATTCATGACGAAGGTTTCGGTGTATAATTTGTACCCGTACGAAGCCGGGGCGTGTTTCTAGTAATATTATAAAGCTGAAGAGTTTGTTTGGTTGGACGCTCTAATCTCAGGAACAACTGCTTTAAATTGAAAAATTATTTTAGTGTTGGATAGCCCATTTATCGAGGAAGGCTATAGCCTATATAATAACACGCTACAACCAGTAGGAGCGGAGCACCAATGAAAATGTTGCATAAATGGGGAGAATTTACAAACGCGGATGAAGTTGCACGGGTCAGTTAGTTTATATATATATTTACAATGTGGTATATATTTTTAAATAATTTCTACAAAAAAATACTTTGGTTGAATGGTATGTAGAACATGCATAAAATCGATCGATTGTCAGTAAATCAATAGTTGTAAAGGTTTTTATGATTTCTTCAATATCTATACTAATATTACAAAGCTGAAAAGTTTGTTTGGTTGAACCTTTAATCTCAGAAACTACTGGTTCAAATTGAAAAATTATTTTAGTGTTGGATAGTCCACTTATCGAGGACGGCTATATAACATCACGCTGTGACCAATATGAGCGGAGCAGTAACTACAAACGCAGGTGAAACTGCGGGGACGGCTAGTTTACAAATAATTCCATTTATAATACTAATTAACCATCCATTATGTACGGCGATTGACTAGCTCTACAAGTTGAGTGTGTTTATTTAGTACTATGTAATTGTATCCTTATGTTCAGTTGATGCAAGGCGCTGTCCTATCCAAATTCCAAAGTCATTTCAGTTTTCAAACTTATTCTACTCAAACTTTATCAATCTTTCTTTCTTCAAACCTTCTTTGTACTAATATTTATAAGAATTAACATTGCCGTTTTATAGTAAGGCACTTACATACGACCGTTATTTCTTTTTTATTTATATAGATGTAGCATAAAATCAATAAAAATAGACTAAAAATAAAAATGTTTGAAAACTGTTGAGAGGTTCCGAATTGCTTTGCCTTTAAAGTACCTACGTATGTGCCTATTCATATGCCAAGCCGAATTTAAGATACTAAGACACTATAGTTAACTTACCGTTAAATCTATTTCAAGTACTGTGCTTTACCTAAATTACTTCGAAAATTCATAATCCCATCTGGAGCAAGCTATATTTTACATAAAAGCAGCGTTCGCGTCTAAAGTACTTACTCAAAATTTGATTAACCATCAACACGCGCAAACGCCCCTATAAAAGTTTATATAGGCCGATATGCCAGATATCTTGTCAGCTTACTTCACGGTAACTGCTCCGATATCTACCAAATTGTATTAATTAACACAAGAAGGTTTTGCTTAATGAGACTTTTATTAGTCTCATTTAAAAAAAGTAACTTCTGTGACCACAATTGCTGGGTTTACCTACTAATGTAACAGAACAGAATAAGTTTGAGTATCACTTTCTTGATTATTTTTCTTCGATAATAGGACTTAATTATCCTTCGATAACGACGTTTCGAAAAATATTTAGAGCTGAAAAGGATTAACTTAATTGAAGGTTCAGTTATTCAGTAACGTTGACAGTTTGTAGTTGTATGTTTCTAAAAACTCTCGATGGCTAACTAGTATTCAGGGGTTAGTTAATACTTTTACCTAAATAATTTGGAATTTACAGCTCAATAAGATTAGCTGAAATATTTTTGTCAATTGCATGGTCGGGTGCAGTAAACGCTAGTACCAACTGTCAGCTAATTGCCTAAACCTTGAAACCTCAACCCCTATACCGCTTGGCAACAACAGTGCTCCGCCTCTTAAATGTATAATACTGCCTTGTATCATCGTGTGGACTTGTATCATCGTATCAAACCTAAAAGGTGCTTCACGGATTGGAAACACTCGAATATTTTCCTACATGATTTGAGTTGAATAAAGATTAGTTAGAAGAAAAAGGAAACCTATAGAGTATTTGTTGCCTATAGATTACACATGTACCTACATCCAATAGATCACAGACCAACGAATTCTATACACTTATACTTTGAAAATAAAACGTTTTAACCCCCTGTACAATAAATTAGCAAGGCATCTAATTGCATCATCGCGCTATTAATAGTTTTCGATATTTTTTACGGTTAGTATTATTGCTACTGCCAAAACTTGTGACCAACAATCTCATAACCCCGACATAAATTTTACCGTCAGTGACACATACGGACATACTCGGGTAGATTTTATGTGGCAACCTCAGCTATGTTTATCGCTCTATTCTCCGCTCACTGATAAAAATAATCTTGTATTGATATCACGAGATTCTTGATAATGATATGAGGAAACAGACTCTCAACGTTGTGCGGTATGTATTATTAGAATATTTTGACACACACACACGTGATTAAGGTTGTAAAAGCCTCATGGTAACTGGAAAAGAGCTATCAAAGTCATTTATAATCTATGTAGACGCTCAGGGATCTATTTAACGAAATTAACAGCCTGACGGTGCCTAGTCAGCATATTTATGAAAACATCATGTATGTCAGAAAAAAAATGCATCTCTGTGCAAAACGGTGTGAAAGACATACTTATATTAAAAGAAAATTAAATAAATTAGTGTAACCAAAATTTAGATTAACAAAAGTGCAGAAGTCTTTTATGGGGTACTGTGTTAAATTCTATAATAAAATGCCTCCTAATATTCTTCAACTAAATGAGAAGAAATTTAAACTTGTATAAAACGCACACTGTATAACTATGTAAACAAGCGTATAATAATAATAACAACTTGATATTTATATGGTAAAAATGATAAAAATGCTTGGCAAAATGCTGATCCAGCTCCATAGCCTCACTGTACATGAGTTGGTACTTGTGGTGGTCTTTAGATTCTGCTTCTCTTAAATTTTCACTTGTGTACGCGAGAGCTGTGTAGTCACTTGAGTTAAATTTCCTAATTCTGCGTGGCAGTTCTGAGTATGTCATACTCGCCTAGAAGTTCTGCTGATGGTGGCGTATGTGCCGGGTCGTTCGGCTCCCTTCATTGTGGTTGATCTGTATGATGGCTGACGTGTGCGGGTGATGCTCGTGGACGGGAGCCGGTGGTCGGGGCTGATCATCTCCCGACTGCTATTACTTAAATACAGTAGTAATTTGCACGTTTGTTTATATTATATATACAGTACAGACATATACATATACAGAATATGAACTTGAAATTTACTGGTAACGCATTTTCTGTTTTGTTATTTAAGCAATCTACACAAAGCGCTGACATTAATGAATTTTTCGAGTTTGTCTGATAATGTCTATAAAACATAAATAAGCAGTATTACTAAACTTGCGTCGAAATGTTCATCTATACGAGGAAATACTTAATTAAAAATTGTTGTAAATGTTTTTTTCATGCTACAGTGTCCGATAGAACAGCAAAAGAGCAAAATAAGTCGTTCACATTTCTAAAATACTGTAAATAAATAAATAAAATACCTATTAACTTATTAAATTACTACCAGGCAGAAGTTTGGACATGGCGCTTGAATATTTATAAATAAATACTTGTAATTAATTGTACAACTAGATAGTTGCCAAGTTCAACAGCTCCAGTTGCCTCGGCTTTCCTTATAGTCATTTGAGATATGATTAAAAAAGGTTTCGTCCCCGGTAACTGAATGTGGCCGTTCATTTGAAATAAGTCAGCGACGCTCAACAATGAGTATCTTATGTAATCAAATATTGTGTAATATGTACTTAGGTTCTCATTGATTGAAAAAATGTCATCAGCTGAACGTACAAATGTGACAAACTCATATTCTATATGAAGTATTCTATATTTATTTCACTTCTAGTTCCAAGAAAGTATTTAGTTGAAATTAATAACGAGTAGGTGCTACTAGGTCTAATTTCTTTTCCTTTATTTTTTTTTTTATGGCTTGGTTGGCTTTTATGGTTTATAGTAAGTACCGTTAGTTCACGTCCAGATAAGTACTTGATACAAAAAGTGATGTATTTCGATTTTTTTTACAAAAGAAGTTAATAAAGAATTTGGGGCAAAAACTAATAATAGGTTTCGATAGTTTAACATACGGAGTAGATAAATACATTTATTTGTGGTTGAGTAGTTGATATAGAAAATAAGTCCTGAGTTTATTTTAACTAGCTGTTGCCCGTGAAATTTATCCAAATGAATTAAGTTTTCGTTGCGTAAGAACCTTCTACAGAGTATTAGAAAACATATAAAAGATGAATGAAATCGCTTGAGTTGTCCTCAAGTTAGGGCGTGATCGAGGGAAAAAGGGTTTCATTTTTATATATATATATATCGATATTAGTCGGTTTGAAATTGTCACGCAAGTCAGTGTGTAGGTTATTTATTAATCGAGGAAGGAGGTAGTTGCCGTTCTCTCGCCATTGTTAGTGCGCTTTGTGCATAAGTTATTTCGTTCGGGGATCGCACGCCTATACAGACTGTTCTATTTCTTGTATAAATTTAGTGCGAAATAAATATTTTAATAGCGGTAGAAAATCACTATGGTCGTCGGTGTACTGGTTGCGAATATTTTTGGCAACTATATTTTTAAGGATTCTTACTTGGAGGTTATATATTTCATTGAAGTACGTATGGTATGTACGTCTGTAGAAACTAAGACCTTAATGTAATGTAAGTTAATTTTACGTTGTAGGGGATCCGATTTTTTCATATCATCATATTAGCCAGAAATTGCCTTAATTTGTTGCAGACTTGTTCTATGTGAGCATTCCTAGTGAATTTGCTATCTACAGATATATATATATGTAAGCCTATACACGTTTGGATGTCAACAACTTTTATATGGGGACACTTGCATATGGCATTGTTTTAGGAGAAATGTAAACAAAGGTCATGTGCTGCAATTTTTTTGGTATGTCGAGTTTTGACGTTTGGGGATTTTATCACAAAGAGTTTAGTTTCGCTAGAGTTCAAAACAAGACCCGAGTCGTGGCACCTAAATGGTGCTTTTAAGATTATTAAACTCCGTCTGTTATCATTCTAGAGCTTTGTTAGGGTCTTTGTCTGATATCGTAGGATCGAAAAGAACCATGATCCTAAGTCGGTCTGCATAATTTGATAATCGCAAGACAATAAAAAAAGTGAATTTCTGGTTAAATCTCCCGACATTTTTTTCCGTTTCTGACTTCATGTACTTGACTTTAGTACAAGTCGATATTAATCTATTTCAAATTGAGATTTTTATTCCAAGTTCGTGATCTTAAAAGTATCTTATCATGCCCTGTTGTCTATGCTGGCTGGAAAATCACAAAACGGCACTATGGATAAAAACTTTGCGAGGGGCAAAGTAAAACGGAGGACGCTGCTAATATTGACCAAATAATAAAAAAGATGGCGCCTCATTCAATTGAGTCCGGGAAATGATTTCTTGATCGTTATTATCCGCGCTGTTGACCACGAGGCCCTTCGAGTTACATAAACAAGTTTTTCTTACGGAACTCTAATGGGAAGTAGGAAATGCATCTTTGTCCTTGTAATGCATTGATTCTGAAACATCTAGATCGTTCCAAGCAATGATATCGAAAGAATTCCTAGTTTTACGAGGCCATAAAAAAGGCTTGTTAGGTAATTGATAAGTTAAATTGCATTATTGTTGTTAGTTAAAAATCGTTTAATTGATACAGTTGGACAGCTTTTATGCGTCTTTACTTTAGTTAAACTTCCATCGGTTAGAAACGAATACAACTCTTAATCAAAGATACAAAACGAAAGACTTTTAATAAGATAGATATCATAAAAAGAAATCATCACTAATTCCGTTGTGAACCACGTGAAATGCAAGCCACAGAAAAGTATTTTCGAGTGAGCTGCACTCTATATATATAAAAGAGGTCAGTATTCTTATCGTAACATTTTACAGTTACTTAGCAGCCTTTGATGCAATGTGTGATGTGTGCTATGACGCAGTATGAACTAGCAGGACTGTAGTGGCTGACACCGACGTGAGAGGTGTCTTCACCCGTTGATAAAGATCCCTATACGGATCCCGAACTAAGTACATCTACATACCTTTAATGACTGTCAATAGCAGTCAAATTATTATCCTAATAAAACATTATTGTAATAATTTTTTTTCGAGATTGATAGTAATAGTTGTTGAAGAAATGGGCTGTACTCACGTGTGTTTCGGGAAAACGAAATCTATTCCCGGCTCTCTATTAGGGAGTGAAACGATCTGTCACGTCGGTTTCAGGACATATTATTCGTTAAGTAACTTATGAATCGTTGACAACTTATCAGAATTCCCTACAGTATAGATTTCAGTAAGTGAGTAGAAATGAAGCGACAGCGAGGTATTGCTCCAAAGATCTGTAACAAGAAAAAACTATGATACACGGCTGCCAACAAGATGTGAAATGTGGCGGATTATCAGGAAGTGAGTCTATGACAAAAAACACATTATAGGCAAAGCTATAACCAAATAAATAAGTCTCCTTTGCAGAAAATACGTGATATTCACACTTTTATACCCATAAATCCACCTGCTATCACGAAACTATTCTTTTTTTTTTAACCAGTATATGAATTGCCTAAAGAGAAGCGGTCCCCGGAGCGTATGTTTCAACAACTAATCATGAACACAATAAACTTAATTATTATATTAAATGAAAAAAATCACGATTTAATAACCAAAAAAGAGTTCCAGTGTCCACAGGCTTCATCATCACACCAGCGTGACCAAGCCCAATCTGTTGGACTCATCAAAATGAATCTTATGAGCCCAAACTCAAGGGGTTTACTAGGAGCCACAGAAGAGCTCCACTATTAACCACCTGGCTACATCAACTTCATCATTAAGATATCAAATTATAGTATTGTCATCCAAACTACATATACATGTAATGTTTCATTTCGATACGACAATCAGAAGTAGGTTAAAATTTACTTCTAATATTTATTTACATAGTTACTTTACAAGTCAAACTAATAAAAGCATCTTAAAAATTGTTCATTATCTTACAGGTTTAAAGCAATTCAAAGACTATAAGATAATATATATCTCAGTCTTTTGGCAGTATGATTCTAATCTAGCGTTATACATGATGAATGTCCTTTGATATAAGTTTTTCGTACTCAAGATAGAACTTAAGCATAAAGCAAAGTAATTCGCAGTAAATAAGATTGGATTCACAAGTATGTACGTACCTACTAATTATTCTAAAGACAAAGTTTGTCTTACTTAATGACGAGACTGGATACGTG
This sequence comes from Euplagia quadripunctaria, assembly GCA_963859945.1. NCBI lineage: Eukaryota > Metazoa > Arthropoda > Insecta > Lepidoptera > Erebidae > Euplagia > Euplagia quadripunctaria. The sequence continues at coordinate 18,945,254 of OY982564.1, read as the reverse complement.
AATTAGTTTCGTAATTGACATAGATGGAATAAATTTAGAAAGATATTTTATTTTTAGATATTTATTTTGTAAATGTAGATACTAAACGGAAGATTTCTGTTTATATTAGAGATGCCCGACTAGAAAAACATTTTCATTAATGGAACTTTCTAGAACGAAACTCGAACCTGTGACACCATTAAGGTGCCATTACTTTCTGATCCACCGGGGTAAGGCCCCAGACCTTCCACAAAGTATTTTTAAAATTAATTGTTAGCAGCACAATCATCATTAGCCTATCGCCAACTGTCCCGGTCTTGGGCAATTCGGATCCGCCCGCTGCCAGCCACCTTCTTCAAGTCGTCGGTCCATCGCCCTACACTACGTTTGCTTAATTGCGGAAGAAGAACTACAATGTGAAGTATGAACCCTAGATAAAAAGCAATCATATTATTTCTGTATCAATTTTCTATTACAACCACATCAATAAATACAATTTCAGTTATTGAAAAAACTTCATTTCCGTTCACAGTTATCTTGCGATCGTCATTTCATGCCGAAATGTATTCCATTACAGTCATATCAACTATAAAATAGTTTTTCCGAGAGAAAATGTTGGGAAAAACAAAAGGTACTCGTATGTATTGAATTATATATGAAGCGAGGTATGAGTCCCTACGACAAGTTTAATCTCATCGTCATGCTCAAAGGAACTAAGGGTCTCGACACACAAAGGTGGACGCAAAACTTTTTAATACCTACACGTGTTTCTGAAAGGGTAATACAATGTTATTTATTATACGCTCACTGAATAGGATTGTTATTGCGCAAGTTTTCACTTTTATGGCCAGATTATTTATTGTTCTGTGTTTCCGGCTGTTCACAATAAAGTATTACTGATAAGGTAGTCGGTTTCCAAGTGCAATTAAATCCTGAGTGTACCATAGACACATAGCTTATCCAAGGACCGTAGCTCATGAACACTATAGAGTCTAACATAGTAATCCCGACTCAAATAAATAATATCATCCTCCGCGCCTTTTCCCAACTAAGTTGGGGTTGGCTTTCAGTCTAACTATGATACGGCTGAACTTCGATATTTTACGTGAAGCGACTGCCATCAGACCTTCACAGCCCAAGTACTAGGCGATATCGAAGTTCTGTACTTAGACCAGGTTGTCGAACATTTTAGGGTTCCAACTACCCGTAACGAATGCCACAGATGTTCGTATGGCAACCGGGACCAACGGTTTTACGTGCTCTTCGAGGCACGGAGTGGTCTCGATGTGTTAAGAAATGTCACCAATTCTAAGCCTGGCCTAGCTAATATAATGTATATTATAATGTGCTAACCTACTTGGTTACCACTTAGCCATGAGCCCATCCGACTCAAATAAATAATAATCATTTATAAAAGTAATGCGCTTCTTAGTTATGTAGAAGCATGGCAATAGGGGAATATGTTACCTTCAAGAGAATTTTCATTTTATTGAAAAGGAGATTTTTTTGTGTCTTATTCATATTCGACTTTTATTGGAAATCAAGATAAAGGTCAAATACAAAACCAATATTGAATTAGGTTCGAGTCTTATCAGCACGAAGTATATCCATTTGATTACGTCAGAGAGTCAATTATTTGGGTTTTTTATGGTGTTAAAATAATTTAGCGCGCATATTTTTAAAAAGGTTTCTAGTGAAAGTAAATTATATATACTTAAGTACGATGTGTGTAAGAGTTAACTAAGAGTAGAACTTTTTTACTTATCCATTGTAGATCCTTGCAAGTTTTACCATAGTGGCTATTTTCAACATCGGTATTTACTGACCAATCATACACCAATTCAACTGTTGCCCTTTTTTATATTAACTGTAACTGGTATGCACTCGAATGTCACCATTTCTATTTTTAAAAAGACTGGATTTGTTTGTTAGACTTTCACGCGAAACTACTCAATCGATCGAAATTTTGCATGCACATTGCCAGAAATACAGATTTTCCCGAAGGATACCTGAACCAGGGCAAAGGCTGCTAATAATTAAATGCCTACTATTTTCTCCCTGAATTTGCCAAAAGTACTATTTTTTTACAGTTTTTTTTACATGACATGTGGCAACCCTAGACGGCACACCTGCCCTTAAGAAAAAGAGACTTTCGCAGTGCCTCACAAGAAGTCTCTCTAGCCAGCACTACATTGTGCATTTTGACATGAATAATAATTTATCAAAAATTCTAATATCGTCATCTTATCATATTACTACATTGTAATCATATAGATATTACATGACTCTAGTTATCATCATATATCAAAATGTATAACAGCTTAACTAACAAAAATACGCCATATCTATAGCACTAAAAATGCCTAAATTATAGACTTAGGGAAAACCCCCTCCTTTAAAGTGTAAACCTATGTGCAAACAATGTTTTACACCACATCGTATAATCACTCACCGGGCGTTTGGCAACAGAGGCCACGCCAGTGATTTTGATACGTCATGTTAGTACAATTAATCACTAGTCTTGAAGGCTGAACCCCTTACCCCGTGGCCTAACAATGGAAAATCAATATTTAGCACCCCACAACACGGTTATTGTGGGCGTGGTTATTTTTAGATGACATTGATAAGAGGTTACTTTTAAATTTTTGTGTAAAAGAATTGTTGTAGAACGCACCGGCACGCTTTTGTTTCCGCTACCATAAAACACAGGTTTGCTTTAACGGTATTATTCGATTATCAAAATTATTGTTAATAAATAATTATTTAATTAAATATATTTTTTTTATGAAACTATTTCCACTGCAACATTAAGTTCAACCGGTAATGTATAAACTATTACTATCGTTATAACATAAGTTTCTATGAGTAAGAGTAGAGTCCTAGTCAAACTTGTCCGGATTTGTTGGCAAAGGTAACTTTAACCAAATGCCTAAAGGCATCGATATAGTATATGTCAAGGAACCACAGATCACACGAAATTACAAATAGTTATGTGTGGAGTTGTAGTAGGTAATTTAATTAAAAAGTTACTACAACTGAAACGGAGTCAGCAATAATGGATGCAAAATTAATGATCCCGATATAAACACGTAAGGAGCTAAATAGTAGTTAAACAACTAATATCAGCATCCTGATAATATCTAAGGCGTCGGACTTGCGATCGAGTGATTGCGGGTTCGAACCCCACCCAGTTCACTACTGACGTTAACCCACTCTTAAAGCAAAACCTTAGTTGGCATGTGTGAATGTGTGACCCACGTTAGTAGTATTCTTTAAAAAAAATAAAAACAATGTCTCTCTCTCTCTCTCTCTCTCTCTCTCTCTATCTCTCTATCTCTCCTTCCTCTTAGCCATAGAACATCCACGACCCAACATAGCCCACTCCTTCTCTAGTATATTTTGTATATATATAACATGCAGATATATAAAATATACACGAGTTGATTCGGTCCACGTTCTAACGTGAAAACTAATGACGAAATCTTACTATTCTACAACAACTGTAGCTCGCTTATCGCAATTTCCACACAGCACGGCTTCTATCGGTGAACGAATGAATTTCGTAGTAAAAAAAATCATACCCACAACGCGTAGAAGTTTGTAAGAATGTACGGATGTATGGATGTTTGATATTCTTTCACCCAAAAACTCCTGAACCGATTCCTATGAAACTTAGTATGCAGATAGCTGAAGACCTGGATTAACACATAGGCTACCTTTTATCACGATATTCCACGGCATCGGGACTTACGCGGGGGAAACCGCGGGGCGCAGATAGTAAGTTATATGTTTAACCTTTAATATTTGTTTGAGACTCAGTTCTAATGGTTAAACAGGACTTTATCTCACACGCCGAGGAGATAATGATGCATTTATTTAGAACAGCTAGTAGTCTCTGCCAAAAGATACCGCGAAATACAGAAATCCTGCTACCGCGCAATTCAGTCATATCTCTGATATATCGCAAAATATCACAAAGCAAACATAAACAGCGTACCGTTGACCGTCGCTTTTATGTGTGTTTTTATTTATTACAAAATTACATTATTTAATTAAATTATTATTATTTAAACAACCAACAAAGACAAGGCATTGACGGTTTGCCGAGGCCTTGCCTTCATGGCTGGGCTATTGAGAGAAAAAAATTAATAGTTTTTTTATTCCTTGTTGCTTCAATTTCAATTGTGTTTATATTGCATTAATGAACATACAAACAGTGTCTTGTTTCTACTCCTTGTCTATTCTTGCAGCAAGGAATAGTCTGGCTTCACCACGGTTTGTACACTACAATACCTACTAATATTATAAATGTGAAAGTTTGTGAGGATGAATGGATGTTTTTTACTCTTTCACGCAAATACTACTGAACCGATTACGATCAAACTTGGTACGTAGATACTGGAGATCTGGATTAACACATAAGCTTTTTATCCCGATATTCTCACTTCATCAGGACTTACGCGGGTGGAACCGCGGGGCGCAACTAGATGTTGGTTGATATTTAAAAGATAATTTCCAGCCATAAGTGTTTAAATAGGATTTTGGGTATATGGGCGTCACGGCTGTCTCAAATGAAACGCAATCAGGAAGTAAAATGTTGACGGCCAGAATGTAATCGTCAATGAAGAGCGCTATAGGACGATGATTGCTGACTTCTACGTGTCACAATTGAATGGTATTGATGTAGCAGAACTTTGGTTTCCATCAATTTATTGCGGGAAACATTTGATGAGCGCATAATTTCACGAAAGAGACCTGTGAATTGGACTTCACGGTCGTGTGACCTATGGATAATTTCTTTCGAAAAGTGAATATTCCTAGTTGCTCGATAAAGTCTGTCGAAAATTTAACTTCCGGATTGCGCTTCATTCAAGCCAGTCGTGGTACCCCTATGGCCAAAATAAAGCCAACAACAGGCCATTATAATAACTTTTACGCTCTTCGTTTAATTTAAAATCCATACCTCTAAATACCAAACATATTATATTTTAATAAAAGACATTAAGAGTGTAACGTATTTTCTTTTGCGGAACGTTCTATTTGAATGATATAAATACTTAACGTACGAACAAAAAAATGCTCAAATTCTTTGAATGAACATAAAATACGTTAAAAATAAGCGCAAAACATTATACACAGAGCTTTACAAATATTTGCTTTCACAGAAACTGCCGAAAAATTCTTATTTGGAAGATTTAAATGGCTAAACCTTAGGGTTTCCTTGTATTTGTTTGAGAAAGCGTTTGGAAATTTTCCCCTAAAATATCTCAGGGGAATCTTTGTGGTGGAATTAATTTCACGCTTTGGTTTAATTTTAACGGTTTTCCTGCCTAACACTTCAGTGGCGTAGGAGGGCTTTAGAAACCGTTTGTTGCATAAACACATTAAAGCATAACTAAACAAATTTAGAGCAATAAATGCATAAACACACATTTTATGGTAATGTATATGTATTGTATATAAATTATATTGAATTTATTATCACATGGTAACAAAAATAACTATACATAGAAAAATTTAGTTTTCCTGAAAATGAAAATTAAATTTGCTGACATGACAAGCTGTTAGGTTTTGAAATTATGCGTCTCCAACAGGACACAGTCAATACTCAGTGCATTTTGCCATATTCATTAATATACAAAAGTGGGATAGCTGTTAAATTCGCACAAGTCATTTAGATAGGAGTATAGCGATATATAAAAGTATAAAAATTAATTTGTGTGTCAATTTTAGTAAAAGATCTAAGTTAAGATATAAATCACATTCCGCATGTGGTAAAACTGTTCCGAGCAATTTACTCCCCAGATCAATGGTCACAGGTCAAGGTAAGCTTCCTACCGAAATCCTTAAAACTTATGAGTCTTACCTGTTTTCTCCTAAAGATCGTGAAAAGAGTTATAGACCAACACATCAGAACAAAGTAGTTTGTAGAAAGACCACTAAGTCTCTACCTACATCCTTAGCAGAAGAGTGACCCACAGAAACAGCTTAGTTAAGGCTCAAGGGGATAAGTAGAAACTGCTTTATGTGATTTTCCTGTCAATGAGGGCGCTTTTGAGAATACACCCACAGCAGCAATCCTCAGAAGAATAAATGCAAAATGACAACAACAGAAACAGAAGCATACAGTTAAAACAGATCTCATTTAAAATATTAGAGTAAAATGGGCGGTTTTATCGCTAATATCTCTACCAGAAAACCTTTAGATGGAGACAATAACAGAAATATTAAATATAAACATGCTAATTTTTTTTTATAAAAAGACAACTCCCGCATTAGGAATTACTTCTGTGTCGCGGGGGACTTTACAAACATAGAAACAACGAACACAAAGAACACCCAGACTCAGGTGGGAATCGAATCCACGACCTATAAGCATAGCGGTCAGGGTCACTAACCACTAGACCAACAGGCCAGTCAATTCAGTTGAGGGCGTACTATTGAATACACACACAATAATTTACACATATAGATAGATATACCTATATATAGCTATTTAGTAGAGATTACACAGTAAATTCGAAAGTAATTATGATCTTAGTTATGTAAGAGTAAAAAAAAAAAGATATTACAGTGATAGATAGTGCTGCTTGACCATATTTTTAAAGGTTGTAAGGGCTTCCGCTTGCCGTATTTGTACTGGTAATGCATTCCACAAACGAGCAGCCAGGACCGTAAAAGATTTGTGAAAAGCAGTTGTTGAATGCACTTGATGAAATCAGACTTTCTGATGATCGTTCGTATCGGGTATTGACGTCACAATCATAAAATGCATGGTCTCAAACAGAATTGAGAAAGTTTCATTAAATAATAATTAGATTCGTTTCTACACGAGGGTGCCCAGCAGGAGGCATATTATCCCCACTACTTTGACCCTTGCTATTGACAAACTCCTAGTAGAAATTACTAACCTCGACTATGATGTAGTAATTTTTTTTTTATGGTATAGGAGGCAAACGAGCAGGCGGGTCACCTGATGGTAAATGACTACCACCGCCCAAAGGCACCTGCAACTCAAGAGTCACAAGTCCGTTGCCGCCCGTTAAGGTGGGAGTAGGGAGAGAAGGGGGGAGAGAGACGAAGGGTGGGAATAGGGGAGAGGGGGAGAGGGAAGGGTTAGGGCCTCCGGTAACCTCACTTACGCGGCGAAAAGCAATGCAATCAATGTTTCACTGCCAGTTTTCTGTGAGGCCGTGGTATCACTCCGGTCGAGCCGGCCCATACGTGCCGAAGCATGGCTCTCCCACGAACAGAGGGCCAGAGGGCCTTGAAAGCACACCACTTCATAATAATTATTACAAGCAGCTCTCAACACCATGTGCAGAGATAACGAATAATCAACCAATGCAGACAGAACTCTGCTAATTCCATTCCTAAAGAAAAGAAAGCTGCAAAGATAATAAAATCCAAAACTAAACGTAACAATACTTTCTTTTTCTAGTAAGGTTAAGTCCCTAGAGGTCACACTTGACCAAAAGTTAACCTGGATGTGAGGGCAATCGAAAACATAGTCCATAAAGCAAAAATAGTATATAACTATATGAGCCGTTGCACTATAGCTGTACACGGCGATTGCAAGCACGAACACTAAACTCACTAAAACAGTCGGTTTTCGAAATAAGATCTCCAAACATGCCAGTGGATGACTTGGAAACAGAGATTGACTTCGTGAGAAGGTACAAGGCTACTTCCAGGGTTCTTGTTGGGTTGAGTTATACACGAACTTTCTATCAAAACGGTATATTGTATGGTATCACTTACAAATATATATATATTAAGATTAAAACATGACCTAACCTATAGCTTGCAGGGAGACGAATGCATGACGAAATGTAAGGCGACTACTTACATTTTGATACTTAAGTGACACTACAGTGCCGTAACATACACATTAGATATACCATAGAGGGATACATGAAAGGCTGAAAAGCCTCCAATCCAACAAAAATGTTAGTAACAAGTAGTACACCGATAAAAAAAGCGTTGATGTTGGTTGCGGCATTTACGGAAATAAGCCAAAATTCAGGTGGAGTGACAAACTGGGAACAGAGGCCTCTGTCTCCGTCTTTTAGGCCGAGCTTTTCCCCTTGAAAGAAAAGTAAGACATCAACACATCTATATCAACTCAGCAGCTAAGCGGCCCTACTTGCTCTATACAATTTAGAAACCATCTCAAAGCTAACACAAATATGCAAAAAAATACTAAACACACTAGGATAATCGATGGTATCAATAGGTACGAGGCCACTCAGGTATCGATGGCAAAAGGCCGATAAACTCGCCAGAGCTGGTGCCGATAGCATGGACAGGAACGCTTCTGTGGCATTACCAAACAGCGATGCCACATAGCAAATGGCAATAAAGAGATGGAAGACCACTAGTGGTCTTAAGCACTCGAAAGCTTTGATAAAGGGCTATGATGACAAAATGGTGCCCAAAAGATACAAAACCTATGCAGTAACTCGGATCTTTACCAGACACTGCAAACAGGCCAAAAATATCTTAAACATAAAGTTGGGCGGAAGCAAAACTTGCAGGTTCCGACGAGAGGCAGAAGAAACTGCAATGTTCTATGCTCTTGTGGCCCACTAATGTGATTCCGAAGTCTCAACCTAGGTTTGCACATCATGCAACCGCAAGAAATACAAACAATCACTGTTAATAAGATCTGGAGGTTTCTTGAACCCATAAGTCTAAGCAGTGAACTATAAAGCACTGCTTAGACTTATGGGTTCTGATCTTTTGTAGCGCACTCTGCGCTACAAAAGATCAGAAATAGTCAAAGTTATACTAGGCACTTAAAACCAATAGTAATAAGTTAAGATATTTCTGCCGAGAGCTATCATGAACGCAAATGTCTTTATTTTTATATTAGGTACTTTGTTAGATTAGGATATAATAGTCAGTAATAATAATTTCTTTGGGATATTTAAATTATGCGATGCAATATCAATGTTAGATATGCAGCGACAGGTCGGCCTTGATGTAATGGTCTTCCTTGATTATGTATTTCGCTATTAAATTAATTTCCATACTGTACAAAAATTGATCATGCGGTGCATATATCGTCACTTGTGGTCTTGTCTTTAATGAATGTAAGAGTATGCTCCCACTATAAATTAACTTTCATATTCTCAAAAATCAATGAAGGTTAATAAGAATAACTAATATTCTTATTTACCTTCATTCATTCTAATAAAATATGTTTTATTGAAGATCTACGTATGATCCTAAGCAGAATAAAAAATTCTAATAAATAATTTATATTTTTGTGTCGAGACGGCTATCGTATTTTGTGGGTTTTTTTTGTTCAGGTTTGAAACGCTTGGACTGGTGCAAATTATTGTTCCTGTAACTGTCTTACCGGATATTCTCGGAAGTATCTACTGCTGATTGCCGTTGGTAGTTTCGATTATTCCAAACATTATTCCTTATTTTTGAATAAGAAACAGGTTTGATCAGAGAAACTTTTGCATTTTTAGAGTGCGGGATGGTAAATGCAAATTTTAACAAGTCGGACGTCGGAGAGTTTTAGTTCACAGGTATCGCAACCATCCTCAAAGTTAAAATGCGATAAAAAACATATTCAATTCATAAATCAATTCATCTTCACAGAAATTAATAACTTTGTGTCAGAATTGGATTGCTGGCAGAATCCAGATTGATTTCGGTATCAACCTTAATAAAAGATATTCCCTTCGGTTTTACTTTATTTACATTTATATGAAAGCGTTAATAACTTTCACAAGTTTTAATCGTGGCACAATGGAGGTATTCATATATAATGTTGTTCTTATTTGAATAGAAGTAATCCGCTCGCGAATAATCCTGCTATTGTTTGACGACTGAGCTACGCGAACTTATACAGTAAGTACTGCTGTCTTAAAGACACTTAATACGAAATTGACGATTTGGCATCTTGGTTACCAGAAAAGATGACTGGAGCAATGGATTTCAAATTATTGTCCGAGCTATGATTTCATGAAAATAAAATTTAGTTTGAAATCAAATTCTTCAGAATATTACTTTTTTTTTTTTTTTCGTGTGGAAACCCCCTCGGGTCATCACCTCACCTGAGCTAATGGTGAAGTGGTATGTCGGAATCGAACCGACTAAAACCACACGGTGTTCCGTCACAAGTGGGCCTATTGCAGGGGACCCGGGAATACCCTAAGAAGGAAGCCTCCGGGAACTCAGAATATTACTTAAGTTTTCTAATGAATGACTAAAGCTAGATTTACTAGTCATTAAAGACTAATCACCATAAACTGTAAAAACTCTGATTATTGTTGAATTTCTAAGAAACGATATCGTTTTTTTTTTCTAAGGAACGAGGACTCGTTGTCTGTGAAAATAATAAAAGAAACTTAATTTATCTATCATAAAATAAATTATAAATAATATAATCTTTGTGTAAGAAATTAAAAAGGAAGTGAACAATTGAGCTGTAAACAAGTATCCTGTTCTAAATTTCAAACCGAAAAAATAAATTAAGTTAGTTGATAAAAGGACGGATAATGCAAATAGGTATTATATACCTTAATACATTTCATAATAAAAAAGGTATATAGTGTGATATTTCCTGCCAACTGTTGGTGCATAAGCTATTGCTGGTTGGTTCACAGCGGAAGGTAACCTAGGGCACCATCTAGCGTATGTCTAAACCCAGTGATATCAAGCAGAAATAAACGAACAGCTTCAGAAACGGGAAAAGGTTGGGAGAACTCACCAGTTGGAAGCACTTCCACGAACCCGGTTCATCAGAGCTAGTTTGGCAGGTCCAGACAAGAGTCCCACACAGCACAGACAGGGGATCACACTCCACACCAAATGTGCACGGTTTTTCACTACAGATCAGTCTATTTCCAATGATTTTTAATATTTTTCACGAGCGACAACGTGAGCGCGCAACGCGGCCATTAGAGGGGTTGTTATTGAGTGTCAACGCACTAGATGGCGCTGATTGGAATTCGCTTCATGTGCATAAGGATAAGGGAAGTGGGGATTTAGGTATTGATATTTGGATAGGAAATTAATAAGGACTGTTCCCAAGCCGCAACATCTCCCCCCACTTGAAATCACCCAAGGATTTCATAAGACAACACTGTCCGACAACCTCTAGGAACTCCGTTGCTCAGACAGTAATAAGATAAAAATATAAAAGAAAACCAAAAAAATAGTAGTGTTTGGAATGTGCATCCAAATGAGAACTAGGTAAATTAAGACAAGTTTGCTTAACTTAAAACATAATATTCGTAAATAACTAAAAAACTAGGCTTACTACTAATTAAAATTAAAATAAAAGTTAATTAGCTATCGGTAAAGGACAAATCTTGACCACTGGTCGTTTAAGTAAACCCTTTTGGGTTTTTACCGTCACAACACGAATAACATTATCAATTCCGGGATGAACGTCAACGATACGTCCTAATCGCCACTCATTTGGAGGTAAGTTAGGTTCCTGGATTGAAATAAGTTGTCCAATCGCAGGACGACGATGGTCATCCTTAAACCATTTGACCCTTTGTTGCAGGGTATGCAGATAGTCGTTCTGCCAAACACGCCAGAAACTTTGCGTAAGTTTCTGAAGAAGTTGCCAACGAGTTCGAGGATGGATTTCTTCTGAACGCGGTTCCGGAAGGGTAACCAAAGGGCGTCCAATAATAAAGTGTCCAGCAGTGAGTACATCTACTTCACTAGGATCAGAAGATAATTGACACAATGGTCTAGAATTGAGCATGGCCTCGACTTTTGTTAAAACCGTGGCTAGTTCTTCGAAAGTTAAAACTTGAGAACCAATTACTCTTTTGAGATGGTATTTGGTGGACTTAATACCACTCTCGAAAATGCCACCAAAGCGGGGCGCGGAAGGAGGATTCAATTTCCAAGAAATTCCACGAGACCCTAATTGAGATGATACCTCCTCTTTATTATCTAGCATGACTTTGTACATATCTTCGAGATAGCGTTTAGCCCCCACAAAGTTTGTGCCGCAATCCGTCACAATACTGCGACATATTCCTCGTCTCGACACAAATCTATCTAGCGCCGCTAGAAACGCTTCTGTAGACAGTTCCGAAACTAGCTCGAGATGAACTGCCTTGACAGAGAGGCAGACAATCAAACACACGTAAGCTTTATTGACACGAGCATTACGTCTCCGACTCTCTTTAACCAAAAAAGGTCCACCAAAGTCAATACCTACATTTTGAAAGCAAAAACCCTTTTGGGATCGGCAAGGTGGCAAACTTCCCATCACAGGTTGATAAGGGATCGGTTTGACTTTAAAACATGTTACACATTTAGATAAGTGTGAGCGAATCAGATTTCTTATTCCAAGAATCCAGAATTTTCTTTGAATTAGCGACTGCAAAGTGCGAGGTCCACAATGCAAATAAAATTTATGATAATAAGTAATTATGAGAGAAGCCAAAACAGAATTTTTTGGGATTAGGTATGGATGTATAGACTGGTCAGGCAAGTTGAAGTTTTGAAGACGTCCCCCCACTCGGACTAGACCCGAGCAGTCAAGAAAAGGAGACAATTTTTGCAAATGTTTTGGTAGACATATTTTAGAAATAAGTTTAAAAATTTCATCACTAAAATGGGACTGTTGAACAGATTTTATAAGTGCAAGTAACGACTGCTCTAACTCATCAGAAGTGAGAGCACGATGATGGCGTTCGCTAGACTTTTGCCGTAAGTTTGAAATGAAGCGAAAGATCCAAGCTACGATTCGCTGTAAATGAGTGAGCGAAGAAGAACGTTCTAATAGCTCTGGCAAGACGTCATCAATAGGCTCTTGGGTTTGGACTACATGAGAACAAGATTTCATTTCAGGCACTTCCCCCAGATGTTCAGAACGAAATGAAGCTGGCCAGGAATTGAGACCTCTGAGCAGCCACTCTGGTCCCGACCACCATTTATTGCATTTCACTAGCTCTTCGCAAGAGAGGCCTCTGCTGGAGTAGTCAGCAGGGTTGTCATGAGTAGACACATGACGCCAGATGAAGGGTTCAAAAGTATCAGTAATCTGAACCACCCGATGTGCGACAAAAGGTTTTAATCTATGAGGTTCTGTGTGGAGCCAAGCTAACACAGTTGAGCTGTCCGTAAATGCAAAAATTTGAGATAATTTAATTTTAGAACAAAGCAAGGATTGAATGTGCTGAAGAGTGCGCGATAACAAGGTGGCGCCGCACAACTCTAATCGATTAACCGTAAGAGGTTTAATCGGGGCTACTTTAGACTTACCAATAAGTAAGAAGACTTCAACACGATTACCAAAAACTGACCGAAGATAAATACAACATCCGTAACCTTTAGATGAACCATCGCAAAACCCTACAAGTTGATGATTGGCTTCCAAATGACTAACAATTTTGCGAGGGATTTTAACAAACTTTAAATTAGATAATCCAGAAACAAACTTAGCCCATTCAGAAGACAGTTCTTCGGGAATAAGATCATCCCAAGATAAGTGAAGACGCCATAGGCTTTGAAGGAGCAATTTTGCTTGTAAAATATAAGGTGCAAGCCAACCCAAAGGATCATAAATTCGAGCGACGTTCGATAAGATAGAACGCTTGGTAAATACAACATCCACAGGTGTGACGGAGTATGTAAAATAATCACCAGTTGGGTCCCACTGGACTCCTAAAACCTTTAGGGTCATCGACTCATTATCGGTGAATGACTTTGGAATTGGACAATGTTCCACTGGTAGTCGCCGACTAAGACGTTTTTCAAGGTTAATAAACTGCGACAACGAACTAAAATAAGAATCTCCTACATTAGAGTCAGGAGTTTTTAATAAAATAGGTACTTCATAACGGCCGTCGTATTCTCTATAAGTAAGACTGGAATACAGGCGGTCAACTTCATCATCTTCTGGAACGGAAATAGGTTTATGGGGAGGTTCCTCCACTTCCCTGAATCGCTTGACCATCTCATCAAGTTTACAAGTGGAAGCTATCAAAGAAGTGACACCCGAGGTCGGTGGACTGGCAACACTTGTTGGACCAGAGAGGACCCATCCAAACACACTATGCAAAGCAGCAGGGTAGCCTGGTTCCGGCTTCAAAACCTGTCCGTCATAGATGTGATGGAACCACTCAGCGCCGAGCAACAGGTCGACATCAGCAGGTTTGTCGAAGTCACGATCAGCCAAAATTAAATGTTTATATTTATTACGAACCGCTTCGGGAATAACCGAGGTCGGCATTGCCGATGTGATGCTGTCGATAACAATAGTAGAGATATGAAACTGCGGATCACTAGAATCAGACGGGCGAATGGAGCACTGAGTCATACCGCGCACTTGACACACAGCATGTTGTCCTAGTCCAGCTACATTAATATTACAACGACTCAACTGAAAACCTAGCTTCCTTGCACACTTCACAGTCAGGAAGCAGTCCTGAGCGCCACTATCGATGAGCGCTCGAATCGGTTGCAACGTGCCAAAAGCGTCTAGCACGCGCACCATGCACGTACCGAGCAGTACCACGCACGAGTCGCGAGCCCGTCCCTGGAACGCACTACAATTGGCGTGTGTGCTCGGACCGGTGGCTGCCGCGGTCGCTAATGAAGGCGGGTTGTCAACGTGGACTAACGTGTGATGATTACGACCACAGATAAAACAGCTCATCTTAGATACACACTTATCGACAGGATGCTTACGCAAACAATTAACACATAAGTTCTTTTGTTGTATAAGGTTCAACCTAGCTTGTGAACCTAACGATTGAAATGTGGGGCACTTGTAGATACTGTGCGCTGCACCACAGTGATAACATTCTAATGATATCAAGCTTCTAGAATGCCCAGATTGAGTAGTGAGCGCGGATCGTTTCTGCACCCGCGGTGAAACATTTTTGATCTGTTTCCCGTTTCCTCCATAAGGTGGCGCGGACCGCGTAGTGATACTAGCAGGCTCAATCACGCTTGTCGTATGGTAAGTAGTTTCTAAAACTCTAACATAGCCTTGAAGAAACTCCATAAGCTCGTGAAAAGTAGGAATCTCCGATTTATTTTGACACTCGAAGCGCTGTCGCGTATTGTTATCAAGCGCACGAAACGCGGAGTTAAACAAAATAAAATCACTAAGATCATCTAGCTTTAAGGCCTTGAGGGCATTGACCGACTCACAAAGTACATTAGTATACGACTGTAGTTCACTGAAATTAGGGTTTTTTAAACAAGGATATTTATTTATTTGATCTAAATACGTCACTGCTAAAATTCTTTTATTGTGATAACGCTTCACTAATTCGTTAAAAACTATTTCATAATTGTCCGATGTAAGCTTGACCTGTTTAGCGATCCCAAGGGCGGATCCCGATAAACAAGAAATTAAATAATGAAATTTAGTAATCGGAACAATCGATGAATTATTATGAATTAAACTTACAAATGTATCATAAAAAGTTTGCCAATTTTCTATTTTACCATCAAACTTCGGGAGGTCAATTCGCGGCAACCTAGCATGTGTCTCGCGGCTCGTGTCGGAAGTAGGTACCGAGTCGGGCGCTCTGCCGGCCGGCGACTCAGGCGGCGCCGATTCGGACGCGATAAACTCGGCCGCGGTACTCAGTACTTCGTAGTACATGTCATCGAACGCGGTCATCGCTTGCATATTGACGGACTCCGTAGGTTTTAAAGTTAATTTTAAACTGTTTATTTTCTCAGTTAATAGAATATATTCTTCGCGTACACTCTCTAATTTCGAATATCTAGCACGAAACTCTTTAACTTTAGACGCATCTCGTTTCTCGCGTAATAAATTTGATAAATCTAGCATAATCTGTAACGAGCGAAAAACATATTCGCGTTGTGACGTATAAAGTTTAATTGCATTCTCCTCTTTAACAGACATTGTCAGCAATAAAATAAGATAAACTTTAAGTTAGTATCTCTTACCAATCGTGAACTAATAATTTTAATAAGTAGCTGTTCACAAACAGGTAGGTAGCGGGACAATGTCAGATAAGGACAAGTTTTGTTCTTTAAATCAAAACTAATACAATATCTAGCCAACGTAAGTATTTACCTAATTTCAATTTAGTTGAATAACTTTCAGATATTTTTATAAATTTAATAAGATTCTTAACAGAAATTAAGTTTTAATTTCCACCCCCAAGTAACCAAATTATAAAATTAACTAAGTTCAAACGCTCAATGCACATTCCATCCGAAGTATAATCCGAACAAATAAGATAGGTAACACTGTCTGAGCAATATGAACCAATCAACAACTTTAGAATTTAGTCGAACTACATTTAAAATAAATGAGTTACTTTGAAATGCAATGAAATAAGTATGATTAACTAATTTTGTTACACTATTTATGATGATAATTATTAATAATAGACAAAAACTAGTAAGCGGACTGTATTTAGTAACTTATTTTAACCAATCGCAACAATCGCGGCTCGATTGGACCACTTTAATATATGTTGGTGCATAAGCTATTGCTGGTTGGTTCACAGCGGAAGGTAACCTAGGGCACCATCTAGCGTATGTCTAAACCCAGTGATATCAAGCAGAAATAAACGAACAGCTTCAGAAACGGGAAAAGGTTGGGAGAACTCACCAGTTGGAAGCACTTCCACGAACCCGGTTCATCAGAGCTAGTTTGGCAGGTCCAGACAAGAGTCCCACACAGCACAGACAGGGGATCACACTCCACACCAAATGTGCACGGTTTTTCACTACAGATCAGTCTATTTCCAATGATTTTTAATATTTTTCACGAGCGACAACGTGAGCGCGCAACGCGGCCATTAGAGGGGTTGTTATTGAGTGTCAACGCACTAGATGGCGCTGATTGGAATTCGCTTCATGTGCATAAGGATAAGGGAAGTGGGGATTTAGGTATTGATATTTGGATAGGAAATTAATAAGGACTGTTCCCAAGCCGCAACACCAACAATATAACATATTTCTCTTTTACAATGTAAACCTAAATTAAATCTTTGCGCTTAGTGCGCAATAACTTCTTGGTTGGCATGTCAGAAATTATCTAATCTAATTTTATTAAGTTATTCGTTGCGTAATCCAATATGTTACTGTGTTAGTAATTTGTAGTACGTTCAGACGTTTAAGTTCTGAAAGTTATATTAGATTATATGTGGTTTGTTTGGTAGAGGAAAATAAATTCTAAAATGTTGGGACATTTTGACAACAAAGGCATTTTTATTATAAGATCACACGATTTACTCCCCTAATCCCAGTATAATAGACGCTCTTGGTAAATCCAAAAGAAGGAAGGAAGAAAATTCAAAAAGAAGGAAATAAATAATCTTCTGAAAAATTTACGCACCCAAGGCGGAGGGATTCACTGACTTTCATTTACTAAGGCCTTGCTTAATAACTCGAGCCGGCAACTCATAGAAATGATGGTGTTTCGGTGTTGTGCGAAAGAACGCTCACGCAGATTGTTTGTACGCCTGTACTTACGCCTACGCGCCTGGCAGAACGCCAACCGTTTGCCGGATCATCGTGCTCGTATCTCACGTACGCTTCTCGAGGAGGAAGAAGAATTCTCTTCCAAGTAGGTGGAGTTGCTACAAATGGTTACGAGGACCCTTCGGGGGTTAGTGGATTGCCTCGATGCCTGCATATTGCCTGTCCCAGGAATTGGTCTGAATTACTGTGGGTTTTTGTCAGTTCGACTCTTAGAAAATCACTTCTTCATCCATTTAGCGAGGTGATGTACCAGTAGGTTTCCACACAGAAAGAAAAAAAGACCAATGAGAATCTAAACATAACAATACACCACAATTTTCCACGCTTCACATATCGGAGGCTACTCTAAGTACATGTTAAACAAGGCATAAATAATGATTATTGGTTATTGTTTAGAAGCTCGTACTGTGACAGGGAAAGCGCTATTATTGTAAAAGCCTTTCAAGGCTCTTTCGCCCGAATTCTCATGACAACCATTAAACGAAATGTATTGACTGTACTGCACCTATCAATGTGAACGAAGTCTTATTGAAATGTTGGTTGAGAATTTCAGCATTAATGTTTATACAACTTGGTTGAGAATCAGGTGAAATCTTTATGGTCAGAGATGATCGGTGTCCGGTGCACAATATTGGGCCTAAAAAACCATAGTAAGAAAAGTGAAAACAACAATATAATAGTAACAGTAACAGTGGTATTAGTAACAAAATATGTGAATGAATACTCCCAAATATTATGCTTAATATTAACACCAATTACAGAAAAACAATAAAATGTATTTTTTACCGTTAAACTAAATTAAAAGCTTAAGGAAAGAAAATGTTGAAAGCTCAATTGGTTAATGTTACGGTTCGAATGTGAATGCTGTCTCGATTTCGCCTAATTTAACATTTCTTTTGTTTCTAAACAAAAGACTTGACCTTTGGCACTGATTACCGACGCCTTTATTCTGTAATTTTTGCATATTCTAACAAATTTCAATCACGTTTTTTGTGATCATCTACACCCAAAGTCACTCGGTATAAAACTCCTTAAGTTTCAGGAGTAATTAGTGTCTCAACAAAAGCGTGTTTTCTTTTTATATCGGAGAGTTATATTGTAAGTGACGAGCTATGCTTCAGCACGTATGGGCCGGCTCGACCAGAGTGATAGAACGGCCTCACTGAAAACCGGCGTGAAGCGGTGCTTGCGCAGTGTTTCGCCGAGCAAATGAGGTTACCGGAGGCCCTAAACCACCTCCTCCCTTTCCCCTACTCTCACCCTACTCCTACTCCACCCTTAAAGGCCGGAAACGCACTTGTTACTCTTGAGTTACAGGTGTCCATGGGCGGCGGTAGTCACTCACCATCAGGTGTCCCATCTGCTCGTTTGCAAAAAAAGAGGCCAAACGAGCAGACGCGTCACCTGATGCTTAGTGACTACCGCCGCCCATGGACACCTTACCCCATCCAAGCAACTCAAGATTCACAAGTGCGTTGCCGGCCTTTGTACCTGAGCACAAAAGGATTTACCCAAACATAAAAGATGTTTGAGATGAAAGTGTGATCAACGGCGATCGCTTTGTACATAGCCAGGCTTGGCATGCCTTAAACATCATTTTAAAATGATAATCAAGAACTTCACGGTCTACGTTTACTGAAAAGCTTTTCACCTTTTTCAAAATGATTTTTTATAATTTTTTATAATGCACGTGACCAGCCGCTGACATTAAAAGGACCTGATTGACTGGTTCATCTTTGGTAAAAAACATTATTACAAGCAAACTATTCACAGCTGACATGTCAAGAACCGCTAATACCTACTCGTAACTTTTAATCATTTTCTCGGTATCAGTAGGTAGTTGGTTAGTGCCAACTTTTTCAACAATTTCGTTCATTATGCTTTGCTTTCAGGTTTTATGTGTGTATGGGAGTTTCTTTATTTGACTATAAAATAATTTGGATGTATGTGGTACCGTTAGAATTCTTACATTATCCCGAGTGGCATGGGCTAGTTTTTAAGCTAAATCTGCAAGCAGATTACGTGGTGTGAAATATTTACAGAAATAAAAGTCGGTTTGTATTTTTTTAATTTGTATTTATTTATAAGTTATATTTCAATAATTTTATTTTAAGATTCCCATACCCTCTGCACGGGACTTTAGTAACGAAAATAGACAATGCACATGTAGTAAAGTGGCAATTGGATAAGACAGGGTAAGGCCAATGACGGCCTACGTTCTAAGTTCAAATATGTGAGAAGTGATGAAGACTCAAAAACAAAATACATTATGTTATAATTTATGTTTTTTTCTCCTGGAAACTTTGCCTCCGAGACGAGCGACGGACGCGTGTGAAGTTGAGCCGAGGTTTGCGGACGGAACATCGTGTGGTTTATCCTTGGCTGGTTTCCATATGAAAATAAAGATCAAAAACAATTTTTATATAATTTCAAAGACTAACAGTACTACTTATAGGCGACTACGACTAACGATTAGCTTGAAATGACTAAATGAATTTCTTTGATTGCAGCAAAAAATCTCAGAGAGTTTCTCTCTCTGAAATTAAATATTATTACATCAATTTAGATAAAGTATCTGATAGAAATGGTAAGTAGATAACACAACACGAGTGTGCCCATAAAGACTGAATATTGAGTGGAGTGTAATAAAAGTCAGCTTAGAGCAAAAATTGCTATTTTTTATTTATTGGGACAAGCTACCAACTTTGTTTTCGTTTAGTAAATTAATATATTCGATTCGATTTTATGTACTTTCCATCCAATTCTTTCATTCACATTTCAGAAATTTCAAATGTTATGAAGTGAGGGATATTTTTTAATCTGTATCCTTTCGCTTATTTTTTTTTTACTGTCCTGTTGGTCTAGTTGTTAGTGAACCTTACGGCTAAGCCAGTGGTCATGGGTTCGATTCCCACCCAGGACAAATAATTGTGTGATGAGTATGATCATTTGTTCTGTGTCTGGTTGTAATTTATCTATAATATGTGTGTATTTAGAAATATATAAGTATGTTCATCAGCAGTCTGGTTACCATAGTACAGGCTCTGAATAGTTAGGGATCAGACAGCCGTGTGTGAGATGTGTAAATTTATTATTATTCTGTTTATTCATTTAAAAAACATATAAATAACATTTTTAAATATGTATCTACCTACGTAAAAATATAAAGAATAGTAGACCACCGACATCGGGTACAGGGACGAAGACACCGGTGATTAAGGCTCCAAAGTTAAGAACCTCCTCACAATACGGGCCGTGTCGATAAGAACTGCCTTCTGCGTCAGCCCCTTTATCCAGCCGCCTAACGTGAGCCTCTTTTTTATTACTATTTTCAACTTAATAAACAAAAATGGTAACAATTTTATTCCGTAAATGAAAACCAATCTGATAAAGCACGGTCATTCCGTATTAGTAGCAGATCAGGTTTAAAGAAATTATACAAATGCACGTCATCGATACCACGGCCTCACAGAAAACCGGTAGTGAAGCAATGCATTTCGCCGCGTGAGTGAGGTTACCGGAGGCCTAACCCATCCCTCTCCCCTATTCCCGTCCTTCCCCTCTCCCCCCTCTCCCCTCTTCCCACTCTTCCCTCCTCCCCCTCTTCTCCTGCTCCCACCTTGGAGGGCGGCAACGCACTTGTGACTCTCGAGTTGCAGGTGCCCGTGGGCGGCGCTAGTCATTTGCCATCGGGTGGCCCGTCTGCTCGTTTGCCCCCTGTACCATAAATAAAAATTAAAATAATCAGAAAAATATACAGGGTGCTACAAAAAAATGTCAAATTTTAAGAGCGTTGTATCCAAATATTTCATATTATGTCAAATTCAATGATTTTCCTTTTTGCAGACATTTCAGAAAATCTGGTCATTCCATATTAATGTCAGCAGTCTCTCATACGAAATATTAGTTTTATCGGTATATTTTCAAGTTAAATTTGTCAGTTTCAAATTAGGATTTCTACATTAGAAATCAAGAATTTTCCCAAAATGGTTAACGCTTTACGTTATTTACGGGGTCTACTATACGACTCCAAAATATGGCCATATGTATATATTGTTAAATTTTATCCGTGGGTAGGTACATTATTATAGGAAGTCACCGTTAGCTCCAGGGAGGCTATTCGTCGATGTCCGGAGACTTTTAACGATGTTCCTAGTACACATAAATTGTGGAACTCATAGGTATTAAAGGTATGGTGAACATTGAAAATAGAAGAACTACAAAACAGTGTATGAAGCAATAACAAAAATCCGAGTACATTGGTCTCGTAACCATAATGTAACTGCATACACACGCTAATGCACTGACAAGGAAAGTTTTGTACTGTGACGAAATGTATAAATGCAATTCGTTTGATGAGATTTCTAGAAAATTCATCACAGAAAAGTTTTGAAAGGGCTCATTAGAAACATGGTTACAAAACTAGTTTATAACTCAGACTTTCGGATTAAAAGTTAATCAACGTAGTAAAGTACTATTAATCCTTAGATAATTTTTATTCGGCAATATGAAGGCATGTAAAAAGAAACCAAATCGAGAAATTGATTACTTTTAATTTTATACAGAGATACCGAATTCTTATCGAAAGATAAAAGGTCTTATACCTTTTATCTTTTGATAGAAAAACTTGTACTCAAGCACAATATTGAGCTTATCAACCGAAATAAGTATTGTGGTGGTGTGGTGTGTATTATATATTAAGATGTTATAACACTTACAGTTTGTATTGCGAAGCCAACGTTCTAACAGTCAGACAGATGTATATTTTGAAATGAAATGTAATGAACACACACACACACGCATGCACGCACGCATGCACGCACACACGCACGCACGCTCGCACGCACGCAAGCACGCACGCACGCAAAACGCTCTCAAAACCTTGGTCAATACTATAATCAATATTTTTAATCAATTACTTATTATGGCCATACTTCTCAAGACCTATAAGTACTACGCTATTTATAAGCTAAATATTTCTAAGCTAAGCTAACCAATGGTATGTATAATGATTGTGCCTACTTTTACTTAACCTTAATGTACTATTAGCCACGGACAAGAGGGGACTCTTCTAATACAGGTTAATTAAACTTAACAGAAGATTTCCCAAACCCTATAATATTACCCATGTAATAGTTGAAAATAAAGATATTTTGATTTATTTTTATTTTTTTGTATTAATATTTGTACCACTATTTTAATTAACGTACGCATCATGACATATCTACGAGACGTGTAATGTAGAATTGCAATAAAACCCGCTTAATACGATCATGCTTAATACGATTGCCTGCAAACCTACTTTAAACCTTTGTTGTTGTCCAGCAATAATTAATTAACGTCTCCTGGAAGCGAGGTAGTTATCTAGCACGGTAAGTGAAAAGCTTATATGCTGGTTTAAATAAAAATAAACCGATAAAACACCACTAAAATAGACAAGATGTTATAAATACAAAGCAAATAATTAATGCCTATGTAAATGTACTTCCAGACATTTCAGCATGATGGAATGGATTTCCTCAGCGTTATAATCTACCTTAGAGTGATACAGATATAATTATTATCTACAAAGAGCATACTCCCATCTTAAAGGCCGGCAACGCCCTAGTGACTCTTGAGTTGCAGGTGTCCATGGGCGATGGTAGTCACTTACCATCAGGTGACCCGTCTGCTCGTTTGCCCCCTATGCTCGTTGAGAACAAATGCAAAAGTTCCAACTTCAAATTTCCCCCCACATTTTATTCCAAACTTGGGTAATATCGTGTCTCATTTAAAAAAGGATTTATCTAGAGAAAATTTTCGCGAGATACATAATTACAACTAAAGACTAATGCCGCGTTCCAATAATCAAGAAACGATTTGTTTTGCTTACGGACGGTAGAATTTTTGTAGAAAATTCAACGAAATTTTACCATCCGTAAGCAAAACGAATCGTTTATTTATCATAGGAACGCGGCATAAATGACATTACTACGGACTATTTACATGCATGCGTCAAAGAACTCCTCCGCATCATCGCCTACTTCCCAGAAGGCCGGCAGGATTACCACGTTGAATGGCAATACTTATTCTGGTCATCGTTGCTTAGCTGTTTATTAGTTATTTCTACAACCACTTCCAGGTGACAGAGGTAATATATAGACACATTTTATTTCCCTTACCGGCACCACAACTCCATGAAACTTGTTATAAGCTTGACAACGCACAAGTGTAGCTACTGGTACTGCATGTGTTTAATAATAATGATAACTTGAGACACCTCACGCAGCCGCCTGGTCCTATATTACCAAATACATATATTTACACATATAAATACACATTCATTTCATAGACAAATTACACCCAGACAGAAAAAATGCTCATCACACTGGGGGTGACTTACCCTTCGCTGATAGGAGAGGAAGAATCGGGCCGGAATGTCTAGCTGACACACGTGGCTTGAATATCTTCTCAAATTCACCACCAAGACGTTTTTATTGTTGACAGGGAACACTCGCGTGTGGTTTTAAATTGATTTAAAGCGATTTAGTTATTACTTTATGAGCGATTAGCGTGAACTTCAATGCGTGCGCGTCGATGGTTTTTTTGCGAGAGAGAGAGATTGTAGGATAGGTAGGGATATATATATATATAACAAGGATGTAGGATAAGTAGGGGAATGGGCGTGTTATGCGTTCGGAAATGTGTAAATGAATGTTTAATGCTTATGTAGTATAACTTTATCCTATGAATGTGGGAATTAAAAATATGATATAATTATAGCGTAATTGGCGTTTACAACACAATTATTTGTCCTGGGTGAGAATCGAACCCACGAGCTCTGACTCAGCAATCAGGATCACTAACCACTAGACCAACAGAGCAGTGATTAAATAGGTATCAAATACCTTCAGGCAAGCCCTACGATTGTTTGCAAAGTTATTTGCATAAAAATAATTTTGGTAAGTAAATCAACAACTCGATTGATCGATTTGCTATCTGGTCTGTAAGTGAGACATACACGTTATTGAAAGAATCAATAACTGCCCTAGCTTAACAGATAAAGGCAGAAATGTCTCCCACATTTTCTATCTAATGTCAATTGTTTAAAGAAACATCAGTCTCAGACCTCAGTCTGTCTTTGACACCACTAAATGAATCTAGCTTATTTCATATTTAATAAATAAAGGAAAAAAACCTAACATTTACTTCATGCTAAAGAATAAAAAAAAATTATATAGTGTGCTAGCTAAACAAAAAGCAATTCATGTAATTCTTCACAACACAATCAAATTTTCTTGTAAAATAATAAAACACCTCTGATATCATATGACCTCGCTGCGTATTCAAATTTTCATACAAACAAATTCGTACCTTGTTTCAAAATAAAAGTATTTTATCAACTTCATTATAGGCTGTTATGCCTCTCCCGTTTTTTGTTTTTTATTTATTCAAGCATCCCATTCAAAATGCAAAACAACAAAACCAAGTTAATGAATGTTTAATAGGTTCTGTGAAACAAATACGCAAACGAACTTTGTATAAGGTATATTATTTTGAGTATGGGTAAAACCTAAAGTAATAAGCACTGTTTATGATAATTCTTTTTCATAATTCTCGGTAAGCAGAAGTGTGTTTTACTCACATTTCGATGGCTATAATTTTAGCTCTAATAATATTACTGGAGAGCTTATTGCTGTCGGCCACAGTTTCAAACGCCGAGCTCCTTTTTGTCTATTCTATTAAGTAAATTAACAAGCGTAAGCCCCTTCCCCTATATATGATTATGTCTGAAGCATACGGTATATATAAGCATTCGCAAATGGTGTCATTTGTACACTACTAATTTTATCCCTCCCATCCATGGAACTACAGACCAATAAAAAGCAATACTACAAAAGGGTTAGTAGAGGTATTGAGAATTCACAAAAACTTAAAACAATTTAATTTGATTGAAAATATTCTGATAAACAAGTACCCATACGAAGCACCTTCAGTTCATGAAATATAACATTTCGATATCGGTCGTTACATTCTTGGAAAAAAAATTGTTCAGGCTAGAATATCTAGACCAACTTTCCAAGTTACTGGAATAGACAAGGCTATGTGGACATAGTATTAAAATTAAAATAACCAAAGGAAGCTTCACATATCTTTATAACTTTCTTATTTTATTCACGTTATAAGTATCTGAAGTTAGATGTTCTGTTGGAAAATGTATTGGATGTTTTTTATTTCTTTTTCACAACTTACTGTGAGCTTGTAGGTAAAATAAAGGGACGAGAAGAAAAATCAAATAAAAACATCCAAACCAATAGTAAAAATCAACGGAAAAGACGCATAGATCCATTCCAGTCATGAAATGCTTGCGTATAATTATATACAAGCTTTAAGGCGTCCATTAGACGCTCATGCAAACGTCAATCATTACCAAAAGTCATGATTGATAGATGTTCGTTGGTGATTGATGAAATAATATCGACCTTAAAATCTCATCATGCAACCGTCAATCACTGCGTTAGACGATAGGTTATTCGTCAATCACCGTTTAATTGTGGCAAAACTGACAGCAAAACCTACCGTGTAATGGGCGTCTAAAAATGCAATATGCTGACGAATTCAAATTACTTGATTTACTATGTCAGTACATACCATGTCGTATCACTGAAAAAGGGACACTTTCAGTTTTTTAACGTTTAACGTCCATTAGACTGGTAGATAATGCCATTTGGCATTAAGTCCGCCCCGTGCGAAATAAAAAGCAGGAAGTATTAAATAAATAAATAAAATAAATAAATGTACTTCCAGACGTTTCAGCATGATGGAAGTAAGAAACAGTCTAACATCATATACACATGTATTTCAATTTGCTCAGCATTATTATCTACCTTAGAGTGATACAGATATATTATCTATGTTAAATTTTTATATGTAAAAATTGCGTGTCACGTTGTTTGATAGTGATGAACTCCTAAACTAATGAATAGATTTTAATGAAATTTTGTACAACGTGTGGAGTTTGTTTCTACTTGAGAGATAGGATAGTATTTTTTTCGCGGCGGAGTAGTTATTGTTATATATTATAATTATATCGATTAGTTCAAACTTCATGTTATAAATATAAAGTTTGATAGAATCGGTGCTTTCATAAAGTTCTAACGTACAAAGTGTATAACATATAATATCCAGGTTTTTAATTCAGTAAAAGTTATTTAACATTGTGTATTTATTATGTAAACTGACATTGAATATAAAATCAACAATACTTACTGAATAAATTTGACATAATTCACATAAATATGACATTATTGTACATAACTTTTGACATGTCACAGGTGAGACTGTATGCTAATTAAGTTAAAGAATTATGTGAACAGAATGTACAATAGAACAAGTAATTCTTCACATAAAACGTGTCATTGCAAGGTAAAATTAGTTATCGTGATTATAGTTAAGTAAGGTACGATGCAAATTGCGCAAACAGCCGTACATAATATTGATATTTGTCATCTGCAAGTATATTCTAAATTTTATATCTACATTGTTAGTTTGTTACTATGGTGATACAGAACTAAAAAAGTAATTTGTTTCTTGTGAGTAGAAAGAGTGTCATACTTGAAATATATCGTGAAACGCACAGAGCGAATAAACAACACACGTCAATCATTACCAAAAGTCATGATTGACCGATGTTCGTTGGTGACTGATGAAATAATATCGACATTAAAATCAACCGTCAATCACTGCATTAGACGATAGGTTATTCGTCAATCACCGTTTTGATTATGGTAAAACTGAAAGCAAAACCTACCGTGTAATGGGCACCTTACCGAAAACCACCCGATTTACTGATACGATTTTGAAAATTCCTTAATTTGAAGCGCGAAAAAGCTACATTATCACTGAATAATAAATAAAATAATTCTTCTGTGCGTGTGTATGTAACTGAACTCCTCCTAAACGGCTGGACCGATTTTAATGATTTTTTTTTGTGTGTTCAGGTGGATTCGAGAATGGTTTAGATTTACAATTGGACCCGGTAGATGGCGCTTTGATAGGATTCAAAGAATAATATTTTTTACGTTCCGGCAGGACACGTCTGTCGGGTCCGCTAGTTACAATATAAATCAGATACTATCACCCACGTGCTATGTACGTTACGTAAGTAAATGAAATGTATAGCAATATGAATATTTATATACGTATGTTTAACATTTTAGTCACAGTAATGGTTTTTATGTTGTACGTGGAAACAGTGTTATAAGTTAAAGTTAGCTTCCGGGTTTCAACTACATGCTATAAATGAATTTCTAAACCAACTGTAGATCGAGAGTTTATCCTTTCCGCTTTCTACTTTGTTAGGATTCTGTTCCGTTCCTTAAAAGGAAAAAAGGAATCCTATAAAATATAGAATCACTTTGTTGTTTGTCCGTCTGTCTGTCTGTCTGTCAAGATCCTTTTTCGCAGGAACGCGTGTATCAGTATCAAGTTGAAATTAACATCAAATATTTATGTCTGCGGTCGCTTGAAGGTGTAAAAATCAAGCTTCTAAGTTAACGCAATCCAAAGATACGGTAATTTAAGTATTAGATTTTAACATTGATAATTTAGCAGGTAAATAGGTATTTAAATTTCATGATTCTTTCATGAAATTTGGCAAGATGCAAGGTCTCACAGCACGTGGAAAGAACGAACGGCATAGGCGCCTGCACCCTCAACCTCGCGACGGCTATCGGTGCGGGAAGCCTTTCGCTGAAGACCATAGTACTGTCCATGATCCGAAGCGAACGTAGGATTCCACCGCGTCATTTTGCGAGGAGGTGATGTTGGCTAAAGCGGCGGGATGAAGGGTACGGGAGCGGACGAGTACTCTTCCGTCCCGCAAAAGACGCACTAGGCTCCTGAGAGCGCAGAACGATATCCGGCCTCTGGGGGTATTGAGTGGAGCTGTCCGTTTCTCTAGCAGGTCAGGCCTGGGGTGAGGGACAAGGCCCCCGTACTCCAAGGTGTGGCCGCTAATACCTATGAATATTGGTATTATAAGCACAAGTAATTTCTAGTCAAGCGGCTTTAATTCGAACAGAAATAGTCTGTGTATATATATGATATTCTGTAAGTAGGGTCCTAGCTAAACATTGTATTGTACATATTTAAAATAAAACCGAAATGTTATCTGTTTTAAACCCATTCACTTAATTTAAATAAACTCCGTTAAAATTATTATACATGAAATATCAATGTTAACGTGTATAATTGAAAACAAAATACCGCATAAACCAAACAGGTTTCGGTTGATATGGAGCCAACATGATGCCTGAAATAACTATAATATAAATTTGTAATACACTATTACAAGATGAACATCTCTTAGTTATTATCTGATAGATATTAGCAGTTATTTCTGTTACCGAACAAACACGATGGACGAGATAACTCCACAATTCAATTAACGCGTCGCTGTCGCTTAAGGAAGTTCGTGATTCTAGTGTAAATTAATTTATGATACAACCCTACCATGTAAAGATTATACAAAAGACTTTGTACCTACTGCTCAAAGTATTTTGGAATCACGTTATTATTAAAATATAAATAAATAAATCTTCGCACTTCAGGGACACTCCTATTTCCCACACAGCAATTCGATAACTGCCTTGTCGATGACAACATTCAACTTAGAAAAAAATGTGACCCAAAACTTTTTCAATTCTCAATTCCACAAAAACATGTTGTCTCCTTATTTTTTCTTTCAAAAAATTCGTAACAAGATAAACGTACTTATGTAGAAGCTATTAAACAAGATTATTTTAAAGAAAATCGTGTATGAACAGAAATACGTATGCGGTGGACCGCACCTAATCACGACTAGTTATGTCCTTAAACTTGTCAAGTGTATCAGCACGGTAGAGTGGGCAAGTGCAGCCCAGTCCCCGTGACCTACATCTGACGACCCTCGGTCGGGAAGCTGCTAATTTTCACCATCGCGGCCTGTAGCCGACGTCACGGCGGGGGCAGGGAGGCACCTCGACGGCTCGCTGGCTGCCTCGCTCCGATCAGTCCAACGCCCCACTCCGAACTGTAAGCACGCGCCGGTCGCGACCCGACGCCGCGGATGATCGCGAACAAACAGAGAACCTCACAGACTCCGCCTGATTAAAATTAATAAAGTGTTGCATCTGTATTTTTGTAAAGTGCGAAAAAGGTGAAAGTATTTTTTTTAATAGTTAACTGTGATAGCGAGTCAGGCGGGCGGAGGCTCGGGTGGGGCGCGTTCTGCTGACACAGTGGCTCAGTCAGCCGCCGGTCGTCGAGTGGCAAGCACCATCGATTTTCTCCATACAACTGTACGCGAGGTACGTAACTATCACGTGCTCGTATTTTCACCGCGGCTATTTCCACGCGCCGTGTATTTTCAGGCGATCTGCTTAACGTTCAAGGCCGCGTTTGTTTGCGTCCGCGTATAGCGTTTCGATGTACAGTTTACGTTAATGTTTTGCGCGATTGTTTAGATCGTATGCAGACTGGTCATCTGCTGTTATCATGCGTTGTTCGTTCGGGAGGAAAACGAATCGTTTTCACGGCTCCACGATCTTTGGCGCGTGCTTAGAATAAGTAATGCGATAACGCTGTTACACCAAGGCTGTACTGCGGCTGACGACAGTGGATAATGACTTTTCTTATTGTTATATGACAAGTAACGTTCTGAAGTAAGTGGATTGCGTATAGAGCTTGGTGTTTGAAGGTGATATTTTCAGTGACCTCCTACAGGTTACAGGAGTTTGTTCTTTAAAGAAAAAAAATACATTTTTGACCAGCTGTGCAGTGATATGATCATGACGGTGATCATGACCTATAGAGTGAGCATTAAATTTTAGTGAGTGTGATACGCGATCTGGCAAACGTTCAGACAGGGATTCATTCAAGCGATGTGTGAATGTTTGTGTTCGTTACATCACAGTCCGCGTCTATTAATGGTCCAAACTCAAAACATTATTATTTATAAAACTAAAAAATCCCTTTTCCAAATTTATTTCTGAACAATAAAATAATCTGAAATAAACTTTTGGGAAAAAACTGATGATAGGTACTAGTTTAATATTTGAAATATAAAATGTTAATAAGTATTAAATTCTCTCAAAATAATTAACGTTAGTCTTACACAAACATTTAGAACTTGTTGTTTTTAAAACATGCCCGGACTTCTAAATTGTAAAAAATAAAACATCGGCAACATGTGTATTTTACATTTTTGCATAGAAACATAGTTCTCGAA
This sequence comes from Euplagia quadripunctaria, assembly GCA_963859945.1. Classification (NCBI taxonomy): domain Eukaryota; kingdom Metazoa; phylum Arthropoda; class Insecta; order Lepidoptera; family Erebidae; genus Euplagia; species Euplagia quadripunctaria. Next base: position 18,914,557 of record OY982564.1, on the reverse strand, counting down.
ACCTTTTTCGAATGTATTAAAAGAACCAATAAAAGTGGAAAACATGCTATATTAGTGTATTTCCATGCAAAAATTTGTTATCAGCATATTTTGCGTTCTAAGTATATATACAGCCCGTAATGTTCTAAAATCTAAGAAACCGTACATGGGAAGTACCTACATGCATACATTCGTAAACGTCCACTTCGTTATAAAAGTTCACAAATTTAATGGGCTGTATAGTTTTGCTAAACAAATTGCTTTACCCAATCTCGTGGCGTTTCGCACTAAAGCAGTTATTGGATTCTTATCGCTTTCCTTCAACGAGTGATCGAAATATACGAAAAATATGCATATTCATTTAATGTTAATATTTTGGTTCACTCCCAAGCTTTACAAAATATTGCTTTATTTAACCGAGTCCTTAAAACTCATGAATTTTGTTAAAAGTTACAGTATATTTGAATAGTAAATTTACGTAATGCATAAACCTTGCCGTCCCGTCAGATACATACAGAACGAACTATTTTAGATACAAAATGGTGTTATAATTTTAGTGTAATTATTACAACCTCTAAACTTCTTTAAAAAATTAAGATAGAATAATAACTATATATTTTTATTTTAAAAATAAAAGAAGTGTAATGTGTATCCCCGGAGAGTTACGAGCCCATTAAATTCAATAGAAACTGATAAAATGACGAAACAAAACAAGAATGCTGAGAAGCTTACATTGTCGTAATAATGAAAAATAAATAAAGCGTAACTGTAATGGTACACAACACCGTGAATACGGCATTATTATGTAACAAACTACCAATTAAATGGCAGTGTTTAATAACATTCTAGTAACGCAAGCACGTGATTGTCCGAGAACGTCAACAGTTAGCAACAGAAAACAAAGTATCCACCGTTTAAGATCATTAGGCATTTTGACGTAATATTCTTGGCAAGAATTGCAGTCGATGAAATTTTAATTGTTCCACGATTTAATAAAGAGCTGCTAAATAAGCTATGGCCGTATTCGAAATGTTCGCGTGACTAATTAAGAAATAGTTTTTCTTGGTTTTTATAACTCTAATGACAAGAAGCCTTTATTTATTATTGTTTTCTTTATACTAGGCTATATTAATTTTGTTCCATCATTATAATCTCATTGTTTTATAATTTAAACCAATCATTACGTTGTAACTTAATTTTTTTTTTATAAAATTCTCTCTTCTAATAATAATAATAATTTCACACATCTCACACACGACCGTCTGATCCCAAAACTAGGTAGAGCCTGTACTATTAAAACCAGACTGCTGATAAACATACTTATATATTTCTAAATACTTAAATATTATAGATAAATTATCATGCTCATCACACAATTATTTGTGGGTGGGAATCAACACACGACCTCTGGCTTAGCAGTCAGGGTCACTAACCACTAGACCAACAGGCTAAACTAACTCTTTACAAAAAAAACTAAATTATATTTTTTTTAAACTTGTAGTCGTATTAAATACACATTAATCAGACTCATAAAAGACAACCAGACAGACAGACGACATAACAATAAAATGGAAATAATTACAATTTTAGAATTAACAATAGCAATCGCGTGTTACATGAATATAAGAAGATATTCTATGGATGTTACCTTTCAAAAATATTCTCTATGAAACTATTAATGTATACCAATGTAACAGTATTGCGACCTTTCTTACAACTCATATAATTGCTAAATAGTAAACAGCAGTGTTCGGTATCACAAGACACTAGTTTAAAAATAGTACTCGTATTATTTCTAACACCAAGTAGGTACAAGCATTACCATTTAATTGTTTGTAGATACATATGTAATATGTGAATCCGGGAACAACATTGTAAAACATAATTCCACTTAATTAATTGTTATTGCATCGCAATGCACATTTGCATGAATAGGTAGGCATACTTGACGAAAAAATTGTATACTATACTTTTTGTTTGCAATATAGACAAAATAATTTTTGTTGTGATCTGTCGTAGCGTTCGTTTTTTGATTGATTGATTGATTGAATTACTAAGTTTACTGACTAGATTTCGAATAATCACATTGGTTTACTATCATACTAAAACTAACCCTAAACCCAATAGTTGCTCAGTTTCTTAAAGTTACTTAAAAGTTAAATATAACCAACACAGAATGAGTTCAAAGCGTGCCCTAATATACTTCAACGAAATAATGTCGTTTGTGTGTCAAGGTACCGTCACGAATCATCTGGCATCATCGAACCGATGGCAACGCCAAAATCCTAGCAAAAACGCCAGATAGCATCTACAGGGTTTGCCAGATCAATTGGCTCATTTAGTAACTGGCATAATTTTACTGGAAAAATAACAGTAATGTCTAGTTTTATTCTTTATTATTCAAAATATTGTAAGTTTGAATAAAGCTTTAAATTTTCAAGGTACAAATATAGACACCCTGTTTTTGTCACGTGATCGTCGCAGCTTATAAATGAATAAGACCACAATATTGAACAATAACAGCACAAACATAACCATTATTTTTGACCTTTGATTAAATTTTTAATAATTATACAACCCTGAATTCTTACTAACGAGATAGTCCCGGAGTACTCATGCGAATGATGGCAAGCTAAACTTCAGACGTTTTTACGATAGTACTCTATCGTTAAAACGTAATAATATGTAGAGTTTATGAGACTAAATAAAACATTTATTATTATAATATATTTTTTAAACAAAATATTGGTTACTGAGCCGCACGCAATTATCTGAAGAGTTTTGCTTGTAGTTTTTTAACCTTTGGAACTTAACCGATTTACCGTGTAAGGCAAGGTCTTTTCGGGCATTACGCTAGCTAATTTATCACACAGCTTGACAAAATCGATGACTAAAATCCTGTTTACTCTTAAGACCATTTACCATTTACTTCGAGCTTTTAAGCACAATCTATGCAAGCCTCACTTAGTATCACATACTCATTTATGAGTTGGTTAAAGTTTTTCTTTTAATAACATATTGTTTTTCTATGGTCCTCTATGTCATTATCATTTTATAATTCAGAGGTTGAAATTCGGTTCAGTTCTATAGCATCAATCTGAGTGGGTCAATAAAAAATGTTTATAACGTTGTGAAATCTTAGCTATAATTCCAACAATTGTGTAGTTTTAGATCATTTACTTAGGATCAATTTAACGAGGCTTAAACACTTTAACATAAATATTTTTAACCCTGCAAATGTCAACTCATAATATAATAGTACTATTCAGTCAACTTATTATCTGGAAAAGATGTCACTAACACAGTTCGAGCCACAATGAACGCCCGCACAATCGCAACGCGTTTTCGAATTCTCCGATGAATAGACAACCTTTTCTGATGGCATGATAAACGTAGAAATATGGACCAAATTTACATAACGATGTCGTGAGACCACACAAGACCACAAGAAACCTCGCAGAAAAATATTTCACTTGCTTCACAAGCACCTTACACTATTACCACAATGCCAATTGAAATTCATAAAGGATAATTCACTAGGCGTCCCTATTTAAATTTCTGATGTAGGTAACCCCAACTTATAATAGGGTTAGCAAAATGCAAAAGTTAGGCAGACTATTGAATTATTCTATAAACGCTTCAAAATAATTGAAAAAGTTTAATCACTCTTCAGGGTATTAATTACGTGCAGGGATATACTTTTAAGAGTAAAAGAATAGGTTGTTATTTTTTTTCCGGCGACGATAATAACCTTGACGACAACAAGGTTAAATCAACCCTCCCGATGACACGTTGGATTTCTATGACAGTTAATGTGCGTTGGCCTAATTTATACCACCTTCGTATTAGCTCGGCAGGTCACGCAATCGCGTTATTGGAGGCCTTTTCCTTACACTACATGCCTATATTTCTGTTTTCCTTTTTATCATTCTTTTTCTTCGTACTGATTCATTTACAAGCGAAAATAATACGACAAACGTTCTATACAATTGTACGAAATAGGTTTCCAGCGATTTGAAAATTAACCTTTTAAGTAAATTAGTGAAGAACTCGTTTTGTTATTTTCCTATGATAGGAGAAAGACGTTGTTTTCTTATCGTTACGAAATATTACGTGACCAAAATATCATTGTAAAAGTACCTATAAAATACACGTTCTAGATGGAGCGATTAGCACGCAATACGCCTATTTGGTCAATGAAATTACGATTAGGGATATTTTATACATTTATATACCTATATAATGTATAAATTTATATCGTTATCAAGTAATGATGCGATGAATCTTCGTATATTTACAAAACAAAACATTACATACGTAATTCAACGTTCATTTCAACCAAACGCAAATACTCTTCTAAACTCTGAGTATTTGCGTACTTACAATTAACATAAATATAACGAAACAAGGCCATTACTTGAGACCCTTTTAAAATGAAAAAGTAATTAATACGAAATGACAGTATTATCTAGAGAAGTGTAAATATAAATTATACTTTATGAAATTATTCGTTTCGACTAGTTAAAAGCACTTGAAACTAAATGATTAATACTTGGAGAGTGAAAATGAGCCAAGTCTGACATAATACAAGAGATATGAGATTGCCAAATTGAACAACGTGCGACAACGGGAACCAATTTCAATTATGTAACAGTTTCAAAGTCTTCATCGTGACTGTATTTTGAAATAGAAGGAAAAATATTTATAAAAACTTAATTTAAGTTTGAAGAAAATAATGCGCCTACGCCTAAGAAGTAAATGAGAAAATACGCTGATTCTGAGTTATGTTTCTTCGTACTTCGTAGAAGGCTTTTACCCTTCAACGGGTTTGATTTACTTTAAATTTAAAGCAGTCTTGACTATTAAGAAGGTTAATAAACTATGTTTTCTTCGAAATGAACAATATTAGCTACATTTTAATTTTTTTTAAGACAAAGTCTTTAGTTAATTTTACTTTATCAGTCTTATAAACTTACTTATTAAACATAAATTTGGTTGTCTGGAAGAGATCGCCGTGAGTTATAAGACCGCTAGTTGATATACCTGAATGTTTACATTGTTTTTGGATTGTATCTCACTTAAAAGGTGTACAATAAAGAGATAAATAAATAAATAAATTCTTTATAGGTTTTATTTTCATATAATTTTTTTTTTTATACACCTACTATCTTTTGCAGGCGGTTTCGCTGGTGTAACAGTAATTTTTCAACCCTTTACCAAGTACTTTTTTTCTGAATTAAAGATACCCTTTATCCTTTTCTGTATCCAACGTGCATGCAAAATTTCACGATGATCGGATGAACTAAAAATATGAACAAACAAACATTGATTTTTATATTTTAGGTTAGCCTAGACTAGTAAGTCCCGGTGTCGTGGGAATATCGGGATAAAAAGTAGTTTATGTGTTAATCCAGATCTCCAGCTATCTACATGCCAAGTTTCATGGCAATCGGTTCAGTAGTTTTTGCATGAAAGAGTAACAAACATCCTCACAAACTTTTACGTTTATAATATTTATAATAATAATAATAATCACAGAATTGAGCAGTTCTTTGTTAGATATATCAATCTCTTAAATTTTTCTTAAAATTCTAATGTACATGCTTTTCATATACAACTGTATTTTTTTAATTGGTTGTGTTGCACTAGGTATACTGTTAATACCCTTTTAACATTCAACTTGATTGTCACTTTAAGTATTATTTTATGCAAACTAATTACTTCGTTAACGCTGCGCTGTCACCAGAACAAATGAAGGACTACCAAAAGATTCATAAAAAATAACCAGAAAATTTACCAAATGATTTATTTATTTATTTATTTCTCTTTACTGTACACCTTTAAGTAGTAAATAGTGCAAAACAAGTTACAAATGTTAAGGTATAACAATCGGCGGTCTTATCACACACGGTTATTTCTTCCAGACAACCTTTGTACGGATATTGTCAAATGTAATTGAGGGTAGTCTGTGGTGTACTAATATAAGGACAATAGAAATTGTATGTATATATATAACATAATGTGTACCCAATGTACCAATGTAGGCATGATAGAAACTGCGTCACACCGGGGCGTAGTTATGTATACCACCTATCATTAATCTTTAATACAATCCAAGCTCAGCGTGATATTAGGCTTGGCGTTCGCATAGACAGCGCTCATCCGGCCAGTGTTTATAGTAATACGATTTCCTTTAAATATCCTGGCAACCCTGGTTTGAGGCATAGCAATATCCTATGACACAATTGCGCCTCTGTGGTGGTGAAATAGCAAACGTTCTCCACTAAGGCGGACTTACTGAGTCTGATTAATCTAGAATCGCGGAGACTAAGATGGTGTATCTCCGAGTTCTATCTCATAAATGTTATCTACAGCGAGATAAGATTCAAGTTAATCTTTATTTATCGCTATGCTATCTTTTCTTATACCTACAATTTTTGTTGAGTATTATTTTGCGATAGTTTTCAAGATTCGAGTTCCGAAGCTAAAAATAAGACGCAAATGGCAGAAATAGGTTTCCATATCAATAAAATGTAGGAGAAGGTAGAGCATAGAATATTTCTTCGCAAACACGTGCTTGGACGACACGTGTTTGTGCGAAAATAGATTTTCAATGACGCTTGACATTTTCTAAAAATATACAGGAAATATTAACTTCCTTCTAAAAGGCTTCTTTCAATACCTTCCTTGTAACAATTTAATATACCTATATGGGATCAGATGATCCTTATGGTATCATAAGAAGATTCTTATGGTATCATAAACATGGTTTCCGCGATTTAATAGGCACTAACAGCATCCGAGCATAATATTTAACGGAAACACACACCATGACTGTGTTTACGTTACAATATTTCCCTTCTTATTATAGACTGTTTTACAAACAACAAACAAACTTCGTAAGTCAATATTTTATCTTTATTTAGCGGTAATTGTTTATTACATAATAGTAATGTTTACTACTAGTACTGTTTACTTTATAATAATTAATGGTATTTTGCTTTTCTCGCTCAGCCATCGCAAAATATTGCAGACCAAGTTTTTGGTGACGTAGTTGATACCTTTTTTAGAACACTATATAGGCTGATGCTAAGGTAAGTTGTAGTGGACATATTAGTAAGCTGGTCTAACAGATACCTCTAAACTAGCTCTGTTTAACTATATAACTTTAGGATTACACTTGATAAAGGTTGAAGGTGTGACTCTGCCAGATACACATAAATCAATCAGCCTATCGTAGTTCACTGCTGGACATAGGCCTTTCCTGCCTCTCAAAATGCACGCCACATCTCCCGGTCCTCCGCCTTCCACATCCATACACTATATATATAGATACACATCCATCAGATCCAGATTCAGATACTGTATTCAAACCTTAAAAAAAAACATACTTCCACCTCAAAGGCCGGGAATGTACATGTGACTCTCAGGTATCCATGGGCTGCGGTAATCACATACCATCAAGTGACCCGTCTGCTTGTTTGCCCCCTTTACCATATTTTCGTTCGGTTAATATAATTTCAATGCAGTCCTCAAATTAAGACCTTTCAACGTATACCTACTGAACATAGACTGACAAAACTAGATTTTCAATCATACTTTGCTGCAGCAAAAGTAACTCAACATAATTACGATATAATATAACCAGTATAATACAGTTGCCTACTAGAGATAAAGATCCTAGAGAGGATGTAGAAGTAATTGAGTTGAAATCTTTTAAAGAACTGAATAATTAACTTGATTTTGTTTTACGAGATACATGGTTTAATAAGATATGACATTGTAAGGTTATCAACGATCACACAGAAAGATGATAAAACACATTTTTTATTTCAATAAGCATATCTTAAGATCAGTCACCACAGACAGTAGTCCATGGGCGTTTGTAACAAAAGGCATGTCAGGCATGGACTGATTATTATCCTGTGAAAATCTTACAACGCCGTTTTCGAAAATCATAAACAGTCCAAGACCATTGGTATTACTTGATAATTACCAGTCGTTACCCCGCCCCCCCTCCCCCCTTTGGAAGATCTGGTCACCCGACTCACCAACAGAAACCGCGGTCTTGTAGTATGGGGGCAGTTGATAACTCGAGCGGCTGCAATGTGACCACTATGTTCAATGAAAGATATTATTGTAATTTAAAATTGTAGCATTAACCCATTTCTATTTAGGTCACAAAGCTTTTTACGCCAAAGTCAAACGTCATATTCATAATATTTTAGAAGCTGGCATTAGTTCAAAATTCCAAACGATATTTTGTACTATTAAGCACTTCCGATATTATATTTTCAATTGACTTCCTACAATAAACGTGTAAGTGTCAACACTTTATTTTTAAAGCCTATAACTTCACAAGTTCACACTTCAATCACTCTATAAAAATATTGGTACACTGAATTACATCCTTTATCGAGTTTTATTTTAAGTACTTAACATATCTGCTTATATATTTTAGGTAAAAGTATTATTCATAAATGAGCTAACCTTATATTATTTTTAGTGAGTCAACCTTAATAACAGACTATTTTTAAGAGTATGTATAAGTGGCCAAACAAACCTGAAATAATTTCATTGATTTCATTTCATCATGAAATTAACTGTGGTTCGTCTCAATATGACGGTAAATTACACAATTTATATTTGGACTTAATGCCTGCTTCATAATTCATTTAAATAATATATTGATAATAAATAAAGCTTTCGATAAAGTCTTCCTTGTTACCACACTTTTATTTATAAGCTTCAGCTTCACTCGTAACTAACTCATAATCCTCAGCGCCTTTTCCCAACTAATTTGGGATTGGCTTTCAGTCTAACTACGATACGGCCGAACTTTGATATTTTACATGAAGCGACTGCAATCAGACCTCCACAACCCAAGTACTAGGCGATATCGAAATTCTGTAGTTAGACCAGGTTGTCGGACTTTTTAGGGTTCCAACTACCCGTAACGGAAGCCGCAGACGTTCGTATGGCACCCGGGACCGACGGTTGTTTGGATGGCAGTAGTATAACTTGGCATCTTGGAACTGATCTGAAGTTGGAGCCAGGAGTTGGATAGAGGAACTCTTCAGCTACTAGTAAAACCCTCGAGTTTAGGCTCATATAATTCATTTTGACGAGTCCAACAAATTGAGCTTGGTAACGATGGTCTGATGATGAAGCCAGGAGGACAGGTCAACTCTTTTTTACTTTTTAATTCGCCATTATAGTGTGTTTTTTTAGTTATACCAAACTAAAATTATTCTTTTCTTCTTCTTTTATTCTTTATTCATTTAGTTATAAACTTTTTACTTTTACACAATAAAGTACAAAAGTTATTTACCCATGAACCTGATACATTGAAAGTTGATACTTTAATGCTACAAAGTGTGATGATTGATGAATAAGAATAGTAATGATAAATTATCTATCTAATATTATTATGTTTATTTATGTACGTATTAAGTAGCTTTACTTTAATACTAATTTCTGAAAACAATTAAAAGTTTCTTCGCTACTCAATTGTAACTTGTTAACATTACTCTCGTACAATTCAGCTTAAAGTAAAATTAACAGCACGACGCTTTACTAAGTCTTATATTTGAGTGACCTTTAAGTATTTAGCCGTTAGTCTCTTAGATATCAGTGTCGTTTTTGTGATGAAAAACCTATAGGGAGAATCCTAATCGTTTCGAACATCGAATACCTTCTTCAATAGCGAAATCGGGAATCTCTTTCCCATCCCTCAGACTATATTTTGTTGCAGAACTTGTTTTTATTTTATCTTAAACTTTTTATTATATTTATATTTGCTGGTATAAAGTGAAACTTTATGATCAGAATATTATCCGATATACCTAGAAAGCTAAACAGTACACAAGTATTATAAAAATAACTCAGTCAGCTGGTTGGGTGTTTACGAGTTTCACAAACAATGACGTCACCCAATCAAAGCGTCTGTTTTCCAGATCATTTGCTGTGTAAAACATTTGCTAACTAGTGTTGAGACAGATGGTTGCAACGCAAACACCAGTGGAGTGTGACATTTGAGTTCTGATAAAATGAATTTATACAATGTTATAAAAGGGCTTTGTAAAAACAAAACATTTATATTAAGTTTATATTACTAAGTGTAAAAACTTAACTTAACTTACTGTAAAAACAGACTTAGTGTAAAAACAAAACATAACACGTAACTGTTAACAAATACCTGCCATAATCGAAATAACATTCGAACAATCGAATTATACTTTTTGAAAGAATGTGCCTTGTGTAAGATAAACAGGAATATAATAATCTGTTAATATAGTCATTTTATGTTGCAACCATCTTGTAATTTAGATTCAAACTTTATCTTTCAAAAACTAAGTACTATTCAAGTCTTCTTGCTTTTGAGTTTCCATCACAAAACCCTGAATCTGTATTTAGACTCTGCTTTGTACGATTAGGTATCCCTAAATCTACAGTCCAGTGAGACAAATGCAAAAAGCCTAAACACGATAGGGTTATACTAACTTTTAAAATTTCGCGTTCCATGATATAATTATATATGTGAACAGAAAATAACGTGATCACGAAATAGGTATTACATACCTTTGAATGACCTGACGTTTCGACCTGGTTGCACTCGCCGTTGCACCAAAGTTGCATTCGTATTCTATATTCCAAACAAATGTCCTTAATCGCTTGGGGGATCTGGTAAAGATCAGTGAAAAGATTTTACTATTTAAGTAACAACAAAGCAAGTTAAATAAAAACTGTAAAGACTGATGACAATATAAAAATCTCGAAAACGAAATGAAAACACCAAAAAGGTAATGCCTATTTTCTTTTTTCCTAAAAAATAAAGCAAAACATGCGAGTACTAGAAATGAATTTCAGAATATTTTAAAATTCAATCATTATAATTAAAAAGAAAGTTTAAGAGTTAGTAACACTTAATTAAAGATTTACATTCTTTTAAAACAACATTATCTCAAATTTAATTATCTTTAAACTTTTCAGACTATTATTTAAGGTTAATAGTTCTAGAATGCTAATGAAAGTACTGTACAGGTGGCGCAATGGTCTATTTACTCCACTTAGATCCACTTACACATACATACATATAATTACGCATGCAAATCCCCGAGATCGTAGGTAGGGGTGTATTTACAGAGCCACATTTCGCCAGCTATATTCGAATATAGGCACTGAATAGGCTCGCAAAGCCTATTCTACTATTCTACGGTCTTCACATGAGTTTGAGAGTCCATTTAGTTGTTCTATTCCTAAATGTACATTTTAAAAATCAGGTAGAGAGTGAGAAGTATTTTTAAGTAAGTGAAAAATAATATTTAAAATCGCTGTACCTAATCCCATGTGTACTGACTATTTGCCATTGGTAGTTGACAAAATCAGTATAGACAAAGACAAGCAAAGAAGATACAAGATAACGTAGAAACCTTTTTTTTTAATAAAAATGTATGTGTGCAATTCACACACGGCAGAAGTGAATCTTCAGATATACAAAGAATGGCCTTAATAATAAACAGTAAGAAAAACCTGAAGTCCAGTTACAACTGTCCACAACTTTCAAAAGAAATAATACTTCGTTTTCAATATAGGTTAAGGTTGGATTTAAATATAAATTGCAAAGAATCAATTAAGTATAAGTGAAATATGGAGAAAAAATGCAGAAAATTGACACCACGTTGACATTGACATATCGTGATGCTTCCGTTTCATCGAATTTCAAATCACAACGGTTCTAAAGAAGTTTCACTTCAAAAAATTATAAACGAGTAGTTACTGCTTATCAACTAAATTATAAAGTAGTAGTCGGCAATTAATTAACATTAAAATACAAATTACGTAACTGCATTATTATATAACTAATATTTTTTCCTAAGTCATTAAAAGTAAATATAATGTCGTCTCTTCTCATGTCGTACCATGTAACTTAATGTTCCAACTGATATGACTTGGCATTGAGTACTCTATTGTCGTCAAGGTAACACGTCTATTTCATGACACGAGTGCAAAGTACTCGTAAAATCTCGTGAATATTGTCAGCTGCAGTCAGACGAAGCCGGTTAACCAGGAAATTGGATGATGAGGGGACGTACCATCCGCTAGAGCATTGCAGTAAATTACTAGGATTACAATTAGATGTACTTCATAAAATAGACAGGGGGAATATTTTTTATAGTTTGATTGATTGATTGATAAACATGGATGCAATGCTAGGAAAGTCCATATAATGGAATGGTTATCTTATAACACGCTATAAATTAGCTCGAGCTGTTTCTATAATATATCTATCTCTATCTATGTAACGAAACCTTTTAACGTAGTTTTCAATAACTTTAAGACGTCCGATTAACTTGAAAATTTGACCAATAATAATACAAGACTAAAAAATAACAAAAAAAATAGTTTAAAAAACCAAAAAAGTGCGAGGCTGACTCGCGCACCGAGGGTACCATAAGCAAACAAACTTGAATGTACTTAGTAGTCCATCTCGAGAATCAGTTGTCGAAGATTTTTGCCCGTCTTTTCCGAAAGACAAACTTAACTTTACAGTTTCAAAAATAATCTCCTATACATCAATTTACGACAAAGTCAGCTGTCCAACCGCAAAATACAAGTTTGCAATCACAAAAACTATTTTCTTATGAGTTATATATAACAAATTAACGACTTTTTTCCTTTACTTGTGATGTCAGATCTAGCTTCTTACCAAATTTCATGATTCTAGGTCAACGGGAAGTACCCAATTATAGGCTTTGATTTACCTACGAAATGTTCAAATTTGTTAAAATCTACAGCTTAATGGCCGTACCGCTTTAAGAAACCGCTGACAATATTTGATGTTAGTTTCAACTTGATGCCTAAACGGGTTCCTGAGGAAAAGGGTCTTGATGGACACACAGACAGACTGATAGATATAACAAAAAGTAATGATTTTCGGATTTTTTTCTTTACTTATTACTTTACTTGTGCTGTGAGACCTTGCTTCTTACCAAATTGCATGATGTTTGTCCTATAGCAGTAAAAAAGTTCATTAAAACTTGAAAAAATCTAATAAGTTTAAAATAAGAATTAAGTTCTTAACAAAATAATTAATTTGTTTGTAAAAAAGCGTGGGGTGCTTGACATCAACTACTGACTAAAATAATATATAAAAATATAGTAAGGTTTCAGTGTCAGTAATCAAATAGCAATGTTGATCTCCTTCATTAGATTAAGTTATTAATTTGAAACTTAACTTTGAGAAAGTAACATTTATAATGTAAATGAGATATTATCTCGTGTGCTTATTTCTCAAAGTTCCCAACAGATAGATAGATAGATAACACTTTATTTGTATAGCATTACAGTGGAATATATATTTACATAATTACATACAGATAATGTATATGTTCCCAATTTTCAGTACATACTACTTCGAAGTCGAATTTAGATTATAGATAAAATAGAAATAGAATAAATCTGTAGTGGTTAGTGATCCTGACTGTTCAGCCAGAGGTCTCGTGGGTTCGATTCCCACCCAGGACAAATAATTAATTAATTGTGTGATGACCACGATCATTTGCTCTGTGTCTGGGTGTAATTTATATGTAGTATGTATGTATTTAGTAATACATAAGTATGTTTATCGCTAATATGGTAACCATAGTACAGGCTCTGCCTAATTTGGGATCAGACGGCCGTGTGTGAGGTGCCTTAAGTTAAAAAAATTAACTAGAAATAAAATGCGACTAATACAGTAATACTAAAACACGACCTAGAGCCCTGATAATTATTAATTGTTACAACCTTTGTAGGTACAGTAGACGCACGCGTAATCGGATAGAGGTCAGACGTCAGTCGACGTTAGAGCGACTAACATGCCTACATACCAACCAAAATACTGAAATCAGGGTAACATTGAACACGCTAATGCTAACACGGCGTCAAGGATCTTAAACACAAATGTTATTAATTTTTTTATAACTTTATGTATACAATAAACATATTTTGCAAAGACAAAAGAGTTCAGATCCTTTTTCTTTTCTGTTTATCAATTGCTTCTATTTTTTCTTATTTAGTGGCTATTCATGAGCTTTAGAATTATATCGATAAAAAAAATAAAACAATTTTTCCACCTACGTCGGAGATTATTTTTTGAGAAAATTAATAAATTACGGTTGAATTGATCGCCTTTTCTTTAACCGCCAGTATGATTAATTGTTGTTTTATTCAAAGTAAATCGAGACTGAGTATTATACCTGAAATCGGATTTCTTTCCCGTTCCTGGTAAAAACTTTAGTGGAAAAATAGTGTAACAAAATGAAATCTGTATTCAAGTTTCGTGACGATAAATGCTAATTACGTATACATCCTTTGTTACTTTCGGTTTGGATTACAATCTACCTAGTACCTACCCTCACATTTCATAGTAATGAATACTAAAAAAAGTTTTGGAAATTTACCTTTTCAAACGCTTAGCCCGTGACATTCGACCTACACATCCCTATTCGTTTTTGTCTGTCTTATTGCTGCCTTGACAAACGTAATATTTTAAAACTCAGTTTTCCCTACGTGAATGAATATCATTAATAAAACATACGTGGAGTAAATTAGGCAATTTATAACAACTTGTACCAAACTCAATTTAATAAATTAATCAAAACTTTACATGAAGTTAACAAGTAACGCACTAAGATATACATATTAAAGTCTGAGATAAATTTGTAGATTTAATTATCTTACCCTTCATAATGTATAAAAAGTGAATTTATTTTAATAAAAAATATAATATTTAATCTGCACGTAACTCAGCGTCCTAGATGCGCAATGGGGACAAAGGCAATCACATTAAATTTCTTGACGCTCGAACTTCCTTTCCTCTGCGTAAGTCAAAAACAGCCTCTACCACTGGATTAAAATACAGCCTTACAGCTTCACTAATAGAAAACAGAACTTCATTATCTGTGGCGTGACCATGGTATCATTTGCGCATATACATAAGTTCATTCGCAAAACAATGGTCATAACGTCGTCATAGACCACAAACGTATGTCAATTCTTCAAGTCTTCGGAAATTAATGTTTTTCCCTCACAAACAAACAATCTATTACGCCAGCCGTGCCAAAAAGAGGTTAACAAGAATGTTTCTGATAAGCAAGTAACATTACTAGCGACGAAATACATTTGAACATAAAACAAACTATGGAACTACGTGGATCGCTTTTGCTATATTTATACCATTTAGCCCTGAAAACAGAGTTTCCCATTACTTATAAAGAACGTTTTTTAACAATCGTAGTAAGTAACTTGGCATTGCGGTGCACTTGTCGTGTCAGGCCATGCTGCCCCGCTTGCTTCGTGGGAAAAAATAAATGTCACGCTTCGATGGCTCTACGTGCTTACATTCGGGTTTCCATTAAGGATGTCACGCATTTTAACCCTGAGTAAGTATATATATGAATTCAGTTCTTGATATACATTTAGGTGACACACATTTGGATTTTGTTTTAGGACAATGCTTGGTTACTAGGTCGATATTGACGTGTTGTGCTAGAAACCTAAACCAATTGAAAAAAATATGATGACTGTTCTATAAATATATACACTATTTTTATCTTTATCTCCTTTATCAAACTCAAATTTAGACAATGGATTATTAGATATTTTAGTATATCTATATTATAAGTAAATCTTAATCTACAATATAAACATTTTCCAAATAAAAAGGTACATCTTACATTCGCCTGTCTAAGAAATGAAAAATAGAAATAACAGAATCATATGCGGAACTGTATAAGATTATGTTAATAAATAAAACTACAGCACAAAATACAACATACTTTATTATTATGTTATTAAATTTAAGAATGAATACAAAACCAATGTAAATGTAGTTCCGCATTTCACTAGATGGCGTTGTGCCGTTTGGCTGAATGTCGGTGATAAGAGTCTCCGCGAAATAATGACCTCAGCTGTGAACTTAAATTGTTTGTTCGCCAATATACGCATTCAAATAGTAGTCGGTGGTATTATTGCTCCCTACTATTTCTTAAGCGCTCTGGGCCTGTACTGAGTGTTTTGTATAGGAACATTGTTTCTGATGTGTGTAACTATAGAAACTATCCATTTTTGTGTACAATGGACATTAATAAAGCTAGGATAATAAAGTGATGTGGGTAAAATACAGTAGTGGCAGTCTTATGGTATAGATTTAATATCCAACAGTTAAATAGTTTATCGCAACACACTCATCATAGTCAGTCACACAGAGCATTAAAATAAATGTGATATATTTTGTCACATTTATTTTAATTCTCTGTTATGTGTTTATCTTTTGGCGTTTAATACAATTTGCTAGAGTTTTTCTAAATGCGGTAGACGTAAAATCCGATCATAATCATTTAATGTCAAAAAGAAAATATGAAAAAAAAAACTGTCAGTCGTAGACTGTACGTCAAAAGTGAAAACACACACATCTGTTTAAATATATAATGGATCTGAGCGTGACGGTGACGCGAGTTCAGTGCTTTTTCCTCATGCCAAAAGTGCAAAACGAGCCTAAAGAAGTTTTCACATCAAAAAAATACCCTATAATATTTTTTATTTTTTTGTTTATATATTTTATTTTTTATTTAATTTTCAGCGTTAATATTTTTACTTTTACTTTTTTATTTGGAAAATTAGCAACTTTTTGTTTGCTTGCTTGCTTGTCATAACTATTAAACTGTCGCTGTAAAGTAACATAGAAACTCAAGATTATATCAAGAACACATTTAATTTTTTAATTCTATTGACGTCCATTGTTAAAAAGGTTATCTCTGAGCATTTTGGGTAACCCTACTAAGTGTAATGAATGGCCACCGTGACATTGTGTGTCGTGCGTGTAGTGACCTCGCTATCCCTCAATGAATTCTTTGCCAGTCGTTTGAACTGATCGAATACAATAATGCGTTGAGCAAAAAATTTATTGCACAGAGTTTCATTCCAAGTTAAACATGTGTAAATACTATACATAAATGAAAACCTTGTGTTAGTAGAGTAAATAATTTTTTCTTACAAAAATTTAAAAAATGCCATGAGTTAAGTAACAATATATTCCTTCTGCACAGAATCTAAACGTGGGAAAAGACGTCTAAGTGCCCATCTTAAAAATGTCTCCTTTCAAATAAGGGTCGCAAACATTTTTTCGACTTAAAAAAGTAATTTTTAGAGAAGCTAGAAAAATATAGTATACTAGCGGACCCGACAGACGTTGTCCTGCCGGAACTTAAAAAATAGATATTCCTGAAACCCTATCGCAGCGCCATCTTCCGGGTCCAATTGTAAATCTAAACCATTCTTGAATCCACCTGAAGACACACGTTTTTTTATTAAAATCAGTCCAGCCGTTTAGGAGTTCAGTGACATACACACGCACAGAAGAAATATATATTTAAAGATTAACATAGACAAAAGAATAACATAGACTTTTATAAAAAAAAAAACAAAGGTATATATTTATTGCAACTTATTTATTTTTATTAAACCTATTGCAATACTTACATTTAATCTTAAATGCAGATAAGCCACAGGATCTGTAATTGAAAAAAAAATAACTTGTTTTGCCTACTTAACCTACAGTGATATAGCCATCTAATAAAAGTTAATATCTAAAAGAAATTTTGCGTAGAATGGAACAAAAAATAAATGAAAGAAACCTTATTACTTTGTAATCCCGTACACATCGCAAACATCTATTTTGTAGAAGATGACTGTGTTGTATGTATACAACATACAGCCATTTTATTATCGAAGTGAATATTACACGATTTTCAACTCTCTCTGTGAGATAACATAAAAGAAAATAGCCAACAAATAAGTAACGATTGCATGAGATAACTGTTTACTGTTAGAGAAAATTCTATCTAATACAATAATACAGTTAAAATGTATATACTTACAAAATGTTTAAACACAGTGCGGTCCCATTTTTATGTACATTGTTATGTATGTACATATAAACAACGATATAAGAGTCTTCTTATATCGGAAACAATCATCTGCTATTATATGGCACATCAAGGTTAATAGGGGCTGTCTACGATCCATCTCGACACTATAAACATTGAACACAAAAAATCAGTACAAATATGGTGCATTGCCAATTCAAATCAAAACTGGCCTTACCTATGAAAACTGAAGGTCACTTTCCTGTGTACGAAGTTTTATTCTTTGCGATAATTACCACTGTTGTATAATTTCCATAACCTCGTGACGTAACTGCGATGTAAAGTGTGTATGACAGGCGAATTGTCTTCTTTGGCGTACATTGCCGGGTTGACCTCGTCAGTGTCAGGGACACTGTCCATTGTGTAGTCAAGCGTAGTGAAGCTCGTCGTTATTGTTGTTTCATCATTGATGCTGCTTTTATCGCCGATCTCGCTTGTTGATTTACATAATGCACATAGTATTCAGGTCAGTATGATTTTCCATTTTTTGCTTTTTATATATTAGTAATTACGGCATACCGACGCCATTATAACATTTAATACGAGAGGTTCCAAAAGTGTGACAGATTATACAAAGGCTATTTTAATAATTCCAAGGCTTCTCAGCTCTCTAGTAACAAATATTTTGTGGTCTGGTACTAAAATTCGTCCGTCCGAGCCTTAAATTAACTTGAACGGTTCTACACATAAGCACTCTTATTACCACATTTTTGGTACAGTGCCGTTAAGACTTGTTATTTTTGTGGTCTCCAATTACCTACACTTCTGTGTAATTTACTCTTTTTATAGCTTTTTATTAACTCGCTCCACATGTTACGTGTTTACCCTAAATATATATAGTTTCTAGCTGAATACCATTCAAACACAACCCCTGACGCACTAAACTTCCTAACTTTATAATATTAGCAGCATAGACAACACATTATTATGTCATAGCGTCGTCCCCTAAACTGAAACCTTTCAAGCAGTGTCAGCCATTACATTCAATAACATATTCAGAGCGATTTGAATAGCACCCTATTATAAAGAGCTGAATAGACTATTGATTCAAAAGCCTGTAACCTCAGTAATCTAGTTAATCAAGGCTCTATTTTAGCCGACTCATTTGAAGGAATAATTGTCTTCTTTCGTTGCATGCTTTAAATATAAATAGCAC
The DNA here is from genome assembly GCA_963859945.1 of Euplagia quadripunctaria. Taxonomy (NCBI): domain Eukaryota; kingdom Metazoa; phylum Arthropoda; class Insecta; order Lepidoptera; family Erebidae; genus Euplagia; species Euplagia quadripunctaria. The sequence goes on along the minus strand of OY982564.1, from coordinate 18,895,453 downwards.
TTGCTAATGGCACGCTTTTACTAGATTGACTCATTTCACCTACAAAAGTTTTGCCACGCCATCCATGAAACAATTGTGGCCCCGTTTTAACCTTAGCCAAACATAATTTCGGTATTTATATAAGTTCAAGGTTAAGATTTACATGTACTATTATGCATTCTGTGTTCGTACTTAAATGGATATCAATTAGAGCAATCTTAATAATTATTCAGGTACGTGTTGCAAATAACTAAAGTCAAATCCTAAAGAAAACTAGTACAACATTTTAGAATGCCTTTTTATGACTAGAGTTCTTCTCTCATTTGATATGACTGAATGAGAAGCATACTGTAAACCCACGGCTAAATACTATTAAATATTACAAAAAATTATGGATTGAAAGAAGTAACGAGAACGATGTGTGTGTGACAGTGACACTTGTAAACGGGTGCTACTTGTTGTGGCTCAACGGTCCTTATATAATGGAACACCATGAACCGTGTAGACGAATGATAACGCACAAATTAATTTGTACTTGTAGGGTATGCTACAATACATCATTTGTTAGCCATAAACATTGTAATAAATGTCAATTAAAAATACATTTTTTTAATGACAGAATTTTCTCGTAGTGCCTAAATTCAATTGCATGGACTATCATGTTGAAATTCAATACTGCTACGTTGTAACCAAAATTAACAAAAGTTTTTTTTTTTGTTTTAATACATATATGCAAAACTTTTAAACTGCAGATTTATTATCTTATTCTCAAGAATTATAATAATATTATAATTTTTATTACATCCCTATACTTCAACGTCTATTAAATTGTACGTAAACGCAAGCTGTAGAGACAGTGCTTTAAGACGAGCTTAATACAATTTAGATTGACATGGTAAATCCGAGATTAATACGTCTATTACCCGGATATGTGGTCGATGAAGTCTAATCCGCTCATCCAGGGAAGCACGGCGAGCCAGGTCATTCCCGGCTCAAATAACTAGGTCAAATTATTTGTCTTCACAATTTAATTTCAAAGGACATCTAGATTGATCGAAAAGATTTGTATGGATAAGAATTTGTTACGGTATTTATAAGTAGCTCGAGGATTACTTTCTATTTTGATTTTTACTTTTTGTAAAGTTGAAATAACTAGGTACTAAAAATACGATTAAGTTTGTGACTCTGAGTATTTTGGTTAATCCTGTGGTAGGAGGTAGTGCACGGTAAAGATTGATTGAAGAGTTCAAAACACTGAGGAACTATCGTACCCATTCCTTATTTCCTTTTTGTTTTCTAATTCATTTTTTTTGTGGCAAGCTATCTCTATGACAACAATATCACCAGTGTCATTATTTAACACTTTTCCTTCCAATACACAAGCAATTTTTTCCATCTCTAATTCCCAAAGTGCCCGGTTAACGGCAATAGGCTTGCCGGTATTACAAGAGTGGGGCGAAGTTATATTATAATTGGCAAATTGTGGGTCTTTAATACGCCTCTGCCTATACAGGCGTGAGTGTATGTATGTATGTGATATGATATCACATTATTGCAATGATTTATTGTATTAAGTCATACCATTTTTTATTTTTTACATAATATACTAGTAAAATGGGTCACACATTACTAGTATTCTTGTTAACCCTTCCAGCTAAACATAACGCTTGTGTTAGGAGTGGGTTCACGTCTTTAGTGCACTGGGATGGATTCGAACCCGCAACCACTTGATCGCAAGTCCGACGCCTGAGCCATTACGCTACCGCCGCTTTACAGAGCTCATGAAGACTTGTCATTATAAAAATCGCTTGTACAAAAGTTTAAATAACGCATTACATTTACCAACTTACAGTAAGTATTTAAACCACTCATGGCATTAAGATACAATCTAGATTTTGAACTAAACCAAATACAAGTAAATATATTTACCTTTACTGTGGTTCAAGTCAAACCGAGATACATATTTATTATTTAGTGCGTTAATAAATAAATACTCGGCGTTTCGAGGCCTTAGTATCACAGTCACGGTTAGCTTTTCTCCCACAGGCTTCGAGGGTTGCGGCTGTAAAGCCTTGAAATATCTGTAAAATATTAACATTATAGAATATATTTATTAAGGCAAGGCGCTCGTTTCGTGTGGCCTGTAAATTTCGTAGGTAGTTTATTCATTATATCTCTAATGAGACACAATCTTGTATGGTGAATTTTCGTGCCATGATAGTTTAACTTCCGCTGTGACTAGCCAAGTGTCATGCTCGGTGTATTCGTAGATCGCACACAATAGTCACAGCAATGAAAATGAAATTAATCTGATTAAAAACGTATTTAACTACAATGTTATCTGCAATGTGTAGAGTTCCTTATACCTCTATAAAGTACCCTTCAAAGAATAAGATCAGACGAGCTTTGAGTTAATGAATGACGCTAGAATTCTATCAAGTATCGACAGATATTTGCTTATCATCCGACAGGATGTAAACTTATAATCGTAAAAACAAATGCTATCTAAAAAGTACCAATTACATTTAAATATAAAACTCACATTTCGAGCGTCTCGGTGTCTATCTTCTAACATTTAACAATACTAAAACCTTTTCTCTCGTTTTTATCTTAGCTTTCGAACTTCAAATGTAGGTCACTCCAACAAAATCACTCATCATCTTATTCATTGCGTCACCCTCTTTCAATACCTTTCAACAAATAAATAGGGGACCAATAACCCACATACCTACATTTGGAACGAGGAAATGGGAGAAAAATATTACCCACACACCCTCTGGAAATTCTTCATCAATCAAGTTTTTCCTTGAAATATCCCTCGAGGTCCATAAGAAATAAATGGATAACATTAATCATTATATATAGACGTAGCAAGGCTCAGCTTCCACGGAAGATATTATCTGAAAAGATATTCTGAGTTATCTCATCATCTAATTCAATATTGCATCGCATCGTGTTAAGCAATGTAAAAGGTTTCTATTTGACACAGCTGGCTAATGAATATTACATCGGAGAACGACATAGAACGTGTTTCGTGTATTTTTATATATTTAATCTCCTTTTTTTTTAATTATGTGGGTTTGGAGTCATTCTCTTTTATTATATGTATTTTTTTCGCTAGCCATGATAAACTCAACAAGAGAAACCCTACCATACTATTCGTTTTGCGTCATTTTTGGAATCTGTTAATGAATAATTGAAGAGAATATGTAAATAATTGCATTTCCTTTCAAAATTAATTTTTTTGCTAAATGTTAACAAAAAAAAATTATCTATAGTACCCATTTTTTTATAGATATAACATTTACGTTCGATTATAATTATAATTTTTCAATGTTATCATTTTCTAATGAGCAAAATTATTTTATTTGCCATTTTGTGAATATTGATACTCGTAGTATTTAAATGTTCGGGATTGTGATCGACCGATTCATTTGACATTGATGCAAGGATTTTCTATTGACATATTTTCTAAAACATTTTATTATGTAAATCACAGAATGAGAATATACATTTACGTACATACATACGCTCTTAGGTATCCCCGAAAGGGGAGCCAGAGATGTATTAAACATCCACATTTTGCCAGTTATAATAATTTAGCTCAAGTAATTTGGGATCGAAACGCATTTTGGGAATCAAAAATGGGAAAATTGGGAGCATATTAAATGGGAAAAGTCGGAAAGAAGGGAAGGAAAGGGATATTGGTTATATGGATGGATTAGGGGGTGTAAGCAATTGCTCGAGTAGGTCATGGTCGCATAACCGTTACTCTATCTGGATGTCGCCGAGAAGTCCGAGCCCTACAACACTTAAAAAATTATGAAGCTTATTAAAAATTTGGGAGTGTGCCGCAGCGCAAAACTATTCTTAATATTATTACCGATACAGCAAGAAATGTGAACACTGCGCTTCAGAAGCGCGAAGTGGTGAGAACGATGGCACTCTATGGTCTGTGGTTATCCCCAAGATATCCATGGCTACCCAAAATAGTTGCTGAGAAAGTTAATACATACATAAACAGGGTGTAAGACACCGTACCAAATCCGAATGAAATAGTGTATTCAGACCATCATTCTGAGTCGAAAATCATTGAAATTTTCTGCCGGAAAATTCAACAATTATTACTTTTTACATTTTTTTGCTTAATAGCGATATCACAATGAGTAAACAGAACATCTTACCGAAAAAATGTAATAAATACCGCATACGGCCAAAAACCGCAATGTAATAAAGTTGCACGTACAAATGAAACTAATGACTATAAATTCTTAATCTCGCATTTTTATGATGAACTAAGTACAAACAAAGAGGTTATTGTAAGTTTTTCGCGTAGCCCAAACTTCCACGCTATTTAATGCTACGTTGAACTAGGCTACTATTAAATATCAAATTTAACTATGTGCTAAACGGCCTTGATTCTTACGTAAAACTACTTACTAAACGAATGAAAAAACCCTGGAGAAAAGGATGCCGTAACCTAGATAGATAGACATTTATTATACTTCTTGAATATTAAAGGCACATAAAGTCGTGATCAATCTCACATAAGCATCTAGTTATAGTTTGATGCGATGGCCCCGTATATTAAAACATTTTTCTCCAACAAATTTAACCCCTTCCGAAGTCAAACTTTTGACAATATGCCGTTTAAAAGTTGTAAGTCGAGAACTCTTATACTATTTTAGTGGTAGGTTTCTAGACTCGTGAATTATCCTTAGCTGTTAAAGCACTCATCGCTAAGATAATCGATTTTGTTCTAGTAGAAACCAATGTTAAAGTAGCGTCCACACGGAACGATTTCATGCACAATTTGACTAGAGTTTCAATCGAATCATGTCGTATGAACGCAAATCGTCTAATTCAAGATCATTGGGTGGCCAAGACCGGCTGACTTGATCGTGTCACATCAAATTGTTTCGTGTGGACGTTAATCGGCTAATTTTATCATTTAGTCTTCCTGCAGGCGGCATACTGAGCGGATGATTTCTGATTTTTTAAAGGTGTGTAGTAACGCGTTATTGCGTTGTTTTTTCAGTTCGGTATTTATATTATAAGATCAATACAGGTAGCATTTCTTCAAGAATAAAAAATATTACGTTTACCTTCCTTACAAAGGGTAGGCAGTAAAATTGTATCGTGTGGATGCCGTTTAAGCTTCGATAAACTTGATAAACCAACTTAAATTATACCTAGTTAGTTAAAGTGTGAAACACATCAGCATTTTGTTGTATTATTTCGTGTTATGAACATTGCCTCTTCTGTGTTCTGCACATAACCGGTTTTTATATTTACTTCCGAAATCGATTATTTGAAACTGTCGATCGTACATAACTTTGAAGAAAAGTTATAGGTGTGCGTAGATTCGTTTACGGAATTCTTAAGTCAGGATTTTATTTTGTAGAGATTACTATTTAAAGATAATGTTCATTTTCTTAAACATCTAAGTTAACCAAAACTGTATTCTGTCAGCCGTCCTCTTCTCACACCAAAAGGAAATAATCACAAATAGGATTTGAAATTTGTCACAGTTTATCTCTTCAAATACGATTGTCAAATGAAAACCAATTTTGAAACATTTCATCGAAGTGTTAGCACAGCCACACAAATCCAATTTATTCATTGAAACAACGAAGTTATACCAAAACCGATAGACGTCATCGAATGCTTAATCGAGTAATGTCCCGAATCGGCAGAATTGGACAACAATGTTAGTAATAGTTGGAGTTTATTAAAATTTTATTTCAGTTTGTGGCAAAGTTTTAATTCAACTTATGATTTACGAATGTTTTAAAAATTATTTTAAAATGTCTTGAAAAATCAAATATTACACTTGTTAAAATAAATAAATTGCTTAGAAATATACAAAAGCAGTAAAAGAAGAAACAACATTTTTAAAAGGCCCGAGCTCACAATCTATGAGAAATCTCAAAGGCCTCTCACAAAATGTCGCTTTCTGTACAGAGAAATACTAAAGTATGTTATTCGACCTAAATACTAAGGAAGTGCAATGAAACATAAAACATGTTGATAGAACAATTTGCGTCATCATCTGATACTATGCAAGCGGCGTAGACAGGGTTAATTTCATAGTAGTTCTTACATCACTTGTAGTACTTACACGGAAATTTGGTCTCAATATTAAACTTCATAAGTGTCATTTCTCCGTGCCCTTTCGCCGACGGTCGACCGAGACCTAGTAACTTTCCTAATGCGAAAACTTTGACGTCAGTGCCCCACATTGCCAGTTTGCTAAACCGCGCGTTTTGCGGCTTACCATGATATAAAGGGGTTGTTTTATATGATTTTCTTTCAAAGTGAGATTCGCGCAAAAAGTTGGCGTATTTCTTTCGTGTCAAATCTACATAAACTATAAGGAAACATTGTCGATGAAAAAACACAGATTGAAAAAGTTTTGTTTAAGATATCAACGTCGGGTAAATTAAAATATAATAATGCATGCCTATAATGATGTAACTACTACATCGAAATTAGAATTTAACTTTTTAATACACTCTAAAATATGCTTTAACATAAGCGGACAAAATTTAAATTACATTGAAACGTATCACGAATCAAGAATAATTCCACAGTTATTATTCGTTAATCGATAACGACTCAAAGCTTTGGTTTATTTAAGGACAATAGAATGAGGAGGAGGAAAAATCGAGACGGGGTGGAATCAATTGGTAGACATCGATCTAGGTTATAGTTCAGTTTGTGGTTGTACAATATTATACTCCCGAAAAAGATCATATAAGTAGGTCAAGTACCTATTATATATGTACTATATACCTATTCTACAAGTACCTACTTATAATATGCTACAATAAGATCTATTAGTTCTAATCTAAATCTAAAAAATATATATCTATTTCTAATCCAAATGCGAATACCAATAACTGCGAAACTCTTTTAAGCCCGGAACTAATTAATCATAGGGCAAAGTCAAAAACTTCCTAATTATCCTAAATAATTACATTACAAAGTATAAGGCAGTTTGTAATCGCAAAAATTATTTTTAGTGATAAAATAACAAATTAACGTCTTTTAGATTTGTTCCTTTACTTATGAGACCTTGCTCTTTGCCAAATTTTATGATTCTACGTCAATGGGAAGTTCCTACCCTATAGGTTTTGATTTACCTGCGAAATGTTCAAATTGGTTAAAATTTTAAGCTCGAAGGCCATATCTTTTGATTGCGCTGACTTGGAAGTTTGATTTTTTTACAGTTTTAAGGGAAAACCGCAGAATCGCAAACATAAGTATTTGATGGTAATTTCAACTTGATAGCTCCACGCGTTCCTGAGACTCTTTTAGTCTTGACAGACAGACGGGCAACAAAGTGATCCTATAAGAGTTCCTTTTTTTCTTTTTGAGGTACTGAACCCTAAAAGAACAAATGTTATTTCTAATCCAAATATTATTATAAGATCATACCTTGATATCCGCGAAGTAATTCCTCACGACAAGTAAACAAACTGCGTCGTTCTGAATGCAGATTGTCGGCATTTCTAGGCACTTATTTTAACACACTTATACATATTATAAACCTCTAAGTTGATAAGCTGACATGGCAGATTTAGCTGTATCAAGTACCTACTCTATTAAATTACGAGTACGTGCAGCCATTGTAATCCAATTGACAATGTCAGATATAAATTAATTCGTTAAATTAAACAATACAAGAATGCATTCAAGTGAATATTTTACAATCGGTAAGCAACAGCGAAAAAGCTACTTTTAAAGTATAAAAATATTTTCGACAGATTTTTATCTGACTTTATTAAACATATTATTTGCAGTATATATATATATATATATATATATATATATATATATATATATATATATATATATATATATATATATATATATATATATTATTTATATAACAGTAAATCACTTTAGATAAATTAAAAATCAAGTTAAATAAAAAAAGACTAGCCAAGGTAGTCAGAGTTATTATTTCAATAATAATTAACTTTTTACATTTCCCAATATTCAGAGTATATAAACCACAGTGTAAGGAATTCTTTAAAGTGGGCCAGTAGGACAGTGGAAGAGAGGACGAAAAATAAAGTTTGAGCTATGATATGAAGAGTTGCTTATTTTTGTGTTTCGTTCAGTAATTTTGCAATATTGGCTTTCTTGACTAGGAAATAAAAGAACTAAAACCGAACTTTAACGAAAACCACCAGGTCTCACTAGATTGATATTCGTAATATTATCAGACACATTGGAATAAGCTGAGGTTAAAAGACGTTTAAAGCCAAAACTGTTTCCGAGACATAGATACAAGGTAGTGATACCTTATTCCGATTACCCCAATAAAACAACAACAATATGAGAACTAAACACCTCAATACTTTTATTCAGGTCGATTCATCGCCCATTGATATGTCACCCGTGTCAAAACTGTAATAGGGAAACACCTTGACATAGTTGCTTTGGTTCATACTTCGCATTACCATTGTCAAATGTAACCGGCGATGTATTGTGTTGCAGTAATTTACACTATTTATACATAGTCTATGTCCGTGACTGTGATTCGCAAATTAAAGTTGTTTTTTATTCACGAAACCGGGTTACGCAAATATCATTTCAGAGATTACTGTTTAATTTATGAGCAAAGCATTTAAAAAATCTATGAAGGGATACTTCACTTTTGTGGGTGAATAGTGAACGACTTGTTAACTCGTTACTCGTTGACTGCGTTGTAATACAAATTTTTTTTTTTTTTTGAATAATATGAATAATAATTCAAAAGTATAAGCCGTGTGCAACGGCGTAGATAACTAAAATCCTTAGATATATTTGAACTTATTTCAGAAAATGCATTTTGTGAAATTTATGTGACGCAGGAATGAAAAATTACTCACGTATAGAAATGAAAGCTGCACAAGCGTGAACGTATAGTTTTCATGCCTACATAATTGGAATGACAACTCTTTATATCAGAATGGTAAACCGTTTTTAGCATATTTTATAAGAGATTTTAAGTTTCATAAGGCCGCACCAGTCCAGCTAATGAAACTGTCAAATGGAAAGATTATTTCCCAAACACTGTAGTAAATGCAAAACGTATTACTTATGAATATATATTTTATTCACTTTACTATTACTGTCGATTGTACTAACAGCCATTATACAAAAGAAACCCTTTTTATGTAGATTGGTGAAGGAGCTGAAGTCTTATCTTAAAATTTATTCCTTAAAATACAACCTTGTTTAGCGCTCCATCTCTCCCTTTTGTCTAATCAAACTGATTCTTTTTCAATCGATTGAATTGTCTTTTGTTTTAAATGAGTTTAGAGGCTTTCTTTGTGCTTTTAGGTTAACAAAAAACCTATTTATACAGCGAAAAACGAAATAAAATCGAAAATCCTTTATTCTTTTCAATTCCTTTTCTTACTGTGTACCAACAACAGCGACTCGTATTTCGAGCGAAATTGTGCATAAAGTTGTTTTGTATTAAGCATTCTGTTTGTAAGAACGTCTTTCAATTGGTTTACGGATTCATTTTTTTTTTTACAAATTGTTCTCCTATGGGTTATAGTGTGGTGCCAATTCCGTTATAAGATCTCACTAAACTTTCAGTACGAACTCGTACGTGGTCGAAGTGTCTCTGCTTACAAATAAACTAGTCTACTATACTAGCTATATAATAATATAATAGATCTAAGACGTTTAAATTAAATACTTTGAATGCTTTGCAACCAATCGTCTACAGTCTGATCGCACTGAAGCATCACTAATATATACATTATTATGAATGCAAAAGCAACATATTATGCAATTCTGAAGAATTGAATTGTATTAGTTACTATTTCAGGAGAAATTTTAGATTTATTGATTGAACCTAAAACTGGCTTTTGTTACTTTAAGAAGTCACGTGTTAACTAACATATTGTAGAATAATTTTAAAATTATCCAACATGTCGTCCTCGCCTTCAAATCTAAAAATTATTCAAAAGCACCCCGAACAACCAAAATGAAATTTGTGCAGCAAAGGTTCATATGAAGATAAATCATAGATATAGTTTGATCCACAGTTTTTTCACTTATCAGAACATCAATCTTCCTGATTTAAATAAAACTGCTAAACACACATATTCGCAAATAGCAGGTACTTCATCTTTGTCTCTAACTTTCCGATAAGGTGTAATCTATCATCTGTTTGATACCTACGAAATTCGTAGCCAAACCTTTCCTAAATTTTGTTAACATATGTATGTGCGTTTTCGCAAAAATGATGAATGTTAGATAAGCTACTCAAAAATAGTAGGTAAGTTTAGTTTGTTGTATTACAAGCATATGGTATGGGTACGTTGAGCGAGCAAACTTTTACGACCAATTGTACATTATGCGGGCTCTAAAATCGCGCGCGAATCACGCAGAGATTTCTTCTGGCAATTTACGCCGTGCCGAAAGAGTGTACATTTCGCAGTCACGTACACGCCCTCTGAAAATTGACGCTGATCTGACTACTTCAGTTGCTGCGACAATCTGAGCTATTAAAAAATAAAATACTCTGACTCTCTCTCAAAACAGCTGTGTTTGATAACATTTAGGCAGTATACGTCCGCTTGTCATTGCGTCTCGAACACTACTGCAAAAACACTGCGAGTGTAAATGCATTCGCGCTCACGTGCCGCGAACCCACGGCCCACGGGACTAAAAACTATGAAATAAATATATAAATCCTCGATCAGTGTCGGTATGTTGTCGGTCGGTCATGTTGGATACTTACAGAACGCCCCGAAGCGCGATTGCGAAGCTTCGAAACCATCTACACTCGCGTTTCATGGCTTCCGCGGGCATTCGCCCCACGCGTGTAGAGCTGGATTTATATTAGGTTTGTTTCGCGAATCCACTCACGTGAATATCCTTTCAAACTTACTTCACGGTGTAACTGTCTATTTAACAGATTTTGTTGAAGTTTTTAGCACTATATAAATTGAATAACACATTTACGTCTTTATTATTTTTTACAATAATAATTAGTGGATGTTCACAAATTATGCAGCACAGAATTTTGTGAAGTAATATTTAAACATATCGTTAAACATTCTATCTACTTAGTTTAGTTTAATGAAAGGTTCAAAACACATTTTCATTTGTTCAATAGCCTTTAATTATTTTTTCACCACCCAGATATTTAATTATAAAACAATTGGGAATGAATATTTAAATTTGATAATGTTCACCTTCCACACATGTTTTACCTTGATTAGACTATGACAAAAGCAAAAGCTCACTTACAAAAGCTCAGAGGGCTTCAAGTTTCAAGGAATAGATTGGTCCTGAGATTATTAAATAAGTATTTAAAGAACTAATAATGAACTCATGTTTCCTATCTTCAATTAAACTTTTATTCGAACTTTAAATTGATTTTATTTTACGAAATCTACAAAAACCGCTTGATTGTTATCAAGATATCCATTTATGTTCTTTCATTTATTTAATCGCAATGCTTTTCTTCTGATTGATGAATGTGCTCTTATTTTGTTTAAAGTATGCATAATACAGTTTTATGTATAATTATATTAATTATTTATTTATTACGGTAGGGCACAGCCAGATAAACTCCTCTGAAACTAGAGTCACCTAACTAGGCAAGTAGAGCATTCAACCAAAGAGTCGCTTTATTATTATCCATAATAAAGCGACGCTTTGGTTGAATGCTCCTTTTTCCTAATATTGGTCGTGGACCAACTGATAAAGAATTTAAACTTGACAAAGTGAACAAGATAAGCCAGGTTTTGAAGACGTCTTCAGCTAACTTCCTAGTAGTATATTGACACCTTATTAATAAAAAAAACCACTTAAATTTTTTTAAATAAGGCTGTGTACTTTTTGCTCCTTAATCTCAACGATTTATTGAAGGCTGCAGTAGTAAAAAAAAGATAGGAAGTTTCAACCAAATTTTAAATCTCGAATGCATAACATACGTAGTCAATAACGCATGCTTTAATATAGCGGCCTTGTAAACAGTCTCTTTTCCATTTGTACTACGGACTCACGTGTGCATTAACAAGCTGCTTCCTGTATATAAACCATCGTTCATGTCGCGTGTGTCATAAAGTTCTCGTACAATATTATCCTTAACTTGGCAGTAATGCAGGCTTCCTGTCGGATAGTAAGCTGTTACCGGTGCAGCAACAGTCACTTATGCGTTATCTAACCTTTACCCCTTCCCTGCTATGGCGTTCTTTATATTTATAGTGCTGGCAAACCACGATCTTCTGTTGCGTAGAGGTACACTCCATGCGGGAGGCTACTTATAGGACAGAAATCGATTTTCAAACTAAGCTTTATTCTCTAGCTGATTTTTGTTGCCATGTCTCAAATATCTTCGCCATTTGGATGGGTTTACCTTTAGACTATAAAAACACTGAGTGTGAAAAATATAATAAAACTGTGGGATGTATTACGCAGCGTTGTCTAGATCTAGACTAAGCATAATAGCTTGTGGCAGTAGCGCAGTGTGCATACTCGTACATAAAACACGATCCTTGCCTGCTTGACGTACGGAATTTATTAATCAAGACTTAGGTACGTAACTTGTTATTTGTCGGGGGTGTTGAGGTTACCATTAAAAAAATTACGGTATAACATATTAGTTATAAAAGTAACGTCTAGAAGTTAAACTATTTCCCAATTACAGTTCAGTATCAAATATTGTCGGTTTACTTACTAAAAAAACACCTTTAGCCCCTGCCTTTGGATTGAACTATGGATTGTAGAACAGATAAATGTACTTAGATACAATGTTTATTGTTAATTCTTCTACTAACATTATACATAGAAACACCATGAGTGATCCTGTCCTTTCAAGGAACATCACCCCAGAAGTTTCTCAAAACTTCGTAAAAATATATTTTTATTTTATTTTTTCAGGTAAGCTTCGGAACTGCTCTACTAGATTTTTTCAATTCGTCGCATTGTAAGTACATATTTAACATGGAAGGTACTAATTCCATATAATTGGTGATGGAATGATGAATGATGACCGCGGCTTTTTCCTATTATTACATCACTCGCACATCGCAGATTCAACATGCTTTAAGACCAGAGAGGTTAGATACGAAAGGAACGTCCTTCCGCTTCCTTTTTAATTTATGGAATGTTATAGATAAATAAAAAAAGTAGATAGTTTTAATTGCGTATAAAGTAAACTACGTCTGACTGAAAGACGATGACCATTTAGACTTCAATGGTGGTAAAGCTATTAAAGGTTTATAAACTAAATACATAGGATAATGCCAAATACCTAGTTCAACAACCTTATAGAGACCAATTTAAACTATAATACATAGATAAAAATGGCAGACAATAAACAAAAGAAATGATAATATGATATGAGTATTTTTTACCATACATATGTATATTATGTCTTATTTAATATCCCCCAAAACTCACGCGTTTACCAAGAGTATATATTCTTTAAGTCCCTTGACAAAACCTTTTATTTCGTTACCGTGAATGTGATATGTCATCAATCGTTCGTGAATCATCTGTTATCACTTATTACACATACAAGTACGAGACACACATTTGATTTTTTATTTTTTTTATGATAATGTATTTTCACGTCTTCAATTCACGTGCTTTAAAAAATTTGCTATTCTTTGTTTAAATAACCAACTAAACGTGACGAATGCTACTTGTACCAACGACCAAATGAATTAGGCGATACATGATGGCAATACTTCAAAACAAATAAATCCAATCGAAGTGTCTGTTTGTATTGTAATGTCAAAATAATAGTTTATTTTAAGCTCATACATTTATTTGCACAATACCCATATCTAAAAATCAGTTTTTAAAATGTTTGTCTGTCTGTTTGTTCCGGCTAATCTCCGGAATGGGTGAACCGATTTTCACGGGACTTTCACTGGCAGATAGCTGGTGTTATAAGGAGTAACTTAGGCTACTTTTATTTTGGATAAATAATTAGGGTTCTGCGAAAAATATATAAATATGTACACGCTGCAAGGAACTGCTAGTCATTAAATAATAACCGAGAAAGGAAAAATCACTCTCCACTCTCACTCTTCAACCATTGGGGTTGCTAAACTGAGGTTTGTCAATCTCCCTCTATCACGAAGTGTTTCTTTGACACGTGTTTCGCCTCAAGCCGAAGCTTAATAAGGAACATTATTTTGATAAATGAACGCTTTTTTATGCCTTTCAATCCCCAATTTACCAATTATAGTTTTGGTTGGAGTTTCTGCAGACTCATAGATAAACGACTCACTCAAATATTTTTTCTTAAGTGATAAAAAAACAGCTATGTCAAACAAAATTATAGCCTACTACATACTATGCGTATGCGTTGCATCAATTACATACATGCGTGTATTACATCCAAACATACAGAGTATACAATTATGACTTGGATAGTAATTGCAGTCATCGTAATAACTCTGTAACACAAATAGATACGTATGTAAATTGTGCTCCACTACCATACATCATGTTAAGTAATCAACAATTAACTGTTTAGCTTATCTTTCGTCGAATTAGTTCTATAGAATAACACTCGTCCGTTTTTAGTTATTTTATTAAAAACTAGTTTTTATGCATTAGTTTTAGGCAAAAACGATTATTTTGACATTCAATATATTGATGTTCAATAAAAAACGTAATATTCTGTTTAATGTTATTAAAAATATATAAAAAAAACATGTAAAAATAAATATGATTACAAAGAAATGCCTATGGTACTAGAATGTGGTAATCGAATGAAATACCTTGTGCTTACAAAAGACTAAAAACAACACTGTCACATTAAAAAAAATATTACAGGAAGCTATAGTAACAATACATTCCCGTCCACAACCAGTCAAGACAAGTACCATCTGTTCACAAAAATGAACAAAGCGCTTCTTTTGCTAAATCAGCTAAAAATATTCTTATCGCAGAAATAAAATTTGAATACTTGTAAAATTTTAGGTATAAGTATTAGACAGTATCGATTCTAAACTACATCATAATACTAAAGACAAAAGACGTGGCCATTACTTTATAGAATTGGATAATACAAATATATCTATTGTAAGAATTTCTTAAAATAAAATATGTGCAGTTACGCCTCACCCGATTCACCCGTCCTAATGTCGTAAACCATTATCACATTTACATAATAATAACGGCAGTAATGCCATACGCGATTTTGGTAAACCACGTCCCATTACGTGAACTTACGACATTATGGCACCAAGACTACTTGAGAGATGGTCATAAGAGGCTGTTGCAAACATGTGTATGAAAAGTTAGAAAAGTATTTTCTCTTTATAGTATTGTCGTCTATAAGAGATTTTGCCTATAAGAGAACTTTCTTTGATTTTAACTTTCACTGCGTAAACCACTATAATATTTGGAAGGTACCTATACCTTTTTGTTTACCCAACGTTTTGACCGAATTGTACCGATCGTGGTCACGGGTTTAATGCCTTCTTTGGACAATTCCTAATACAATATAGTACCCATTAATTAAATCTGTCTATTCGAGAAGAGCGTGTATAACTAAAAGTCAGTCAGTACAATTAACGTGATCACGAACTTAATAGGTATTACATCTCTTTTAATTGAGTCACTTTTCAACCAGGTTGCACTGACCGTGGTCATAGACTGACTGACTGACTTAAAGAGTAGTTAAAGTCAGAAGTTTGTCACGTTGCCATGATAGGTTTCTTTTCAACATCCTGTTCATAAATTCAAAAAACGAGCTAGCTTATAAGTTCAAAAATATTTTTACGTAACCTTTATAATAAATATTTCAAATATTACAAAAACTTATCTTTTGATTAACTTCGTCCCTAGGGCGACTTTCTTTTCTATCGTGTTATTAGAAAAGTTGTAAACCGTCAAGTTTATAACTCAGTTATAGATTTACAAGTTATTATAGACGATGAAAAATACGCCAAAAAATTTACTGTACTTAATTTTTCAATTTGTTGTTCTACTAAATTTTAAATTTCGTAATATTGAAAGAGAGTAAAATTTTATTATAAAAGTCAAGAGAATTTATGTAAAGATACTTTATTATTTTTACTCTACTAGTGACAGCGGTAGGCTCTAAAAAAATACAGTTTACTTGAGAACCTCCTCCGTTTTTTCGTCGGTTAAAGATAGATTTTGACATCGTCGAGTGGGCAGCCTTTTGTTCCGACTGAGGTAGTTGCGCTGGGTCACTAGATAAGTAGAAACTAAAATGAGACAGCTCTTAAGAAGAACACTGACAAGACAAACCTTACGTTTTTAATACATAGTTGTATGTCCAAGTTGTACCAATAGCGATTGCTGTTCAATTATTTCATAGCAATCGAGGGTTGATTGTTAACCTTTATTTTCAAAATAGCCTTCAGTAACACCTATTTTCAAATAAAATCTTTGCAAGCATTTAGTGTATTATAATTTATAATCAGTAAACGTAAAATTGGATATTTTTTCCCCTTCTATACGTGAATAGTTTTGCGTACAATCTGATATGACGTAAGTTTGCAGATTATCAAGTGTTTGAACATCACTTACGTCGTTTATTATGTAGGTTGTGTATATTTTACACATCAACATCACATCCTCTGTAAGCGTATTTGACGTATGTACCTACTCAGTAACAAGTTTTAGTTGGCATTGATAAGCGATAATGAATGTAGTTGCTACCTACTATATATACTACTAAAATAGAAAACAATCTTGTGATCCCACCTATAAACGTTAACCACAACGAATTGGAAAATCCTGTTAAAAGCTGCCCTAATGCTGACAAAGAAACAGAGCAAACTTAAAAATGCAGCCACTTCTACAGTTTCAGTAGACCTTACCAATCACAAAAACAACTATACAACTATTATGTATTAATTACAATGAGTAACATAATTACAGAATAAGTGGTTGATAAATGGTTTACAAATTTTGAAAAAAAGACATTGCAAGTTAAAACCAACGCATTTGAAATGCGATTAGTACAAGGTATGTGTGAAGTGGTATTACTTGATAGATAGAGAAATGCAGGCACATGTGCGTGACCGTATGGTAACAAGAGTAAAAAAAGAAATATTCATATAAATAGTTAGATCCCATGAAACGAATGAGTATTTTAACAAATGCCAACTGGTATTAGTAGAGGCCTCTGTTTCCGCATTTAAACTCGTAGGTGGTTAATTATGCATTCAGATAACGCTAGCTATTTGAGCCAGCCAGGTCCTTCCAGAAGCATCGAAGCCTGATGTGGCACTCTCGGGCATTTAGGAGCGACCTCGCACCCGCGAGAATTGATGTACGTTGTGTGAAAACTCCTTCGCACTCCAGGATAACGGGGGATAGCCAGATATGTTGGCCCAACGACCGTTGTGCATTTTACGAGTCCGTTGCCTTACCCAAGAGCCAATTTGGTTAAAGGGTAGTGGCAGTAGTGTAGTTGGATGCACCACTGATGTAATAGATCCCTTATGTCCCTGCGTCGTTCCTGTGCGAATCGTTATGCCCTTTGATCCACTGGAGGAATATCCCATTGACTGAGGCTAAACGCTCTAGCGTTTGATGGCATTTATAACTGAGAGCAGAGTTTATTGTGTTGCCCTCCAATTCTTTAAGGACGGCCATACTATCTGACAGTATACGGATGTTGTACTCCTTAATACCAATTGACATGACTGCAGTGGCGGCATAGGTTATTGCAACACATTCACATTGAAATATGGAACTGTGTTGGCCTAGCGCCAGTGATATGTTTATGTCTAGGTATTGTGATAACACTCCGGCTCTAGTCCCTGACCCCATCTTGAAACCGTCCGTGTGTTATTCCAGACCGTTCATTTATGTCATACCATTACCATTTCCGCGGTTGATGTTCCACTAATTGATTCCATGTTTTGGAATGGGTTGTACCACAAACCCAGGTGTTTTAGTCTGATGGCTGCCATAGCTGCCTCCTTTTGTATAAAAGGGTCTAGTGGTGCCAACTGCTACCTAAAACCGTAAAAACTAGTCGTGGTTGACCGATAACATATACCGACCAAATTGATGATAGGAAAGTTCTGATGACGGTAAAAAAGCTACTGGGGTATTAAGGTACATAAGTAATTGAAAAGCTAGTATATTTACATGCTCTGGAAGAAGGAAGGCTAAAAACGAAAACTATGCTATTATTTAAAGCTTACTTAATTATCTAAAGTATTATTTATAGGTTTGTAGGACATTATTATATCATATTATGAATACATCATAATATGATATAATAATGTCCTGGGACAAATAACACAGCGCTATCTAAACCCAAACTAAGCAAAGCCTGCACCATAAGTTCTGGAACAAGGATAAATAGGTATACTTAGATACCTTGTCTTTACATACATATTATTCTCTATATGAGCTCGTTATTACCGTTTGGTAAATAAATGAGAGTACAACGGCGTTCAAACATCTTATGTATATAATCAATACTATAGGTCAATCAGTGCCAATAGTACTTCAAACAAAGGCACAAAGACTTATGCCCGCAGCAAAAGTTTAGCTTGTGTTGTGGTTTGTGGTTTCGGGTTATCTTGTGTGTACAGTGCACCAAAAAAGCGTAAGATCGTTTCAATATATATTATTTAAAGAGTGACTGTCCAATTTTAGTAATGTTAGTTTGTGCCTTATAACATTTAATGTAATATACATTAAATGTTATAATCAAAAATAAACACCCTCAAACACCCCAATTTGAACATTGTGTTATAATTAAAATCCCCTCTAAATACGCACACAAACACATACAATCAACCACGAGTGCACACACACAAAAACTATGCTATTATTTTTCCTAAAATAGTAAATTTAAACATATTAAGTATAAATGGATACCATATCTTATTACTTTAAACGAGCAATTCTTGTATGTATGTATTTATTTATGTATGTATTTATATTTCGGGTATCTCGGAAACGGCTCTAACGATTTTGATGAAATTTTATATACAGGTACAGTTTTACATTTTAAGTTCAACTGCATAGTTGTATGTCTTATAAACACGCAATTTTACAAAAAAAAATGAAAAGAAAATTACGATTTTACAAAAAGCTACCGAGCAAAGCTCGGTCTCCCAGGTACTTACATGAAAATCATGTATTATTTTTCCTAATTAAATCTCTAAACAACATCAATACGTGCCTAAACGCTACTTATGTAAGTAAATTCCCTACTAATATTTATTTATCTGTGGTATCATCAATCGAAACATCCTCTAAGCCTATGTAGAAGAATCATATACACCTCTGTGTGTGACCTAACCCTCTAGAAGTAAATAGACTCCGGTTTTTGAAAGAACTTTATTTATTTAGATACGAAAAAAAAATATTTTTAAATTATTATACTTATTAAGAATGAATAACACTACAACCGTCCTACTACTACAATCAACTACTGCAATAGGTATATAGGTGCAGTACATTTTAAGAAATCTGTCTTCCTTGACAGACTTTAGAACTCTGTACATAAACTTCTCTGTACTCTAAACTCTGACATAAATGCTTCCTATAACATTTCAAACGAACAGTCAATAAGTCTTAGACCTTGCATAAGTAATCAAAGAATCGTTTGAACGGTATAAACTGGGTATAAAGTTACTTCTGGGAAAATTGCAAAATGGTTTTAAACATTAATTTATCAAAGAAGAACTTTATCAAAGTTTAAGACCAAAGGCAATACTAATATCAGTTTGGTTAATATTTGAATAAGAATTAATAGAATAAAAAATAAAGGTGAATCTTGTGCAAATCACGGCCAATCCTAAAGATCCGTCATAAAATGTATACTAACATATGTTTTCCACATTTATTTGAAATGCAATGTGTAGGGATTAATCGTTAGTAGCAGCTTTGTGCTATAATTAGAGCTACATCCTATAAAGATATTAGCTAAACAGTGTTACTTGCGTAGTGGAGTAGTGCTGTATTTCTGCTGGTGATTTGGGTCACCAAAGCTGTTCTTATGAGGCAATACACCAATATTGCATTATAGGAACAGCTTATCATTAGCCTTTGTAAGTTGTCAATAAGCATAGGGCCGTATGCTTCTTGACGACTTATAAAGGCTGATCAAAATATTGCTAAACTAACAAAACTCAAGATAACAATATAACAGTGACCAATCAGTTTGAGTTTCTGAAACGTTGATCAAAGAAAAATTTAGTAATCCATAAACATTCGAATGGTATTCGACATAAGATTCTGCAGTATAATTTGACAGATCTGTTAACTACTAACTAACTATCTGTGATAGGGGGCAAACGAGCAGACGGGTCACCTGATGGTGACCTACCGTGGCCCATGGACACCTGCAACTCAAGAGTCACAAGTGCGTTGCCGCCCTTTGAGATAGGAGTACGCTCTTTTCTTGAAGGTTTGAAGGTCGTATCGGTCCGGAAATACCGCAGGCGACAATTTGTTCCAGAGATTGATTGTGCGAGGCAAAAAATTTCTGGATCAAATAAAATTTTCTAATCATGTTTTCAGCAACTCAATATATACTTTAATCCAAGAGATTTGGCATAAGATTAGTTAATTTTTGCGTTACTGCGTATGTTTTTTTTACGATTTACTATTGTGGGTCACACGCCCGGCTATGCTAAATGCTAGATATGTGTCGAGGCAATTTGAAACGAAAGTTATGGCGTGTTATAACTTTCTGTTTATAAGTAAATAGATTTACTAGAAATAAGAAATACACTTCACCTACATCAATACTTTTTATTCCATAACAACACTGTAGATGTCTACAGAATATTTATTAGGAAGTTAAATCTCACATTGTACACCGTAGAATAGGCATTTATAGGAAGGGTTGCCTGAGGTTTATTGCCGCAAATCCCCAAGTCATCAATATATTATGCATGAGGTCCCAATATGGGCCCACATGCTAAACTACCGCCATAGTTAAACAATGTTACAATCCTGATAATCTAACTTGAACTCATCTACATATGTAGCAGATATTAATTTTAATTCTTATAAGATGTAACTAACGGGCAGTGTTCGTAATATTCTAAAATCTTTAAATGTCAGATTAGATAAATAGATAGAATATTCTTTATTGTACACCATTAATAATTCAATGAAATTAAACTTAAAAAGGGCATTTAAAATCAGGCATTTTTGCTTTTTTGATATTTTATTTACGATGGGAGGGGATTGTTAATCCAAGTTTTCGACCTCGGCAGACGACCGGGTCATTGTCGAAAATTAAGAAAATCTCGAAATTTTTTACCTTTTTGGTTTTTATCGATTCTGACCCGGGAGGACTGGTTTGTCATCAAAGACCGTTGTAATAATTTTTAAGCAGATTAAAATTTGCAGCATTTTGAGGCTTGAACGGTATTATAGGGCAAACAGTTACCCAACTGAGGCTGCGAGAAGAGCACGAAGAGCTCTGAGCATATTCGAAGACCCAAAGCCGCTATATCTTCTCAAGTTTTATTTGATGCCAATACAATTGCTCAAATGTATCAAGAAAAGTTCTTATTCAATAAAAACAAAAAAATTCGGTTCATCGACATCTTGAAGACACAAATAGGGAAACACAATATTCCAACATTGTAGGCTACAGAAGACGCGGACAGCTAATCGACGATCTTTTTATCCACTACTCACGATGTCGTAATTGTTGGTGAGGATGTAGACTTGCTAGTTATGCTTGCAGGCATCACACCACCAAACCATCGGAATATTTTTTTACGAAATGTGGTCGAAGCCAACGTGATGTGACCTACACCAAGCCTCTTTCAAATATGACTATATTAACCTTCAGCTCCTTCTTGTCATTCACGTCTCAGTGTATGTGTGAAAAATCGTCACCGCGTTTCAAAAACATCGAGGCCTTTATCACAATGTTGCAATTTTTTTTGGACAGCAACGCCAATCCAGATGATATTACAGCTGCACAAAACTCAGAACCTGGGCGATCTGAGATACAAATTATTCGCAAAGGCTGCGTCAAAAACCTTGTGAGTTTAACCTAGTGAGACTGCCTCCCACCCAGAATTCAATTAGATATCACTCGCTACGGATCTACCACCAGATAAATTAGTCTTCGATTGAATACCATTTAGCTAGCTCGTAGTTTGCATCCACTGCGAGGGAGTCTCATGTGAGACTCCCTCGCAGTGGATTGATCGAGTGGACAGCTCGCATTAAGCCTGGATTACTCACCCGCAGATGACCTTTTAGACGAAGGTGAACTAAATGAAGAATTGTGGGGGCCCGTCTGAGATTTTCAAACAGTTTTCATCGTACATCGATGAAAAATGTATTTCTTTTTTAATAACATTTTATTGATCCTCCTAAGTAAACCAAAAGACATAGTGAGTAATTATAAGATTGTTTTACATACCCATACATACATAAGTGTGGTTTAGGAAGGAGGTTCACATTGGAGTCTCCTGAGACCCCAAGAGAGTCCACTGAAAGAGTGGAAGAGGGTTTTAAAACAATAAGTATATTTTATATTTATTTTCTTTATAGTTTATTGCAGGCATAATTGGCCATAAGTATGTTACAAGAATTAAATTAAATTACATTAACTAAAATGACTACACAAAAACCTTATAGTAATTTCTCAGCAGATAAACACAGCGGAATATAACAGACACTAATTGATTACTACATGTACATAATCCAGTCAGGAAAGATGCTTTGAGTCTCCTCAAGAACCCGCAAAAATCAGTAACTCTGTTCTCAGCGAACATGCCCGTCGCACTACACCGCCAGGGTAGGTTTAAAATAGCCCTAAAAGCATTATTATACTGCACACAAAGAGCGTTATAAGCACTCTTCGTGTATCTGTACCAGAGTTGGCTGGTGTAAAACTGTCTGACAGTAAACAGAGTAATTTTGACCTGGTCAGAACAATGATAAAAGCGTCTAGCCAACATGTTATTTCGACATGCGATACTTCGTCTCTGTCGTTCCAGATCATCATTATCCATTAAATTATATGACCAACATACTTGAACTATTTTAACAATATTTAAGGCGGTACCACACAAATTAATCGGTAAAATATGCTCAGGTCCTTTACCGCAGTTAAATATCATATTCTCTGATTTTTTTACGTTATACATCAGATGATGTTCAGCTGCTGATTTCTCACAGACCGCAACAAGTCTCCTTAGACCGTTGGTTGAGGGACTGAGCAGTACCATGTCATCAGCATTACTAAGGTTATTTAAACATTCATCATTATCAAAAAATAACAGTTAACTTTACAGTCGTCAAAAGTTCTACAATAATTTTAACGTATACTACAGAATAAATATTTATAATAATAACTAACAGATAATAACACGGCGTTTATCAAAAACTTTGAACTATAACATTTTATAAAGTACAAGAGGCGCTTAGAAAAATAACTAAATTCATTAAATTTCTCTTTCATAGTAAAGTTTAAGCTCTAATGAGTACATTCATAACACAAAGGTCTATTGTTAATTAATTTTGAATATAAAAGCCACCGACCACTTTGTTTTAATAAAAGACATGTCAAGTGCAAAGTAAACTGATATCTTAAGTTCCGTACGTTGAATACCATGTGTGCAGGAAAAGCCTTTTCCTCACTGTACTGTCAAAAAAAACCTATGGAACTATCCGTAGCTCTATCTTAACTGTCATTGGTAAATAAACAATGCTTACAAAGTACATCTAAACCATTTACTACGGTTCTTTATAATGTGCTTAGGTGTACCTACAGAAAAAGACAAAGAATACTTTTCATCCTGGAAAAAGGAACAATTCCCTATAGAGAAATACTTTCCGCAAGCGAAGCCGCGGGCAGAAGCTTGTCCCAAATAAAGTGACCAATCGCAATTAGCAAAAATCTGCAATGTATTTCTGCTAGAGAAATTGGCATCCGTTTGAAATTTATTTTTTGGTAACTCGCGGGTTTTTTAAACCACTAGTTTTTCGAATGTGTATAAGCTGAGATATATAAGCGAGATAGTACATGTTTGTTTGACAACTTTAGTGTAATAAACATATAACTCTATGAACTATAGAATCATCTGCTTTCCGTAGGTATAGGCTTGACATTGCTTGACGTCCTCGTGAGGTGACGTCAAGCCTTATCTGTAGACGACATATAAAATAAAATATAAGCGAAGTAACTTTTTTCAAAGGTCCTAAAACTCCAGGAAACGTCATGTCATTGTTATGTAATTTTTATCTTGATGTGGTGTGGTGATTTACGGATCCCTAAACCTTTTCCATTGTATTTTACCCGCCCTTATTAAACCAGAGATAACAATAGCGAAGGGATATTTAATTTCAACAACGGATAACTTTATTTATTTAATTAGCCTCGTTTCCGTAACAACGTTTTCATTTGTGTTAAACTCCTATTTAAGAACTAATTGTAGGAATTGTAGTGTCAAGGTTAATTTTTTAGGAGACTTATTAGTTAATGTCAGAAATATACATTTTTTTTCAAGCCTATACTCAAATGACTGCACTTTTCTCATTCTCCTAAATCGTAATCCTAACTACTCCTAATATTATATACTTAATATAATAAATGCGGATGCATGTCTGTTTGTTTGTCTGTTACGCTTCCACGCCTTAACTACTCAACCGGTTAAGAAAAGAACATAGGGTACCATTCATCCAGAAAAAACACTGTTCTCAAGGGATTGGTAGACACAATCTACAAAAACACGAGCAAAGCCGTGAACAAAAGCTAGTCGTCTCTATAGGAGTTTGTATTTATTGAGCAACGTTTTTATATAAAGTCTCTCATTACAAAGCTACGGAAACGTATAACTTTAATATAATGATCTCCGATTTAGGGCTGAAGAATAATGCCACGGTAATTTCCGTCACTGAGCTCATGGCTAAAGGAGAACAAATTTAATTCAAATGTTAAAAACACGGACTAGATATCTATAAAAAAGCTTGTTTTCCTAAATGGTGATTTTTACATTGGCAATATATTACCGCAAATGAAATGCTCACAAGATGGAATTTGTAAAATTACTGACAAAATGAAGTTCCTATACATACAATTTTAATTAGTAAGTCATACACATGACATGCTGTGTTGGTTATTTACATTGTGAAACCAGATAACCTACATTCCTATCAACATTTATCCCAAAATGTGTGAAAGTTTGTGCGCGTGTAATTTGCATAGCACTGCGCTGATAACGGTATGTTTGCGATAAGCCCGCAGATCCCGACGCACTGACGCCTGGTACGCCTACACACTCAATGGCAGATTAGGCACAATTACATAATTTACAAGGAACTAAACCTTTCGCTTCTTGATATATTGAAACTGACTTTTACTCTAATTTTCTTCTGGTTATTGTACAGGATGCTTACTGCCAAAAATAATGATATTGCATTACACATAACAAGCCATTCGCTAACGATTGACTCAGAAAGTTTTCCGGCTTATCTATTTGAACAAATGTACACTGAATTCATGTTTATGGGTTCATTCACTGCGTGTACTTGATAACATTTACTATTGGAATCACGAATCCTACACGACGAATAGTGTTCTAGTCAAACTTAGACTTCATTTGTTAAAATGATAAAAATTAACGTCATGTTTTTCACAAAAACTGATCTGAAGGTTTTCTAATTCTATAGTATATAGGGGGTTACCAGGGACATCCCCTTGTCGCCCTTGTCTTTCTATAAATCATCTACATTCAAAATAATTCACCAAGGAGTACTAGTAAATATGTGTTACTATGACAACCGTAATTAATAATACAGAGTGCAATTTGCCAGATTTCATGGAACCACCTCGGGACCTAGCTTAATACAATACAGGTTAAATAGTTCATATATAAACGTCCATAGAAAACATTTTTACACAACACAAAATATTTTTGAAAACACAACATATACTGAAATTCATTTTGATAGCAGAGGTATCAAAAACAGTATAACGAGTTTATCGTCCTAAAATAAGTATAACATTAAAAGGTCATTGACTGTTATTTAAATAATAAACGAGACATGTGACTGAAGAATTAAATACGAGACAAATTCAAAGTCGTTCACAAAAAACATTTATTTTATAAAAATTGGCTCGAGATTTTTATAGAACAATAATTTAACGGACACATTAATAACGAAATGTACATTCATCTCAATCTCTAAGAAAAAGAAGTGTCAACTTTCTAAATTTTTCTCTCGCCGACCTACTTGGAGAACCTAAAAAAATATGCTGATGTCACAAAGCCTTGAAAGGACCGAATAAAACCAGCTCGTCTAGATTAGATTTAGGATTTTATGTATCACTATTAGGCAGCTGAGCCAAGCAACGATAAAATCAGAAGTGGGTCTGACAGATAGACAGTCGGAAATATGGGCCATGTTAATGCACGATTTTTATGTGATGAAAATCTAAAAATAGCTCATAATTTAACTTTTTATCGAATTCTCTATTAAGTTACTTGACAACTGTGGCGCTGTGGTAGAGTGGTTGGCTATGACGTCATGAGTCGTGGATTCGATTAATGGCATGAATATGTGTCTCTATTTGCATTAGGACCACGTTACAAGCTATACTTAGTTTTGGTCCCAAAAGCACTGTCTAAAGTGTTGTGCTCCCCTACTCCCACCTTTTAAGGCTTTAGGCCGACAACGCACTTGTGATTCTAGTTGCAGGTGTCCACAGGCGGCGGTAGTCACTTACCATTAGGTGACCCGTCTGCTCGTTGGCCCCTTATCACATAAAAAATAAGTATGAACCAAATCTTAGAAGTCGATTCAACCTACTTCAAATTGTCGTACCTAAATCAAACTATGTGTGTATATGTAGTTCGGATGATAATACTATAATTCGGCATCTTGGAGCTGATCTGATGATCGGGCCAGAAGGTGGATAGTGGAACTCTTCAGTGGCTACTAATAAACTCCTCGAGTTTGGGCTCATATGATTCATTATGACGAGTCCAACAACTAGAGCTTGGTAATGATGGTCTAATTGATAACAAATAATACAAACATCATAGAAACAGTTGAGGGGCTCGTAGCTATGTGGTAACCGAGTAGGTTAGCACATTACAAAGTTAAGTAATACTAGCAAGGTCAATTAAGATGGGTGACCATTCTTAACACATTGAGACCCCTCCGTGCCTAGGAGAGCACGTTAAACCGTCGGTCCCGGGAGCCATACAAACATCTGTGGCATTCGTTACGGGTAGTTAGAACCCTAAAAAGTCCGACAACCTGGTCTAACTACAGAGCTTCGATATGGCCTAGTACTTGGGTTGTGGAGGTCTGATGGCAGTTGCTTCACGTAAAATATCAAAGTTTGGCCGTATCATAGTTAGACTGAAAGCCGACCCCAACTTAGTTGGGAAAAGGCGCGGAGGATGATAGTAGAAACAGTTTGTTCTCCACCTTCGACGGAGTTCTATTTGTTTCTTTTTCTATTTTTGGAAACGCTTATCAGTTTGGTAATAAATGAATGAATATTTTGTCTCTTTTAGTTTAAATAAATGTTTATTATGATAGTAAACAAAATATAATTTAGCTTAAATGTTGTAACTATCTTTTTTACGATTTTCTCTCGTGAGTTTTAAATTTTTGGGTTAATACCTTCATTGCCATTAACGTCCCCGAAATAACTTTCGTTTAGCAAAAAGCTTTCAACAAAATAATTTTATCTTTTATCAAAAATTTTAAATTCCAATAGTTAAAGTAATTAAAGCCCTTTATATGTTTTTATCTTTATAAACGTGATAAAACAAACGAAACTCACTGAAATACGAAAATATTAACGATCTCATGAAGGAGATTAAAAAAAATGTAATAATCTAATCCAAATACTTTACATTGGTAAAAATAATGTTTGATTTTTTTTTCTGGCTAGTCTTCCACAGTTTTATTGGTATTGTCTGCCCCTTTTCGACACTAATTACTCGACACATATTTTAATATTAAGATGTCAGTTTAGAGCTATAGTTAAGAAAACATGTTGTGTATGCTCGAAGATTATTATATCTTCCTAATAGAAAAAAGTATGTATGTGCAATTCACACACGGCAGACGTGAAACTTCAAATTGACACTGATGTGTTAAATAATTAACATAATAATTAACCAACGAATTTTAATAAGCAAATTTACAAAAATGATACATGTGAATGATACACCACGTTACTATAACGCATTATCTGAAAGCTTCGTAGTAGGCAGGCGCAAAGACAAAGATTATAGGAAACGCTGTATACTTGTATTCTATCTCATTCTCTCGCAGGCTAAATCCTATTTATGAAAATGTTTGTCTCTTTTTAATGTGACTTTTTCGTTTCATCAAATTTTCAAATCACAACGATTCTATAGAAGTTTTACTTCAAAAAAATATGTCTCATCACTGCGAATATCGTCTAAAATGTTCATAAGCAGAAAAACGATGGAGTTAAAAAGTATTACTAATTTTCACTATCCTAATTGTTGTATGTTATTTATTTATAAAGGCAACTAAAACAAATCATAATTCCAAAATAAAAACTACCTCAAACTAGAGTTTAAGTATTAACTCACTCTTGACATTACTAAATCATGGCAGAGCCTACTCATAAATAATTCATACGCAGCCTGAGTCAACTGTACGTATGTACCAATAATGATTATTATCAGTGTATCAGATAAACAACGACCAAGTACACCGAATGACTGCTAATTACCACAAACCTTGCTATAACCGCTCAATGATTGATCAATGATGAATTTTAAAAAAAAAAAAGACTCATGCCAAAGACTTACCCTTAATTTATACAAATGATGAATACGCAGGGAGAAATTAATGCTTTAAATGCAAAACAACTCTTTACTTAAATTAAAAATTGATTAGTTTGAATTCCGAATTTAAATTAGTTTTTAAAAATACTTTTCAATGCCGACCACTTGATGATAAGAGGTTACCTCAGCCTACAGATGCTTGCAACATACCCGTAAAAGCTTTGAAAAGCTACCTTCTCTGCTAACAGCACATGAAAGGAACTCACTAATAAATTAGTTCTTAGAAAATCCATCCTATATTAATTTACAATTACTTCTTGACAAGACTACTTCCTACTAATATTATAAACGTAAAAGTTTGTGAGGATGTATGGATGTTTGTTTCTCTTTCACGCAAAAACTACTGAACCGATTGCGCTGAAACTTGGTATGTAGTAGTATGTATGGTAGCTGGAGACCTGGATTAACCCATAGGCTACTTTTTACACGGCACCGGGACTTACGTCGATCAAAACGGGGGGCGCAGCTAGTGTTATATATGACTATCTGTTACCTAATAATAAATGACATATGTGACTCCGTATATACTCGTATCTAATACATCACGAATGCCACGATGTAATCAATACCGAGTTTATACACGAACGGGCAAGGGTTCCTTACCTGATCAAATCTCCATAGAAGTTCCCAATTCTAATTCCAAACATATCATGTCAAGTCTATGAAAGTAATTTGAATTGACCTTGGCATACTTACGTGATCACAAACAGAAGGTCGAATCCTTTGAAACAGTATTTTTGTCTTCCAAAACTTATGTTAACCTCATTTTCGGTTACAATGACAAACAGTATGTGTAATTTATTAATCACGGTGAATCAACAGCTCGTGTTCATATTATAGTCCAGGGTGATTGCACCTGTTTTGTGATAGGTGTATGAATTTACATTTATAACATAAAGTTAAATTTAAAATATCTCATCAGCTTGTTTGAATTCAAGACACGGAATAACTTCGTGCTTGCTAGTGATACTATTATCAGACTCGGTTCAGTCACCTTTATTCACATCTTTGAGCGATTATAGTCAACTTTATGAATGTGTTTAAAAGAAGGATATGTAGTATATTTGTTTATTAAAATTCTTCTAGTCACGTCAAGATCGGATTTTAATAATACGATTAGGTACCTTCCCTACAATTTCGATATCCTTGAATTCCGTAACGGAAGCCATTTTGCAGCCATAAACGTATCAGGCATTAAAATGACTAGTGATGTAAAATACCGTTTAATCCTATAATCTCACAGAAAGGTCAACTTATTTAAGATAACACCAAAAAATTTATGTATATTATACGTGACGAATAAATAACTAGAATGGTCGAGGGGAGGTATCTTTATCCTTAATCTTTGTTAAAAAGATATTGAGCTCAAAGTTCTAAAAATTAAAATCTTCAAAACCAGTTTTTGGTAAACCTTTACGATATGTTTTTCATGTGATCTAATATCTATACACTTCATCCATATACTTATTATCTGGTATCTCGTGAAAATACGTATTTTCATTCGGTACTCATTGTACTTACTTATCTTGCCAGTTTAGACCACGAGCCAAGACCTTCAACTATGGCATTTCTATACCTAATAGGAAAAACTGTCAGTCGTAGGACTGCACGTCAGAAGTGAAAACACATGCACACATATTTAATATACATATACACACACACATCTGTATACATGTCACTGAGCGTGACGGTGGCTCGAGTTCAGTGCTTTTCCCCATAACAAAAGTGCCCAACGTGCCTAAAGAAGTTTTCACTTCAAAAATAATTCAAGGACATATTGGTCCAAATTTCAAATACTATGTGTTCCAAACAATATCAGAAAAATCAATTAATTGGCGCGTGGCCAATAATTTGTTGTTTTACCCAACTTACACTGGTTCAGACTAGAGTCAAGTCTGTTAATAACACAGTTCTAGATATAAATACATATTATTATGTTAATCATTACTATACGCCGCCTGCAGGTTTGTGTAATACAATAAACTAAGTAAATACTTTATGAAGGTGCTTTTACATGTAAAGTGTGACACAAATTCGTGCCAAGGGACCCTTTACAAACATGATTTCCATTTAAAACTTTGTCGTACTTTGAATATTGTTACCTGGGAGTCGATTATGTTGTACAAAGTGGTTTAACAAAGTTATGTTCCTTCCCATAAATATAATTTGAACGATATATTTATATTAGGAGATTCGTAGAATTTTCAAAAGAGTTTCAAAATCAGATACAGTTTTCTCAAACTCTTAAAAGAGTTTGTTAATTAAAATGTGTCGACTAGATTTTACAGCAACACACTACACTAGCACTCACACAAATTGTTTTGATATGACACGCAAAATGTAGGAACATTTTTCGGTAGGATTTAAGGAGATTTCACACACAAAATTTGCTGTTGATACTTTTGTACTATAAAAAGAATCAACAGTATATCAATGTATATCTTTTTTATTTGCCAATGCAATGAATAAATAATAGGTAATGACAAAAAAAAACTATAGGGAATATTTTTCGATATTTTCTTTAACTAAAATCACATTTATATAATGTGGATAATGACCTAAGTTCGGAATTTCTTTATAGTTTTATACAAATGGACAAGAACATTACGATAGAAGTAATTAAAATGTAGGTTAAGTGATTCTTGGGCCGTAGAAGAAATGTAACTTCATCAAAAAGTAGTAAATACATTTTTTATCAGACACAATCCTCTTCACTATCTAGACGTATTATTTACAAGTGTAAATTAAAAAATTAAATTACCCCCGACTCAGCTCTCACCAACTCTCCCTTCAACGATTGGAAAAGAGTTGATGATCTTCGAGCGGCTGGATAGATTTTCTTAGTTAAAATAAAAACAATGAGTTTAAAAAACTTCTATTTAATATCAACTTTTCCACTGTGACTTCCCGCAACACGAATATTTTTAGTGTTTTATCATATAATGTGATATTTCTTTTCTGTACTTTATTTTAGACGCTAGCAACCCACCTTGAGTGCGAATTTCCTTCGCCTAACCACTGACTACCCATCATCAAATATACGGTCTATGATGGGTGTCATCTTTCCATACATTTTCTGTCAAAGGAGAGAAGGTAAAATACATGATAAGGAGAGAACCTTAGATTATAAATAGGTCCAGATTCCTAATTGGCGCCCCAAAACTGAAGCCAAAAATAAATACACGAATATTAGCATACTCGCACGATTCACTCGTCACACGCGAGAACGTTCAGCGCTGAAGTGCCGTCCCGTGCCGCTGTTTATAATTTTCAAAAATGCCTGGTTGGCCAAAATTTCAAAAACATCATTCTATTTACTACTATTAAAATAAACAATATTACAAAATGTCAAATTAATAAAACTAGAGATCGCGTGGTGGTCGAATTTCGACCATGGTTTTTTTCATTGGCCAATATTACTTGACCTGTCATTGTATAGACTTTTGTACCATGACAGGTCAAAATATATACTGGACACTCATAGCTGTATGTACCCGTTTTTGCATTTTTCATAACTTTGTAGCAAATATTGTTCAAAAATTTTAGCATTCGTCACTTCTCTGTATAAACTATATGTGTGCGAAATTTCATACTCCTCCGTCCGGACAATTTTCGTAAAAAGGAATCTAAAGTTTTCGCTTCACGTATTAATATATAGATAGAGACGCCACTACTATTGATATTGCAAGGTTATTGGTTCTCTACCAATAACCTTCATCGTACTAATAAACTATAAAAACATATAAAAGTACGTACACCAAACTAATGTATTCATGGACTAACATCGGAGAGCGTCAGTAGCGTGAGCCACTATGAGTCTACGATTCTATGTTTACGTAATAGATAATATAATTGGAGGATGTACCCGTATCACGGGATAAATACGTTTGACATATTTACAGCCCAGTAGTGTAGCTATTATGGGCCATTTCGCTTCAGACACGATGAAAATCGATGGCGGTAGTAGCTTTTATGCGAAACGCTATATCTTGGAAAAATAAAGACGTCTATTATGTACCTATATTGGGTTCAGTGACTACCACAAAATAACAGATAACCATGTATCATTTATTAGTTTACGTGGTATTGATATACCGTATTATGGTTGGACTTACGTCGTTTTAAAATAGTACGTCAGTCGTGACAGTACATTAAACATTACTGATTTAGAAACCAAAAACCTTCCATGTCGTACTTTCTTAAAATCGATTCGATAATAATCCATCCGACTTAGTCACATACGCACTATACTGCGAAATTCACTACTTTCCTTTCTGGTACGAAAAATAAATTTTGCCTGTAAAAATGCTCTCACTACCCCCCATAAATATGATAAATTACATACAGCCTTAAACCCACCTACTTCACCCAACATTATTGGACGAAAGGAAGGCAAGATCGATTTGATCATAACTCAGTTTCATACATTTATTCATCACAATAAGCTATAGTCTTAACACTTACAATCAATTTATTGGCGAATCGTAAATTCAAAAGGCTTCTTCTGTCTGATCGGACGAGGATCATTTAACTTACTTTATCTTAGATGCTGGAAGATGCCGATAGATGACCATGTAGGAGGTGGCAAGAGATTATTAAACTGTTACAATACATCAGGTCATTACGTGTGAAAGCCGTATAACGTAGATGAATGCAACCCATTTATATTAAAGAGCCGCAAGCGACGGGATCTAGCGAGAGAGCCATCTGTAAAGAATGGTCGGTACTTTTCTTTGTGTTGCTTTCAGCAACAGCGAGTTTGAAAGTTTTCGAGGTTTTATTGATACGTCTAGATAATATGTTTTCAAAATTGGAATTATTAAATGTTTTACTGTAGAACAGACGATAAAGCAAAATAGTACTAGACATGCTATGCTGAGAATATTCAGATGTATGAGCATTTAGTATAAAGTAATATTTTATGACACATTCTTATGAAGATCAATCTTCTTAAGACAGATGAAAGTATTCAATTGAGAGGTTACTGCCATCTAATAAATGTAAGACGTGTACCTCTTCTAGCATTCGAGTTAAGAATTGTAAGTGAGAATAACAAAATTATAGGTAGCAAGATTCTTACTACCTGCACATTATTTCAATAAATAATACCCACAATAAAGATCGATAAGGTGAACTTCACGCATCTCTAAAATAAAAAAGTATTGAAAATAAACACATACATTCCGCTATCTCTTATAGTTAAATGCGTCGTCATAGCCTTTTCTTATAGTAAGGTCTGTCTGTAAATGATCTCAACACTTTTGCCGCAGATAACAATAATAGCTACTCCTGCAACGTCTTAAGTAAATAGTCTATTTTGTACCCAGCAATGACTGAATTTTATGGCCAACAGAGCGGTGATAACTGTTGTATGTACCTATTGTGCCATCTCGCGATAATGGTTTGGAAACAATGACAAGGTAAATGGTTTGTACCGACCGCAGTGTCTATAAATATTGAAACGAATTAAAGTAAAATAAATTATATTTAAAAGTTCTAACTTTCAAATAATAGGTATTATATTTATTATGTAGGTAGAGAGTTATTCGAAATTGAATACATATATAAATACTTTTCTGAAAGGTAATTCATTAGTCTATTATGAATTAATACTTTTTTTATATTTAGTAAACATTTGAATAAAATCATTCGTTTCTAAGATTCTACATGCACTTAATCTAAACATGATTTAGTAGTATATACTTTAATACAAAGTTTTACCATAACATACACACCATAAGATCGTAAAGCTGGTACGATATTTATAAACTAACTTAACCTAACCAACCAAATTGTAAAAAATGTTAAATAAAAAACTCGTTTACCTTCAAAATATACCTACACTAATATTCTCCACGATTATACAAATAATTTACTCTTTCAGCTCCAATAACCATTCGTATAATTGTAGATTTATGTGTTAACACACCACAATCCCTTTTATAACGATCTGGAGCTACCAGGGCGTAAGACATAAAAGATAGTTACTAACCCAATGCCCAATGGTTCTTTCAATCTTTTTGTCCTATGTTAAATGACCCGAGAGAAGCTAATAAAGCATAAAATAATCTCTTTAAGTGCGAATTTGTAGAGCTTCGTATCCACAGTTAGGCTAACCTAAATCTTTTTCCGATAACGAGCCAAAACGGTTGGCTGAATCGAAGAATCCGCAAGGAATAAGGTCGATCTTCTTAGAAGCATTTTTTTTGTAAAATAATTCCTCCTTTTTCGATGGAATGTTAATTTATTAAACGCCCACGCTGTCACCTACTTGGATGAACATAATTTTAATATGCAGTTTGGTACTTTATAGTATTACTGGCTGCTCCCCGCGGTTTCACCCCGCATAAGTCCCGATGCCGTGAAAATATCGGGATAAAAAGTAGCCTATGTGTTAATCCAGGTCTCCAGCTATCTACATTCCAAGTTTCACCGCAATCGGTTCAGTAGTTTTTGCGTGAAAGAGCAACAAACATCCATACATCAATACATCAATACATCCACACATCCATACATCCTCACAAACGTTCACTTTTATAAGATTAGTAGGATTAAATGTCACATCTATAAAATTACTCACCTACCTTTTAAATAAAGTACATTTAAAACTAATGTAACATCTACACTACGTAAGTCTATAGACAAACCAAACCAACAGTACTAAATCTTCGCAGTAGCTATATTCTAAATGGATATTATTGTGGTATACTACTAATAGTACTTTACACTGGGAAAGTGGCCAAAGATAAAGCGACCGAAAACACTTTCAGACAAACCAAACCTCTTTCCTAAACTCACAGTAGCCCTCACTATAAATCAAAGTTAAGTGTACCATACTAAGTGTACCAGGACAACATAAAATAGCGTATCCATTTACGTCAAGATTTAATTCCAACGCTCACTATTTTTCAACTGAAAACTAGAAAACACGAGGCGTACCAAGTATAATACTGGAATCAACACAACTCTGTCCGCTTCGACTATTTAAAACCGTTGCAAGTGTTCATCTAAACATCTAAAGGAATTTAAACTTAATTCCTACATGTTAAGTGATAAGATCGCGTGTGCAAAGTTAGGGGGTTGTCGGCTAGTGGGGCGACAGATCGATACCGGGTTACCGATATAAATAGGACAGGCGAACTTAAGGCCGTATGACCTCAAAACGTTCGGTTTCGTTCGTAAGGATCGATTCAAGTGCCGTAATAGCGTAGCGTCGAGATGGACTAAAGTAAGCAGGGTATGCTTAAATTATTACCTCGTGTATTGTTCCGGATAATGACAGGTCGGCTCTCGGTAATACGAGGTAGCGAAACTCAATGCCTATGCTCAGAAACCTTCCATAAGTTTATTGGTATAACTTTTAAATTTTAAATTAGGTTCAAGGTCAAGTAGCGTAAAATGAGAAGATGATAAAATTACAGATGAGTGCGGGGCGGGTCGTAGCTACTCGCGCCCTGCGTCGTAGCATACTTAATTATATAGGTAGTTCATGCATTCTGGAAATCATGTGTCTAACTGATCTACCGAAGTTAGTAAGTTAACACTACACCAACGTCATCATGGTGTTTTTATGCGATACAATAACAAATTAACAAGGTACCTATTGTTTCCTTTATTTGTGTTGTAAAACCTTACTTATTGCCAACTTTTATGATTCTAGGTCAACGGCAAGTACCTAGCCTAGTTATAGTTTTTGATTTACTTACGAGTATCAATATATGAGACACAAATGGGCGTATTTTTTATTGCATTGACTTAGAAACTTAATATTGTTACAGTTAATAGGAACCGTATTTGATATTATTACATACCTTCCCGAGAAAAAGTTTCTTGACAGAGAGATAGAACCCTATTTTTTTTGCCCTTACAATGAATAGGAAACTTTGAATTCCTTGCTCATTTTTTCGGGCACGGTTTTCCAGTGGCAATTGGCTCAAATGCGCAACGTGAAACAAGACATCCAGCTATTCTTAATTTCGCGATATATGTTACAAATGTTGCGTATTTGTTAACAATAAAATACCAAACTTTGTTACTGCCGCGAACCTACGGGTCCTACCGTGATGAAATATAGTTATCCTATAACCTTACACATCAAAGGTATTGCCATGGTCATTTATTTTCAAGGGAGAGCCATGCTTCAGCACGTATAGGCTGGCTCTACCGAAATGATACCACGGCCTCACAGAAAACCTGCAGTGAAATAATGCTTGCATTGCTTTTCGCCGAGTGAGGTTACTGCCGCTATTCCCACCTTAAAGGCCGGCAAAGCATTTGTGACTCTTGAGTTGCAGTTGCCTATTGGCAGCGGTAATCATTTACCATCAGGTGACCCGTCTGCTCGTTTTACGCAAGGTGTTAACTGGTAGCCATTGAAGAGTTTGTATTATCGTCCGAACTACCTATACACAGAAAGTTTCATTTCAAAACTACAATTAGAAGTAGGTTAAAATCAATTAGGTGATAAATACTGTATTCTTATGTCAAAGGTTAAAATTTACTTCCAGAATTTATTTACATAGTTAGAGAAGCTAGAATTAGCTTTTATTACCATCATTTGTAACTATTGCATACTTAGTTAGTTACAAGCTAATAAAAGCGTGTTACTAAAAGTATGAACAGTTTAAAACATGTTTTAAAATTACATATATTGTACAATATTCTAGTGCCTAATTTTTATTTCCATAACTTCGGGTCACGTTCAAGCTGCTCGCGAAATGAATGTAAAAATTCCAACTTGAACACCAGCCAACTACCCATACGGCGGTACTAGTCGCCCATTTGAAACAATATGTTAATTTTAAATAATCGGCTTCCGCCATACTTCACCTACTTGCTGCGATTTGATTTTGCCAGTCTTCCATTTTAACGTGACAGTTTTATTATAGTGAAAAAGTAGTTACAATATTACGGAACACGAACGCTTTGGAAATAAATGCTAGTTACTTGTGAGATTTTATTTAGGTACCTTTACCGTAGGTTTAACTGTTTGGACCTTTCCCCCCTCTTCTCCTACTCCTTAAAGGCTGGCAACGCACTTGTGACTCTTGAGTTGCAGGTGCCCATGGGCGGCGGCAGTCATTTACCATCAGGTGACCCGTCTGCTCGTTTGCCCCCTATACCATAAAAAAAGAAACCTTTCTATTGTAAGTATTGGTCTAAACCACCACCATTGCGTCAAATGTCGATAAAAGATTAAAAAAGTTATGACATGAAAATAAGTAAATAGATGAGCCCGTATCAAGACCAATGTCAATAATCTTATAACATGTGTATTTGGATGGACAAATAAAATATTAAATCATGATGATGCAGACATAGAAAAAAAGACGCTCACAACATGAAAACTGGTGGAAGTTGTAAAAAATTTTAGTTACTTGTGAGTCCTTCCTAAGCCTTTAGTGAGTCGCTTAAATATGACTCGACGTATTAGACACTTACTTGGGAAGTTATTTAACATCGGTACCGACCAGGCCATAGCTCGTTATG
Organism: Euplagia quadripunctaria; assembly: GCA_963859945.1. NCBI lineage: Eukaryota > Metazoa > Arthropoda > Insecta > Lepidoptera > Erebidae > Euplagia > Euplagia quadripunctaria. The sequence goes on along the minus strand of OY982564.1, from coordinate 18,857,180 downwards.
ATACGGTTCCTATCGGAACCATAACGAGCTATGGCCCACCCATTTCAAAAACACCGTAGCCCTTAACGACACGGTACAGTTCCCGGATAAGATACTTAGCTTTTTTTTCTAAAACTCATATAACTAAAAACTCTAATAAATTATAATCTCAAGTCTCGATAAATATATGTCTTTAAAAACCTCCGTTATACTTTTCACATTTTACATTAGTATCTTAAGATAAAATATTATATAGGAATAATGGCACACCAAAACCAGCAATACCTCGAACTACCCCTGACATATTGATGCCGCATGTCCCACTCCCAACCCTATAAAGGTCGATCCCATCAATAACCCTTTGATCCCGTGTAGGATGCTTCGTAAAAGGCTTTTATCGCGAATCGACAACACGTATGCGATTAATCTTAGGTAAATTAATTACCCCGACCTTCATACCTCACTGCTCACATGTTTAGGCAAACTGCCGTGGCTTAGGAAACCGCAAAATGTGAGATCTAAAGCATTAGCTGTAGCGTTTCCGATTATGTAGATAAGTGCGATTAAGTTTTAAAAAGACAAATTTCTATGTAGAAAATACAATGATAAATGTTATTAAAACGTAGAGCAATGTGTTTTGTAGATAACGTAGCAGAACCACACGTAAGCAGGGTTTCCAAAAGGGCGGCATTGAGAGTACATGACCTATTAAGTTATTAAGGTTATTTTAACTGCGATCTTCTGTAAGGTGAAAGTTGTCACCTGACGAGCGGAATAGGTTTTAGAAGAAATTCCCCTTTATCCTACCTTTTTAGGGTTCCATTCATCAAAGAAAAAAAGGAACCCTTATAGGATCAATTTGTTGTCAGTCTGTACGTCTGTTTGTCAAAACCTTTTTTCTCAGGTATCCGTGGACTAGTTGCAGTTGTATTAGCATCAAATACTAATGTCTGTGATGCCTTAAAGCTGTAAAAATATCAAGCTTCTAAGTCAACGCAATCAAAATATTCGGCAATTTAAGCTTTAGATTTAAACAAATTTTAACATTTCGCAGGTAAATTAAAACCTTTAGGGTACTTTCCATTGACCTAGAATCATAAAATTTGGTAAGAAGCAAGTCAGTAATTTGTTGTTATATTAATAAAAAATATTTTTTTGTGATTACAAACTTATATTCCGCGGTTGAAAAATGGACTTTGTCGTATTTCGATGTATAAGAGAGTATTTTAAGAATAACTGCAAAGTTAAGTTTATTTTTTGAAAAAAAAGGAACAAAAGTCTTCGAGAATCAATTCCCAACGCTAACTAACTTTCTGCATACATGTTTGTTTGCTTACGGAGTCGGAGCTCGGTGAGCGAGTCAGACTCGCACTTATCTGGTTTTTTTTTTGTTTTTTAATTTTATCTTTTTTACACTTACTGCCACTCGTGTTAAATTATTTGTTTCTATATCCAATATCACCTTTCCTCAACGTATTTTATATAATTACTCATTATTTTTACGTACCTTGAAACAAAAATAAATAAACTCTTTATCGCCATACGCTTTTGTTTACACCACAGGCTTAGGCCGCCATTCCTCATCATGACCTTCCTCGTGACAAGGGTGGCTTTGTTTAAGATATAATGGTGGGAACCATTTAGCTGGAAAATGTGCCTGGAAGCTTCTGTGTTTTATGTAGGCTAGTAACCTAGATATTTGTGGACCGGTACGGAATTGTAAGGTCTAAATGCATCCGCTGTGGCTAAAATAGATGACGAGTGCTTTTGTTGGGTTGTCGAGTGATGTTGTTAAGAGATATAATTACTTGGAATAATGTCAAAAACGTACTTATGTCGTTTAAAATTGAATGCTTAAAAGGCAAAGTATACAAAAGGCTTTATTACTTTAACACATATCTTTAGAACTAACCTCGTTCATGTACCTATGTGTATGTATATTATAAGCAAATGCAAAAAAGAACAAAACAAAATGCTCAAGGGCGAAATGGCGCAGATTTGTAAGATAATATTGATTGGCATTCAAAACAGAAATTGGTCTCGGCGAACGTGTTGTTGACATTTTACGATCTTTTTATACGTTTTCAAAAGTCGCCTGAAGGCATTCAGTTTATTGCCAGACGTTAGAGCCTTAAGCCTACGCAAACATGAACCTTGTTAACTCTTAAGTTAATGTTAAATCGTTTTTTATCCTTACAGGGTTTTCTCGGCAAATGTGATTCAGTCCAAACAAACTTATCTAGGCACTTGAAGTTCGTAGAAGGGTCTTCGGGTCCCTTTCATTTATTTCCGTCTGTGGACCTTATTTAGAATTCTGTTATATATTAGATCCACCAAGCGTCCAACTTATTCTAGCAACATTATGTACTTAAAATAAAAATGACCATAGGTACATGAAGTGTTCCATTATTATCGTATGTACCTACCTAATATGTGTAAAATGTCTTATCGCCGCTATAACAGTGATTGTTTTATTGATCGAAAGTTTAATTACTCTTTGAATACCAGAACTACGTACTCTTGGTGCTTTAAGTATTAGATAATTCAGTAGAATTGCCATGAGATTTTTATACGTCTTTAATTAATGAATAAGTATTTACGTAAAAATAACAATGGTGTAGCCGTTTAATTTAAATAAATCAATGCCAATAAGAAGTACGGTATAGGAGACAAATATTTGTGTTTTCTTTCAAAGCGTATCGCATCGCGTATTGATCTGGGGGAAGAAAATATTTTTATAGAAGCGACGATGTTTTGTCAATATATCTTCGCTATACATTTATTATATCCTGCGGTCTTTATCGATCGCTAGGTATACGATGCGTACGCATATATACTCGGAAATAGGTAAAGGCGAATTACGTAAATCTGATGCCGTTTGCTCATTATTATATTCATTGATCATCAACAATTTTTTCTTAAGTGTAAATATATGTTAAAATAATTAAATAAGTACTGTTAAGTAACTTTATATAGTTACCTTGCAGACCCGTAACTTGAGAGGCCTTTTTCTATACCACTTTGTTGGCAAAACGGCATACGATCCGATGTTTGATAAAATCATCGTGAAGCTAGTTGCCTGTTCCAAAACGTAGATCCTATGGAGAAGAACAAGCAAGAAACTCCAAGGACACTCTTTTCCAACATGTTTTTTTTTTACAAAGTTATTTGTTACATTGCTTATAAGCGCAATTTAATGTGAGGACAATGTAAATTAATATTGTTCTAAAATGGAAAAGAATTGCTAGGCAACATAGAAAAGATAGAAAGCAGTTATAAAGGTGTAAAACCCTATTCCTCTGCCCATGGAGCTCTGGCAAATTTACTTAAATGCTAATTATCCGCTGTTCTTTGTAACAAACCTGTGCTCCAGGGGAAACACGACAAATCCCCAAAGTCTCAGGTATTCGCTTATTATTACATAACTTGCATTACTAATTACATAATTTAGAGATGGCTTCTACCCTCTCTAATTATTATATACCTACTTAGTTTGCTATTCTAGCCAAAGGCGAGCAGACTAGTTTCGTATTATACCTACTCGCTTACTCATCATTTGAGATAATACTTACAGGAACAAATCAATTATTATCACATTTCAGCTCCACAGGAAAACCAAAGAAAATTCTAATTAAAAAACCTATTACCACTTTAGTAGTTACTTACGTAATCAAAAGATGTAGTCATCAAATGTAATTTCAGACTTAAAAATTTTAAAAGAACAATGAAACTCGAGACTAAAATATATATTTTAGTCGTGCACCGTATAATATGCGACGGTTCCACCACCTCATGTGAACAACGATCACGTACGAATGAGATATATAGTGACAAATCAAATGTACTTCTAGAACTATCTAGTTGTCGGCTTAACTACGAAATACAACTCCACTTCTAGATAAAGGTTACATTCAAGCTGCATACTAAACAAAAGAACTTGGCAAAATAACAGTTTGGATTGGCATCGTAAATTTGTGCTAGATACACTTGGTTATCGGTCTGATTCAAGAAAAAAAAAAGTGGAAATACATCCAATACCCAATATCTTCTGCATACGTTTTATATAAGACACCGCCTTCATCAAACTAAGTATACGATTCAAGTATTTTTACAAATTTTCGGTAAATTGTAAGAAGACTCGGAAAATGTAGATGTTGGCGTCAGATTGGTTTTTAGCCTTTCGCAGTGAAGCTTATTTATCCAAATACTTAATACCAATAATAAAGCTGAAATCTAAAGAGTTTCTTAATAATTAAACGCGCTAATCTTTAAAACTACAGATTAAGTTAAAATTAATAAGTCAGATTTAAAAAAATATTTTTACATTTAATGGCCTAGTTCTTGAGGAAATTAATAAGTAATTTAACATCACGCTAGGATCCTTAGGACAGGAGCAGTGATGACCTGGTCTAACTACAGAACTTTGATATCGCCTAGTACTGCGGTTGTGGAGGTCTGATGGCAGTCGCTTCAAGTTCGGACGTATCGTAGTTAGACTGAAAGCCGACCCCAACTTAGTTGGGAAAAGGCGCGGAGGAGGATGAATTACCCTAAAGGTACATCTCTAATTGTAGTTTTGAATCAACGACATGAATTTCCTTTTATTGTAGATAAACGTTTCAAGCTTATCAAAGTTATCTCTCAATCTAAAACTGTTCCTAGTCCGAAGGTTAACCATATAGAGGCTAGGTAATCTATTCATTTGTTCGCGAACTCTGTGCAAATTAAGTAGTTCATCAAATTTGATGCTACTTCTTTGTTGGCTTTTTATTTTTAAAGTCATTTGTCATATCTAAAAATAATTTACTGCTTCGGTATCCAAAGTAATTTATTTTTTACTATTGATGTGCTGCGTATCTATCGTCAATTTATAGCCTTACTTACTAACGGCCTTGACTTTGAGGTATGATAGATAGATAAGTATACTTAGATACCTACTTCGGTACTTACATTTTTTGTTCATACATACAAATTATTCATAGATAGACCCACACCAATGCAAGAAAGATGCTCATGCATACAAAATATATAGAATGAGCGGATATCAAACCTGCTACGCTGACATGGCAGTGGAATACAATCTTCGTTTTACTCTAGAATCACGTCACGCTAAAGCGACATAATAAACTACAAAAATACCGAAGATATATATTTTTGGGCGATAGTTCCCTAAATAAGAACTCGGTGCCGGAAAAATCCACGACGGCAGTCACGGCCGTGGCTGCACGTGACTTAGCAACGCAATATAAAGTGGGATGTTGCTACTGGTTTAACCAGACAACTTTGCGTGGCGCTAACGAGAACTGTCAACACCACACATCGTACTCCTCGCCAAAAAGTATTAAGATATAAGCTTTGTGACAGGAAGAAGCAACAATTTACAACATAATTTTGTTCATTTAAAAGGGTGTCCAAATTTAACTACGTAAATCTACATTTGTGCCATAAATGAACTATTTTTCAATATAAAACGACTAGAAACTTGGCTACCCATTCAAATAAAATTTTCAGGTAAATCAAAGATATCTATTTTTTCGTCATACAGGTGAAATAAAGACGATCACCAAGATATCCTTTTATTCTAACAGAACTGTGTACTGATTCTATAATAACTTCTACTTAAAGTACGTATATAACATAAAAAAATTGGAGATACTATCTGGTCGAGAAACCTTAATAAATTATATTTTAGAAAACCAAAGAAAAACAAAACTTTAATTCTATTAGGAAACGTTAGCCATCAGCCATCTACGAACGATCACATCGTTACTTGTGTATTCCATTATATAGTTACACTTTCATCATTGTTATCTTTTCCAGTAAATATTTTTAAATTAAAAATATTCAGGTTAAGTTTGCTCACTCGAATCGGTCTTCAAACAAATCGTACTTTAAAATACAAAAACACTGATCATTACGGTGAACCGTCTTCAAATTAATCGCTATTTAAATATTACATTTGCAAATCACCAAGCAACGGCTATTACTCAGTAGCGAATCGATTCTATTGGATCGATTTGTTACGTTTGCATACCGAAATCGATTTCCGACCGCAGTAGAAGCAATAATGCAATAGGTTACGAAAATGTATTTTTTATATTAAGTATTTGCGTTGTAACGGTTCGGTTGTCCTCATTGTCAGGGTCAGAAGCGTGATAATGATGTAATGTTCAATGTTACATTTATTATACAATCCACTAAGCAAAAAAAAACATCTCATTAGACAAATTTACGAATAGTCGTCAATAACTCACTCTACTTTGGTACTTATGTCGTAAGAACGCATTGAACCAACATTGGTAAAACGTTTGTCCATTTTATATGTTACTAGCAGCGCCCTGCGGTTTCACCGTATATGTTAATCCAGGCCTCCAGCTATCTACATACCAAGTTTCATCTCAAACGGTTCAGTACTTTTGGCGTAAAAGAGTAACAAACATACATACATCCATACATCCTCACAAACTTTCACGTTTATAATATTAGTGGGATTGTTTCACAATTGATTTTAGAGTAACCAAATATGGGGTAGTTTTAATTACACACTGAAAAATTCAATCGTGTTAAAGGTGTAGGAACGGGGTGTTATGTTAATCTAACGTGTAAGATAAGATCAGTCAGAGGATCTTATTTTATTTAGAGGGTTTTATTTTTTAACCGACTTCAAAAAAGGAGGAGGTTCTCAATTCGACTGCATACTTTTTTTTATGTTTGTTACCTCAGAACTTTCGACTGGGTGAACCGATTTTGATGATTCTTTTTTTATTTGAAAGCTGGTACTTCCCGTGTGGTCCCATTTTAATTTGGTCGAGTTCTGACAATGGCATCCATGAGAAAACCATATATAAGTCTTTTATGGAATAGTTTTTTTGTTGAAGTCGGTTTTTTTTTAAAGAATTATACACGTTAGAGGAGGCTTCGTTGTTATGCCTGCAGCCTAACTTACCAGTGTCAACTTTAATTGCGCGATGCAATATCAGTAGAAATTTGAAGCGGTTCCAGTTAGTTTGAAGTTGTACAGTTTCTCTTAATTAGTTACTTCACCGTAACTTAAAGCCGCCACAAGATAAATATTGTCCTGCGCTCTATCTTAAAACCTTGCAGCTAAGAAAGGGACATAACTGATTCTCAATCAGCATTCTTTACCAGCGCAGCGCACTTAATCCAGATGTGAAAACTTCATGACATGAAGTTATTTGCAGGGGTTTATAAACATGGTTACCATGGGGTAGATTCCACGACAAAGGTTCGAGTTCGACCCCAACCCATTTTATTCATTATAATGTAATAACCGTTGATGTAAAAAATCCTTGAAAGATAAACTACGATACATTTATAGAAATCTTTCTTACCTAAGAGTTCAATTTCTATAATGTCTGTGTGAGTGCCTGAGGTCTAAGCGCAATCCAACATGGATTGGCTTTAGACTTCACCGATACGTAGACAATAGAAAAATTATTAAGGATGATAATTATTATGATATAGACTATATATTGATAAATGGATATGACTTCTAGAAGAGAAATGCACTGACATATATTTTCTTTTGTCCACAGTGATTTCAAAATGCATATTGAAGTGCAAGTTGCTCTAAACTTCGTCATATCGTACCTGTACAACAAGCTACCGAGGCGGCGCGTAAACATCTTCGGTGAAGAACTCGAGAAGGCGCTCAAGGATAAGTTCCGAGGTCATTGGTACCCTGATAGACCATGCAGAGGGTCTGCGTTTCGCTGTCTGAAGACAGGGGGTCCTTTAGACCCCGTGCTGGAAAGAGCAGCGAGGGAATCAGGTGTACCAGTTCGAGATGTTCTTGAACACCTTCCGCGAGACCTCGCCGTTTGGGTAGATCCAGGTAAGAAAAAACCCCTACCTGTTATTATATTGCTGTTTATGATATATATGTAATAAGCAGCATTACTTGGCCTATAGCCTAGACAAATATACTGGATTAAAGTAGAATAGACTTGATAAAATAAATATGATGATTCGATGGCGCAGCAACCAAAAGGGGATGGGATCACTGCTCGTGATCTTGATAATTTTAATAAAATAGATGTCTAATACTTATCTAAAAATAAACTTGAAATCTTTGGAAAACACCTACATTTTTTTTATTTAATAAAACCATTAATTACTACTGGGATATCTAAGCCCAGGGAGGGCGAGTAAGGACCATTCTGACCAAATAGGTGGATAATTCACTACCCTAAAGCATCATTAGCTCCTAATGATAAAATCTGTTTCTGACATCCTTTTCGATTTAGTGAGAGAATTTAAACGGGTCATTGAAGTTGAACTTGAAGTTATTATAAGCTATTCCGCGTTTACATCTTACTAGACACTTTGCCAAAGATATAACGTCAATACATTATCTATGTAAAGCAAACATTATTGTCACTGGCTGACTTTGTCATTGTAACTGAGATAAAATTTCCTTCTTTTCCCATTATTGCTCTAATTATATCGTCATGGTACTAACTGATCTATTTGCAAACGCCGTTTACGATACTAGTAACAGATTAAACAATTAGCTTCGTAATCATAAGAACGGCTCTCAATCGACACGCAATTTCAATTCCATTCATTTAAAGATGCTATAATTTTTTATAAACAATCCATCTTGCAAAACTGTTTTCCATAACATGCTAAAGCCGAGGTCGAAAAACAAATGTTTGGAGGACAATAACAAATTATGATTGCGCTCCACGCAAGGCAGTTGCAACTGGACCGTAATCTTTATACTGAACTACTTCCAAACTGTCAGCTCTTATTATTCCCGGTCGTTGTTCAGTTACAAATTGATGTTAAGAACTGTGTTACTGCGCAACTTTTAACGACACTACAAAACAGTTTGCTACGCTCTGTCGCATGAAATATAACCAACAATATCATATCTATCTGATCAAGAATGTAGTTATTCTCTTTACTTCAATATAATACTCACATAAGTACTACGGTTTACATTTACTATGATTTCAAATGAAAGCCCTGTGGTTAATAATGTCTAATGAAGACATGACTTACCAAGGTAAATCAAAATGGAATGATGCGCAGTTTGAATGTCTTTACTCGAGGGTGGGCTCCGCATCCACTATTTATCGGTTTTGGTTACCAGCCCCTGGTACTAGGATCGCATATAATATTATGTCAATCAGAGCTAACCAAAAAGCAGTCAAACAACATTACCTAAATAAAGCATCAACGATTATATTTCAAAAATTATAGCCACCACTAGCATACCTAATTCATGTCCCTAGTTTCAGGCCGAGGAATACACAGATAAAACGTGAATTGAACTTACTTAACAATTTTATCAAGACAAAGGAAATGAAAAAGTGAATTTTCTGTGTTTCAGGCGAAGTGTCGTACCGCATCGGTGAAAAGGGCGCAGTGAAGGTGCTCTTCAGCAGCGACGAACGAGCTGCTGATGAGAGGACTGACAGAGAGGTGAGGAACTATACAATACATATAGAAGCGGGTCAGACGGTCGCATATTTACAAATATCGTCTAGAATCATAAACGTGTGCACAGCTAAACTAACAATCAAATAACATTAATTACTTCTGAAGACAATTGTATTAATTAATGTTGTCTGGCTATGCGTTTTGGCAGTAAAGATTTTAGTCAGGTGGCGCAACCCAGTTATCACTGGTAAATAGGACACGTCACAGTCAAACAACAATTCGAGTATTTATGGCGTCATTCAATAAATGACTAATCATATTTCAGGTGACAAGAGCATTCAACCCCGAAGCGCAGTGCTTCCGGCCGGTAGAGCCGGCGGCGGCACCTTCGCCCCCCCGCGCCTGCAGCCTTCTCGCCAGCACCACCTTTCCGCGCACAACCTCTCACCTTTACAACGGCGACCTTCGCACAGACCAAGTTCGGCAGCACCAAGCTCAAGACGAGTAGCAAACGCGCGAATCGCATGTCACCCACCGAGTTCAGCAACTACATCAAGCAACGCGCGATGCAACAGCAGCTGGCTTCCCGTGCGCTGTCGCCCGCTTCGGACCCGGCCTCGTACTTCGTGGCGCGGCGCGAGCCCGCCCCCTCCTCGGCGCCCCCGTACCCGCCGGCGCCGGCGCACCTGCTGCTCGCCAACTGAGCCGCGCACGCGCGCTAGCCGCACCGCGCGACCCGCTCATAGAGTCTTTACTTTTTTACGAGAGAGACGCGCGCCGCGATTTATTTTTTTATTTTCCGCGGGGGCGTCCCGCGCCGCCCGCCGCTTGTGATATCCGTACGATTTTCCATAACTTTTTGTATTCTCGTTCGTTACGTCGATGTGTAAATTTATCGATAGGAGCAATAATCTGCCGCGCGACTCGCCGGCGATTTATTTTCGTAATATTTAATGCTGAGTCAAGTTTTTGATGTCTTCGTTCGATATCGATATATTCGTAGGGTGTAAGGGAGCGAATGGCCGAACGGCCACGTGCGCTTACGACGACGTACCTTCTAGAGCGAGCCTGTATACATACGTCCTCCGATCTAAGAAAATACTGATATTTAAATATGTATACATAATATATATTCGTACGCGATAATCGTCTAATTTTTCACGTGGAAATGATGGCCAATAGAGAAATTACGTATTTTTAATATTGAAATTGATAATTCATACTTACTATTATAGTGTACTGGTACCTATGTATTGTACTCGTATGTTGTAATAAATGTTTGCATATCCGGTCGGACGTGGTCGGACGGCGGCGGGCCGCCCGAAGGCG